>JAEIFT010000174.1:0-531249 GCA_018904225.1 Lordiphosa mommai
AAGGGCTCACGTATGATCAAGCACGATAAAAATGACTTTGACGGTTGGTTTTGCAAATTTCTCCGAAGACTTTCTTCAAACAAATAGTCGTGTACCATTCAGAATTGACCGTCCAACGTTGCTCAAGTTGATGTCATTAAGAAGTCAGTTCAAGTCATGTGGCCACAACCCAGAAACTGTCGACCATTTGCTTCGCAGTGCCTTTTGCTTCGTGCCTTTTGCCACTCGGTCGGCAAAGTGTTCATACAAAATCTTACATATGCTGGTGGAACTAATGTTTAGGCATGTCTCAATCTCACAGTATGCCACCTGAAGATCTTGCATTATCAGTGCACGCACAGCATCAATGTTTTCTGGCACAACAACCGATTTTGGATGGCCTTCACGGAATTCGTCGCTAAACGATTGATCGCTTTACCAGCGATATACCGTGGTTTTTGATGGTGCTTTATCGCCATACAATAGGGTTTATCGACATGTACAATGTACAAAATGACACTAGGCAACATGGTACGGCTTATAGAAGAAGTGGTGATGATTCTAGATGATTTTTGTGTGCTACATACGAATCTTTGTACCAAAATTATCCATCACGTCATGATTTTCAACAAATTGAGCATTAAGTGGGCAAAAGTGACTTTTTCAAGTCATATTTTGTGGGCGTTTATTGGCGTTTCATTTTACCCCCCTTTATAATATCGGCTATTTTTTTCAACGAAGATACGCCATTTTCAATACAAGTAATCGAACCGACTTAATGTTCCCTTGCCCACAAGTATACTAGGGTGTCGTTGAGAACTTTCATTAAAATTTAACAAAAAACTATAAGACGATGTTCTGTTTTTAGCTTAGCAAACTTTTAGACAGCAAAATTAAGTCAGACGTTATGTAAATTCTAACAGATGCATTCAAAACGGTATATCTTCGTTTAAAAAATCACAAAAATAGCTGGGATAATTTATTTTTAAGCTAAGGAATAGTACACTAAAAATCCAGCCATTCCAAAAATCCAGACAGATTCCTGTAAAACAGTCGAAAATCTTTTAGAATAGTAACCCACGTATGTACATTCCGAAAATGCAAATAAAACATTTTTTGATTTTGAAAATTCTAACTACGTATAACCTCTTATTGTGAGCTTTTTAAACTTAGTTTGTATAAGTCCGACTTCATTTGCTCCCTGTTAAATACGCTGGTTTCTTAAGAATCCACCTGTGCCACGCTGAAACGAACAAGCCAACATTTCTTTGCATTAAATGTTTTCGGTCCTGTTGGGACATTCGGTTTTGTTTTCTCTTGCTGACGTGCTGAATAGCGTAAATGCTCATTTGACCATAGCACCAAAAAGTATGCTAACGAAATCTCGTTGACAAGCATAGTAAGTGCATACTTTTAGGTATACACAAGCAACTTAAGAAAACACAAAAAAATGACATATTGACACAGTTGTTCTCGTTGGAGCGCTGAGCCATTTTCTGCAAAATGGAGCTTTTTGAGCAAGGCAAAACATTTTTTCATAAGTTAAAAATTTTTAAATGAACACTTAATAAGCACTACAATTAATCGAATAGAACAATTAGATAAGTAAATATTGCTTAAAATTATACCCTAAGAGTAATCGAAACTAAGTACCAGGTTTAAGATTGTCCCTAAAAGTAAGAGTTTATGCAGCGCATTGTTTATAATGCACTTGATATTTTGCAACTTCTTAACCAATTCGATTGCCTTTGTGACCAAGATCCTGAAACAGTTGCTTTACAACTTACTGACCAGGATAAATTTGGAATAAATTGTGTCCGAAATTCAAAATGAAATGTATGCCCAGGGATTTCCAAAACTAGTTACTTTTGAAAGAAATATAAAATTTCTGCTTCTCCAGAGCGAACAGTTTTTATTACAAGTTTTAATAAATCTAAGTTAAAGGCCTATTCTCAGATGACATAAATTTTATTTTCGGCACTATGCTTTATATAAATAAGACCGCTCTACAAAAGTGTTTCTATTCATATGAAGTATTGTGACGAAAATTAAATTTATGTCATCTGAGAATATAATAATAGACGAACAATTTTTTTCAGATTTTTCTGTGGTGAAAATTATTTTTGAAGAATTTTAAAATTTTCCGTTTTTCATATGTATATCTCGGCCATTTATCCACCTAAGGTGAATAGCCAATTAAAAATAAAATAAATGAAAATAAAAATGCGAATATTTGAAATGTAAGATTAAATCGATTCCAACTTCAATGAATCAAATCTTTATTTAAGACAATTAGTTAATAAATTATGATTTTACCTATTAGGTTTTTATTTCTCAATAATTGGTATTAATAAGCTTAGAAAAAAGGGACTACTAAACAACTTTATTAATCTTTTTATATTTGTTCTTAGTTTACACATGGTTGAATGAAATATATACAAATTGCAACTCATGTGGATTATTTAAATAAATTGATGCAAACAATTTAAAAATTAAAAAAATGTTAAGAATTGTTTCTTTAAAATGCTCCCTTTTCCCAATGCTAATGTGTGAGATCGTCTAATTTAGCATTTCACTAAAATATTGTATAATCTGTTCATAGATTACGCTCTCTAGACCCAAGAAAACACAATCATAATCGCAATTCAGTTCAATTTGCAGCAAGGGCTCCATCGATTTGGCCTCCAATTGGGTAATGCGTGGGGTTAGCTTTAAGGCACTTAAAACACTTAAAGCCCTATCTTTTAGGGTGACATACTCGCACAAATCGGAACGGAGCACCTCTAGGGCAGCTTGCTTAATCGGCGGATGGAACGACTTAAAGTAATTATGACGATCACATAGACGTACGCCGGTATTCTCAGTGCAGCCGGCATCGGTGAGTTCACGATAAGTTTTAAATTTGGTACGCCTTTCGGCTTCCACATTGTCAACATTATCGTCGAGATCGGCAGGCGGCGGATTTGTGCTCACCAGCTGCATATTATCGGGTCGTTCGCCATCAATATCATTGGAGATGATGCACAACATTTCAATGGCAGCCCGCTGGCGTGCATCCTTCTTTTTATCCGATTTACCATAACGCTTGATGGAGGCCACCGAACAACAGGCCACAAATTCGGGTGCATTGGGTGTGCCACTCTGCTGGATTATTTCAATGGTGGGCAAAGGCATCTCATGGCGCACACAATAGTCACGCAGCTCTTTCAACATATCACGATTCAGATTGGTAAGCTCATTCACCACATCGTTGAAGTCCTTGTTCTCGCGATCCAGCTAATTCTGGTCCAAACAGATGTGCCATTTCGGGCAACTTGCGTAGCTTACGCATTATGTTGGATGCAGCCAAATGTTTGGCATCGCGCTTGGAGCGACCATTGCCAAAGGCTTCCATTTCGAGGACCACGATTTTACAAATGTAGCCACCGTCTTCACCATCAATATAATCATAAACGGGTGGACCGTACTTGAACTGAGCGCAGAATTCCTGCAGCGTTGACACAGCAGATTTGCTTTCCATAGGTATAAACTTGTGTTTTGTGTATGAAATGTTTGTTTTCTGATTTAGTGGTGGAACTATCGAGCTAAGCTAATAAATTTTAAGTAAATAAGGTCCACCCTAATTACGCCTTTCGTTTCATTTTGCGCTTTGCCCACACTCTGGTCACACTGGCAAGCCATATAAAACGTATGTAAATACAAATTTAATATTAATTGTGCAATTTCTCTTAATTCAACAAGTTGTTGTGCCATAAAATATCTATAAACCAAATTATTAACAATTTGGCAATTGTTTTATAAATAAAAGCAATAAATTAAGTTATGCAGAGCGCAGCTAAAAAGGCAACAGCTGCCAAAGCAGAAACACAAAAAATCAAAACCAATCGCCGGCCGCAGAGATTATAACCTAAGCGAGCAAAGACACAAAGAGAGCGAGAGAGAGAAAGAGCGGAAGCTGAGCCAACTTCAGTAGATTAATTCTCTCCATGGCTGCGAAAGAATCATTTCGCGATAGACAAACCCAAGAGTTGGAGGTCATAAAGGCAAGTCTACGCCTGCTTATCTGGTTGGCTTATAAATAAATATCTTCTTCTTTGCAGTCCATTTTTGGTGCAGATGTAGAGGATTTGAGACCACAGAGTCAGGCCACACTATGGAAGCCCACAGATATCAAAATATTATTGACTCCACTCAGAGATTCTGCCAATGGACAGTCCCAGGCCCATGTGCGCACCAAACTGCATGTGACCTGCCCCTCCAAATATCCCAAGCTGTAAGTTTGGCTCTGTCAATTTTTAATCTTTGACTTAACCTTTCCCTTATACAGAGCCCCCAAAATAGCCTTGGTGGAGTCCAAGGGCATGTCGGATCAGCTGCTGGAGGATTTGCTTTCACAACTGCATTTACAGTCCCAGGAACTGCGTGGCGAGGTCATGATCTATGAGCTGGCCCAGACGGTACAAGCCTTTCTGCTGCAACACAATAAGCCACCGAAAGGTAGCTTCTACGATGAAATGCTGCAGGCCAAACAGAAACGTGAACAGGAACTACTGGATCAGCAGAAGCAGCGGGAGCACCTAGAAAGACAAACCCTAATCGATGAGGTGGAGCGTCGCAAGGAAATTTTCAAAACGGAGGCAAATAAACGACGCGGTGAGCCCAGAAGAAGCATGAGCGAGTCCAATCATCGTCATGCCAGCTCCTCGGAAAGTTCGGAAAACTCCTCGCCCTATTATAGGGGACATTGCTATCCCAATAAGTGTTTGGATCATCGCAATACGGAAACCTTGTATTTTCACAAGGTGGGCAGGCAAATCCAAAGGGGCTGCTGCTTGGGTAGGTAGTTGAGTTTGGCCTCTACTCAATTCAAACTTAACTTTATTTTTGTAACAGGTCACTCGCAACGCGGCTGCATAGCCTATACAGGCATTGATATACACAGTGGCCAGCTGCTGTACATAACCGAATGGAACATTAAGTACTCACAGCTGGAGCAGGCCTGCAGTGGCGGTAATGGCAAATGCCATTGGAGCAGCGAACCCAAATGCCTGGGCAATCATCGTGTGGATGAGCTAATTGCCTGCATAGAAAAACAGGTGTCCTCTCTGGCCCAATTGCAACACAAAAATCTCATTCAATACGAGTGTGTGCTGTGCATTAAACGCAAGGAGGGTTTGTTAATTTACCTGGTGCAGGATTTCCTGCTGGGCTCAAGTGTGTTTAGCATCTCCACTTCATTGGGCTGGTGCATGGATGGTGCGCGTATGGTGGCCAGAGGCATACTCGAGGCCTTAATATTTCTGCATAACAAAGGAGTTTCGCATAGCCATCTACTGGATAGCAGCGTGTTCATGGATAATGGTGGCAACATACGTTGTACGGATTTCTCTTTGGTGCCCAATTTGCTGGAGTTAATTGGCGGTGCAGTCAGCAGTCGTGGGGATTTGCCTGCTTTGGGTGCCCTGGTGGAGGGTCTGATGGCCACCAATAGCTATGAGATGCGCGATTTTGTGGACAAGTAAGTTCTTTGCTTAAATCAGGGAATAATACCGAAACCGGAACCGTTAACCGAAATAAACCGTTTCAAGCCACGTAACGGTATCAAAACCGGAACCGATATTAAACATTTTTTGAGAACCGAAAACCGTTAACCGTTATAATAGGAACCGAAACGCTAATACCGGTTTTTTATTATTTATTTTATGGATTTATGATAATTTGAAATATATATTTCAACCGGTAAAATAGCAAAGTATACACTCAAAAAAAAAATCGGACTTTTCAGAAATTCTGCCTTTAGAGAAAACCAGGATCAAATTATTTTTTTAAGATATAAGCGATATAGAAAAAAATATCTTAAAATGTGGAAAAACTTTTCTTTCGTAAATATAATCAATTTAATTAATTTTAAGGGTATTTCTTAGGCTTAGTCGGGATTTACACGATGGAGCAAACTTCATGAAGTTTTCTAAAAAGCTCTAGCTCGTAGGAAAGAGGTGTAGAGGGGAAAGCTACCCCACCACACCCCTTTCCCACAAACAAAAGCTTTTTGAGAAACTTCATGAAGTTTGCTTCATAGTGTAAATCCAGTCTTAGACGGGATTACATGATGAAGCAAACTTCATGAAGTTTTCCTAGTAGGCAGAGATTTACATGTATTTTTACTATTTGTTTAAAAGCTCTGAAAGATTTCCTCGAAATTCCATGACTACTAAGAAACTTCATGAGTTTGCTTCATGGTGTAAATCCCGACTTAGTAAAATCCTCCCTTTAATATAGAAATGTTGGAAAAATGGTAAGATAAATTTTAGAAATTAAATTTTTGAAATTAAATCAAATATCGCTCAAAAGTTTCGAAATTTTATTTCCTATTTGAAGAAAATTTCGTTTTAATATTTAGAAAAATGTAATGTAAATAAAAGCTCGGGCAGATTATAGGTTTCCAAATGTTGTAGAGCGTTTTTAGAGCTGATTTTACCATAATACATGGGCTATATTGAAAACTAGTCTTATAGAATGGGTTTAAAACAGGGTGTCAAACCGGAACCCGAACCGGAAAGAACCGATTGAATCTCAGAACCAGAACCGGAACCGTTATTATTTATTTTTTGGGAACCGGTATTACGGAACCTTTATTTTTGGAACCGAAATGACCGAAAAGAACCGAAACATTGTACCGGTACAGTTTCGGTTCTGAGCTTTTTTTTTGTTATTTCCTCAGGGTAAAACGCTTTCAAAATTAAAAAAATGTTCTTAACCCTTCTGTTAGGTTACAAACTTACAAATGTCAGATTAAGGGACCATCTGGTATTTATTAATATTTGAATAAGAATTAAAACTTCATTTTATTCTTTTCATCTATTTTGGTTAAATAATTTCCAAATATTATTTATTTATCCTTAACTTAACAGAAGCGTTGAATTGTAATCGGTAAAGTTATCTTTATACAGTGTATTTAACATTCCATCAGATATTAAAAGTTCTTCTTGGTCCTTCAGTTACACAAGTATTATAAGGACATCTGTTTTCCGGGGTAAAATTGATTATGTTAAATTTTCCTTCTTTATAACTACATTCTTTTTTTTTTTTAAATTATACCGGTACATACCGGTACGTACTGAATACCGAAATAAACTAGAACCTAAAGAGAACCTTTTACCGAAACATTAGTTTTGGTACATACCAGAACCGGAATCGAAATTCGATTCGGTTTTATTCCCTGGTTTAAAACTATCCAAATAACAAAATATCTCTTTTTTATGGCAGGAATACAGAAGATTTAGGGACCGATTATTTTGAACCATAATTCAAAAATATTTTTCTGATTTTAGAAAGATTTAATATGAAATATACAGAAATCAGGGATTAATCCCGAAACGAATATCGGTTCCGGTACGTACCGAAATGAGAATATCGGTTAAAGGTTCTATTTCGGTTTACAGTTTATTTCGGTTTTCGGTTCCGATACCGGTACTCAGTATAATTTTTTTTATATTCAGAAATTCTAATAATTTCAAGATATCCAAAAAATGAATGGATGTAATAGAACTACAAAATTTTCTTCTAAGAATATGCCACATAAAAACGTTTTATTAAAATATACCCATTTTTAGCCTTTTTTATTTTAAGACGAACAATTTCGCTAAACGCTTTTGTCCACGTTTCCATTGGTATTCCTACAGTCAGAAAAAAAACTTGAATTAAGGAATTCTCTATTCTTATAATATAATCCGTTCTATAATTTGTCGTATCTCCTTTAAAAATAGATATCTTTAGCGGATTGGATAGATTTGAATACTTAAAGGGGTATAATCAGCTCTAAAAACACAAAAACAGGATTGAAACATAAAATCTCCGTTAGCTTTTCTTGCTATACATTTTTCGAAATATTAAAAATAGTTTTTTTAGGCCGAAATTTGATTAAAATCCAGAAACTTAATTTCTTAAATTTATATTATAATTTTTCTAACATTTCTATATTCAAGAGAGGATTTTTGAAGACTAAGAAATCCTTTATATTTAATTAGAGGGATAATATTTACCAAAGAAAAGTTTTTCCGCTTTTTAGAAATTTGTTTTCTATATCTTATATATCCTAAAAAGAGAATATGATTCTGGATATTCTTTAGGGGTAATATTTTCTCATTTTATATATTGCCATTTTACCAGTTGAAATATATATTTGTAATAATCATAAATCAATAAAATAAATAATAAGAAACCGAATCAATACCGGTATTAGCGTTTCGGTATGGTTCCGGGTTTTTCGGTTCCTATTATAACGGTATTCGGTTCTCAAAAAATGTTTAATATCGGTTCCGGTTTCGATACCGGTACCAGGCTTTAAACGGTTTATTTCGGTTAACGGTTCCGGTTACGGTATTATTCCCTGACAGAAACGTTTAGCGAAATTGTTTGTCCAAAAATAAAAACGGATAGAAATCGGTATATTTTAAAAAACGTTATTTCATTTGGCATAGTCTTAAAATACTTTTTTTTTTTGATATTGTGAAACAGTTTTAATTTTTGAACATTAAAAAATATTATACTTGTGCCGGTAAACCGAAATAAAAATCTGGGTACCGTAACGGAACCGAAGACCGAAATTACTTGAAACCCGAAATAGAACCTTTAACCGATATTTTCATTTCGGTACGTACCGGAACCGATATTTTTTTTTTCAAATCAATTAAAAAAAAACTCAAACTCTTTTATATTTAATAACAGATGCAATTCGGATCGCACTTTGTCCGCCTCTGAGCTGCTGCAGCATCCCTTTCTGCGTTTGTATGTGGACAGTGCCCCATTAAATGCATTTGCTCAACAACCAGGACCTGTGGTAGCTCCACCGCGTCCTGGTCCCGCTTTGCCCTATCACATACCCACCCTGACTCTAAGTCAATCCCGTCTACGCACCGAATTCGAGGTGCTTATGTATTTGGGCAAGGGTGCTTTTGGTGATGTGCTGAAAGTGCGCAATATATTGGATAATCGGGAGTATGCCATTAAGCGCATTCCTCTGCCCGCACGCAGTCGTCAGTTGTACAAGAAAATGACGCGGGAGGTGGAGCTGCTGTCGCGTCTAAATCATGAGAATGTGGTGCGTTATTTCAACAGTTGGATTGAGAGCGTTAATGAGGCAGATGCCGCTGAAATGGACAAGCTAATGGGTGGCGAATGGTCACAGAGTCAACAGGATTTAAGCATCAAGCCAGCCAAATCGCCGCAACTGGAAGATGAGGATAGTTCCTCCAGCATGTGGAATCCCTATATGTATTTATTACTGTATTATTTAAATAATTTTGATACTCAAACCCTAATCCAAGTACAGGCCCACTCTGGAAGACTCGGATTCAGATGGCATAGAGTTTGTGGACTCTAATGGTAAAGTGGCTGTTTATGATGATGATGATGATGCAGAGGATCATAATGAAGTAGGAGAAGAGTCCAACCATTCGCCACGTCCTTTAATGCAGGTCATGTACATACAAATGGAGTTTTGTGAGAAGTGCACCTTAAGGTAAGTTTTAAAAACTGGGATTACTGACTACCCCGACTAATCTTCTACTTCTCATAGAACCGCCATTGATGACAACTTGTGCGAGAATACGGATCGTTTGTGGCGCCTGTTCCGTGAAATTGCCGAGGGTCTCTCACATATCCATCAGCAGGGCATTATACATCGAGATCTGAAACCGGTCAACATTTTCCTGGACTCGCATGATCAAATCAAAATTGGAGATTTTGGCCTAGCCACCACCAGTTTTCTGGCCCTACAGTCGAATGAGTATCCCACACATCCACAACCGGTTCAGCATATAACCAGCGCTGAGGATGGCACCGGCACTGGTAAAGTGGGCACCACCCTCTATGTGGCACCTGAGTTGACGGGAAATGCCTCCAAATCGGTGTACAATCAAAAGGTGGACATGTATACCCTAGGCATCATTTTATTTGAAATGTGCCAGCCGCCATTTGATACGAGCATGGAGCGAGCTCAGACCATTATGGCACTGAGGAACATAAACATAGCCATACCAGATAAAATGCTTAAGGATGTGAAATATGAAAAGACAGTGAAGGTAAGTAGAATAAAGCTAGCAAATAATCATAATGTAACAGCCAAAATGTACTCGACTGATAAAGATTTTTATACACATTAATTGTAGATTTCAATAGTAGAAGAATTTATTTTTAATTTTGAAAACTTTAAATATTTTTTTTTTTTTGCTGAAGTTTGTAAAGCATAGAAAGAATCATCTCCGATCTCATAAAGGGACATATATTCTACTCATCATTATTTATCGAACCCCTATACAATGTTTTCCGATCAGATGAACGATGGTAGAGTTACCATCCCCACAATTTGAAAAAATTTCATATCTCCCACAATTTTAAAGACCGATGGTTTGAACCTTTTAGGCATATATTTTAATCGTCAATACTTATCGATCCACCAAACACCGTTTCCAGATCAGATGAACGATATTCGAGTTATATGCAAATCAAATAATTACGCTGGGCAGCACTGGCCGTAGTCGTGATGGGCAGCACTTGCACAGTTTGTGTGACCCCACACTCTAAAATTATTAGTTATGTACAAAAAGTTATAGAGTTACAGTCGGACTTGACCGACTTTCTTACTTGTTCTTAGTTTACTTCGTCTACCTAATAGTTGTTTAGTCAGGACCCACATTCTTTAACAGTTCTTTTATTTTTAGAAATATGTGTATATTTTTTTGGGCTGTTAAGCGAGCTAAAAGTAGGTTGCAACTTGTCCAAATAATCGGATACAAATGCGATGAGATTCACATAAATAGAATATATGTTGGGCAATATGCTAAAATGGGTCATATCGAAATTCAACAACTCACAGAAGTCCAACAGAAATTGGCATACATTGAGAAGTGTCTGATTGCAGAGGCCAATTCGTACACTTTTCTATGCACAAATATTGCGCGTTTGAATTTTTAAAGAAGAATTAATATGTATTAATATGAGACCACAAGAAATTCCCTAGGGGCAACAAATATTACAAATCCGTTTTTTCGGCATATCTTGGAAACAAGAGCTGATGAAGCTAAACCGAAATCAGTTTTAAAGTCAGTGTATATAAATGAATCATAATTGTTTATCAACAAGTCTGCGCCATACTATTTTGGTCATTTTGTGCGTCATGTGTTATCAGCGTCTAGCTAAAACACTAGAAGCTGTGAACCTTATAGAGTTGGGTTGTGTTCTGGAGTGAGTGAACGAAAAGGAGTTTTTACCAAACGGAACAAGTGAACTTGTTTAATTAATTAAGTTACTCATTACTCTGTACCTGATCAAACCATTGTTCTTTTTTTTTTTTGAACTGAACTCAAACTCTTTTCTCAGTTGTTGTGACTCTTGTTCGCTCCTCTCCCTCCCCTTTCGGCTGAAAAATCATGCATAACATCCGTGTTTTTTGTCCGATCTTTTTCAGATTCTCAGAAAATATAAATTTAGTTTCAAAACTCGGTTTTTGATGTGAACCATCTATAAAATTCAGTTTGAAAATAACGCATATCGCTCACTGGTACACATTAAGCAATTGCCACCCGTGGCTACTTGACCATAGCCACTTGACCAATGTGGAAATGCAGTGTTGGAACGTAACGGACACAGCATACACTCCAAGCAATCGCCTGGCCAACTTTGGCATTTCAATTAAATTTGGTAGTAGTAGTAGTTAAGCACAGAACAGGAATCTGGGATCAGGGATCTCGGATCAGACATCAAGGATCAGGTATCAGGGATCTATGATCTGGGACAGGGGATCTGGGATCAGGGATGTGGGATCAGGAATCTGGGACCAGGGATCTCGGATCAGGGATTTGGGATCAGGGATCTGAAGTCTGGGATCGGGGGTCTGGGATCTGGAATCAGGGATTGCGGATCTGGGTTCAGGGATCTGGGATCAGGGATTTGGCATCAGATATCAGGAATCTGGGATCAGGAATCTGAGATCAGGAATCTGGGACCAGGGATCAGGGATGAGAGATTTGAGATGGGGATCTGGGATCAGGGACTTCGAATTGGGGATCTGGGATCTGGAGTCTGCGATCAGGGAAATGTATTTTAGCACCAGACAGGGATCTCGGATCAGGCATCAGGGATTTGGTATCAGGGATCTGGGACCAGGGATCTGGGATCAAGGATCTATGATCAGTGATCAGAGATCTGGGATCAGGAATCTTGGACCAGGGATCTGGGATCAGGGATCTGAAGTCTGGGATCAGGGGTCTGGAATCAGGGATTAAATATCTACGATCTGGGATCAGGAATCTGGGACGAGGGATCTAGGATGAGGGATCAGGGATAAAAGATTCGGGATGGGGGATATGTGATCAGGGATTTCGAATGGGGGATCATGGATCTGGAGTCTGGGATCAGGGACCTGGAGTCTGGGATCAGGGATCTGTAGTTTAGCACAGGACAGGGATCTGGAATCTCGGATCAGGCATCAGCGATCTGGGATCAGGGATCACTGATCAAGGATCTGGGATCAGTAATCTGGGACCAGGGATTTGAAGTCTGGGATCGGGGGTCTGGAATCAGGGATTAGGGATCTAGGATCTGGGTTTAGGGATCTAGGATCTGGGATCAGGAATTTTCCATATCTTAAACAAACTTAGTTTGTGTCCTCTTACTCTTAGTCTCTGATAGACGCGTTTTTTCAGAGACGCCGACATAATTATATCGAATAGGCTGTTGACGCTGATCAAGAATCTTTATACTTAATAGGTTCGAAAATGTTTCTTCTTCATGTTTCATCCTCATGATACCCTTTTGACCCATTTATATTGGGTAAAGGGTATACAAATTCTTAACACACAAATATATACATTGCTTTCTTCTCATTAGATAAATCGTAATCAGACTGAGTACATGAAAAATAGTTTATTATTCTGACACACTGTAATCCCTGGCTAAACCCTCCTTCACAGATGCTACGCTGGCTGCTCAGCCATGATCCCGCTCAGCGTCCCACTGCGGAGGAACTTTTGCTATCGGATTTGCTACCTCCCGCCCAGCTGGAGGCCAATGAGCTGCAGGAAATGTTGCGTCATGCCCTGGCCAATCCTCAAAGTAAGGCCTACAAGAATCTGGTGGCCCGTTGCCTGCAACAGCATAGCGATGAGGTACTCGAGCATACCTATCATCTGGGCAGCAGTCGGGCCATGAAATCCTGGAATTCGGCCATTATTATCGATGACATTGTATCCCTAAATCCGGTCATTGAATTTGTCAAGGCCAAGGTGGTGAATCTTTTCCGTAAACATGGTGCCATTGAGGTGGATTCGCCATTGCTGTCACCGCTGTCGGCGCGCAATAGCACGGCGAGTGCCAATTCGAATGCGGTGCATTTGATGACCCATTCGGGTTGTGTTGTTGTACTGCCCTGCGATCTGCGCACCGAATTCGCTCGTCATGTCATCCATCATGGTGTGAATCTCATACGACGCTATTGTGTGGATCGTGTGTATCATGAGGAGCGTGTCTTTAATTTCCATCCCAAGCAAAACTATGAGTGTTCCTTTGATATAATTACACCCACAACGGGCAGCCATTTGGTGGATGCGGAACTTTTGTCGCTGGCCTTTGAGATTACCAATGAGTTACCTCGCCTGCGTGAACGGAACATAGCCATACGCATGAATCACACGAATCTACTGCGCGCCATTCTAATCTACTGCAATGTGCCCAAGGAGCAGTATGGAGTTTTATTCGAGGGCACCAAGGATTTCATAGAGTCGCGCATTTCCCGCTTTCAGTTTCACTCCAGCATCAGTGTGATTATGGAGAAGTCACGTACCTCGGCTCAGACTTTAATGGACATGCTATTGGCCAACTTTCTGTTGACAGGCTCCAGAAGCTGTGTGGATGATACGGCCTTGAAATCCCTGATACGTGGCAAGGGTGAGGCGGCCTCGCTGGCCAGAGGAGCACTCAGGGAACTGGAAACGGTGGTGGAATTGGCCTACAGTCTGGGAGTGACGGTGAGTTTGCCCATTTTGGCTGACTAAGAGAGAACTAAGACCTTTCTGTTCCAGTGTCCCATACACATTTGGGCTGGCCTGCCCATCAGCTTTGAGCGAGCCAGCAGCGGTGGCATTGTTTGGCAAATGATTGCTGACCTCAAGCCCAATCGCTCGGGTCAGCCATCAGTGCTGGCCGTGGGCAATCGCTATGATGCCATGCTGCATGAATTCCAAAAGCAGGCACAAAGTTTCAATCCTGCCCTGCCCACGAGGAGTGTGCTTAGTGGAGCCGGTTTATCTTTTTCGCTGGACAAACTGGTGGCCGCAGTGGGCGTGGAGTATGCCAAGGATTGTCGTGCCATTGATGTGGGCATTTGTGTGTGTGGCACGCGTCCACCTCTCAAGGATGTTACCTATATCATGCGTCTACTCTGGTCCGTGGGCATACGTTGTGGCATAGTGGAGGCGGCCAGTGGCGGCGGCGATGAGGCTCAGGACCTGGCTCGTCTGGGTGCCCTACATGTGATCCTGGTGGCCGAGAATGGTTCACTAAGAGTGCGCTCCTTTGAGCGAGAACGTTTTCAGGAGCGTCATGTAACCCGAGCCGAGCTGGTGGAGTTTATACAAAAGTTACTAAGAAGTGAGAGTGTCAATGGAGGGGCCGGAGGCGCAGGAGGAGGTGTGGACTATGCCAGCCAGCTGTCCAGCTCGAATAATAGCGGTGGTGGGGGACGAGGAGAGAATGGTTTAAGCACTTCCGCTTCCAATGCCACCATTAAAAACAGCTACAGCCAGTTGCCCAATCTTCAAGTGATGTTCCTGACACACGATAAGCCCACGGCCAACTACAAACGACGCCTGGAGAATCAAGTGGCCCAACAAATGGGCTCCACTCTGGCGCAATTTATTAAAAAAGAGTCGTTTGTGGTGCTGGTGGTGGAGCTGCCACCGGCCGTGGTCAATGCCATAGTGGGTGCCATCAATCCACGCGATATAAACAAAAAAGAGACTGAACCGGAAATTAATTTTGTTATCGAGAGGTGAGTAAGGCAAATTTTAACAACAAATGGGCCTTCTCGATGCAAAATTCTGTTCGTGTTCTGTGCCCTGATTCCAAAATTGGTCTCGGTTTTTCTCCATCAGCTCTTGTTTTCAAGAAATCGCGGAAAATCCATTTTGCAGTTTTTTTCAGCTTATGGCAAATTATGGGGGTCACACCAAGCACAAATTTGTGGGTTTATAAGTTTTATGCGATACTACATACATCAATGCAGCCATAAAAAATCAAGCGAGCCGCATCAGCAAACCCGTAAGTGCCTTAATTGGAGCTTGAAGATAATTTTTGCTCAATTTATAGCAAATTTTTCAAAATAAACCGTAATCTACAACCTAGTGCGTAAATCGGAAAATTAAAAAAAACTATTTTAGCATATAACCTAACATATCCGCTATTTTTACGAATTTTGTTGCACTTTTATCAGCTTGTTGGACTAAGCTACAGCCGTTTTTTCACGAAAAAGTGAATTAAAATTTATAAACCTACAAATTTGTGCTTTTCCATAAGCTAAAAAAAACAGCAAAATGGATTTTCCGCGATTTCTTGAAAACAAGAGCTGATGGAGAAAAACCGAGACCAGTTTTGGAATCAGCGAACAGAATTTTGCATCGAGAAGGCCAGAGCAAAATGGCTGTTGCCTCTGTGTTATTAATAACTAATGATTCCATTTGCTTACAGATTTCCCAAATACAGACGCTATATATCGGAAATACATGAAGAGGTTGTGGACTATCTAAGCGATGCCAAGACACCAATTGTGGCCTTGTACAGCATCTCCGATTCCTATTACCGTGTTATTATCTAAAGAAAGGAACAGATTTCCATACTTTTTACCACTACGCCAAGCGAAGCAGTGAAAAGAGAGAGAGAGAGAGAGAGAGCAGGGAAAGCTGGATTTATAATTTAAGTTTGATAAATAATGTGCACAAAATGTTTACCAGAAGCCAGTTTATGTAAATTATGCTGAAAATAGGGTACAAATGGTAGAGTTAAGTCATACAGATACCAAAAAGTTCTTAACAGTTTCAATATAATTGGTCTTTCAACTAAACTATTTAAAGAGCTTGGGTTTAGAACCGAGGCTCGAGTCGAGCAACCGTCTCGTTCGCTCACACTCCCTGTATTTAGTTCCTGCTGCCATTTGCTAGAGTGATCTGACGCCAGTATAAACTGCATTTTGTTAATCTTTCCAAAGCGACGCAATTGCTTGTGCGACAAGGTGGCGGCAAGTGCGAAAAAAAATTCAATAAAACATAATTAAATTTGCTAAAGAACTTAATTTCAAGTCTTTATGACTCAACTCTAAGCTACACCTATTATTCGGCTAAAGATACATATTGTCTAACGAAAAACCCCTTTTTGAAAAAATATTTTTGCTTACATATTTTATTTAATTTATAGAATATATTTCCATTTTTTTATAATGGCCAAAATTTTGTTTTTTAAACTATGAGTTCAACGATTTATAAAATGTTTATACCATGTATTTTGTTTATAAATATTTACGTACAATAAAGTGATAAATTGAAACATTTCAAATACTTCAACTGGCTTCCAGATGACTCCCAGATATAATTTTGGTTAAAACTTTGCTGTTATTCTGTGTCTTGTGTTCTTTAACCACAGATTTAGTTGCCTATAGTATGTATACTCTCTCTGTGAAGGTTGGTTTTTCCTGTGCCGTAACTCTGTTACCCCCGATGACATTCTGTAGCAGCACAAACGTGCTTAGTTGCAAACTCTGTATAAGGTTAAGCTAAACTCCTCCCCAGTTGTACAGCACCTAGGAAATGGCCTACCAGGCACATACTAGCATTGTATCCCACACAATAGATGCCAAACAGGACATTGTTGTATTGGGAAGCAGATCTCCATCTATAGATAACCTAGCCAGACCCACCATAGCAACACCGCATTAACCAGAAATAAAAGAATGCCTTAACTGTGGTCTTGGCATGATACCAAACACCTTTTTAAATGTCCCCCTGAACGCCACTGCACTACGGGGAAAATGACCACTTTATCTGGCATTTGCATGTTTTGTAAAAGTTTTCTAATTAGCACAAATTTGCTGTTAACGCATTAAGAAAACATCAGACTGTTATGCCGCAAACTCAAAATTTTAAATTTAACAGTCCCATGTAGGAATAACAGCTGTTAGGTCAGCTGTTGCAATCGAAAGCACGTGCGGCTAAGTTTTGTAAATTTTTTGAATGGAGTTTTGTTTTTAATATTTTGTGATGGCAATACAATTAGAAGAAAATCAAGTCATGAACACTGATTTCGCAGGCTTGCACTGTGTGTTTAATATAAAAAATCGTTCAAATTGTGCGTGTGTATACTAATATTTTGTCGTTTTACAAGCGCTTCTAAAGCTGGATTTTTATTAACAAATTTCAACTTTGGAAAGGATTATGTAAAAGAGTTTAGAATTGTTTATGTGTTTGTCCAAGTGTTTGTTGTAGCGTTGTCAATTCTGAGTTAACAGGTATTGGTCTTAATTTCCTCTTTTTCCCTCTTTTGGCGCAATTTGCATTTTTATTAGGTAACCTCATTTTTTCCAACATCGATTTGTTTGCTGTGTGGAATAGCGAGAGGGGCCGGCACGAACGAGAGAAGGCAATTCAAAGATATTTTGAACTGCATGCGTGCAATAATGTTGATGAAAATATTTTAAAAGTAAAAAGCCACCAATTTTGCAACAATTTGCATTATAATTGGCTTAAATGTAATAGCACTTATAAGAACTTTGAAAGAAGACATTCGCATTGGATAAACGGTACTACAACTTTGCCTTTAAAAAAAAGTAATAGACCGGTTGGACGACCACTTCTGCCATTTGAATCGAAAGGCGAAAGGGCTCAAAGACTGCAAGCAGCGGAACTATCCAAATTCCAAGGTGATGATGTTTTCTTGCTAGTTTATGCAGCAATCGCAGCTGCCCGGAAACAAGGACTACATGATCTTGCTGCAGTTCTTCAAATACTTGCAAGTACCCCGGAAAAGGCCAAGCAAGTCAGGGAAGGATTGACAAAGCCCATTGATCAGCCTATAAGTGCGTCCAAAGATGAAGCATTGGCGTTAATTTTGGATCAAGGATGATCAAAACTGGTTTTCATCATTTTGGGGCGGAAGGGGGCGTGGCGAAACTCCTATCTGAAACGTAAGCACGTATAGGTGACTGAATTTGGAAGTTTATATCTAAAAATGCACGTAAAAAATTATTTTTTCGATTTTTTCGGTGGAAGGAGCGTTGACACGCCCATTTTTCTAAAATAGCTTTTAATGGTCTATAACAACATAATAAAAAAAAAAAACAGTGAAAAATCTCTTTTGTTTAACTCACAATAATAAATGCCAGATAATGTGGTCATTTTCCCCATAGTGCACTGTTTTAACTTCCTTAGGGACCCATTTTGAATTGTTTCTACAGTTCTAACAGTTTTACCCCCCCTTTCTCGTTCTTTTCTTTCTACACGTACGAACCTTTCCAGCCAACAAGAACAACACGCTCTCTGACAACTCGGAACGGTCTACGAAATACTTTTAATGATTTCAAGTATACAACCCTTTCATTTCAAGTATAAAGCCCTTTAAAGTTGACCGATTTTCAGTTTTAAACGAGAAGGCAAAGCTAACTTCGACAGTGCCGAAGTTTTAATACACTTGAAAAACTTTACCCCAACTGATTTGACTGGAAAAATATATATAGGATATAGATATCAGATATTTAAAATTTTTAAATCATTGATAATACAAATTTGATACCATAAAAAAAACTTTTCTTAGGAAAACACATTTTTCGACCGATCGTTCCTATGGCAGCTATATGCTATAGTGATTCGATTCTGATAAACTTTTTCTGTATTATGTGAAAGCATATAAAACTAACATATACCTAGATTAGTGACGCTACGATGGAAAACAAAAAAGTTTTTTTAACTAGAACTAGTTCTTAGACCGATCGTTCCTATGGCAGCTATATGATATAGTCATCCGATCCGGCCGGTTCCGACATATTAGTTGCATGCAGTAAAAAAAAGACTCTGTGCAAAATTTCAGCACGATAGCTTTAAAACTGAGAGACTAGTTCGCGTAGAAACAGACAGACGGACAGACGGACGGACGGACAGACGGAATTGAACTCAGCTCGTCGTCCTGATCAAGAATATATATAGTTTACGGAAATGAATATTTCTATGCTTTAAAAACTTCTGGGCAAAATTAATATACACTTTTCAAGTGTATAAAAAAACACCTAGTTTTAAGGCAATTTTGTTCGCTTTCAGGTAGAATTTTTCGAAAACTAGGTGACGGATCGTTTTTGTTGGTTTCTATTGATTGTTTTACTTATTAAGTGTATTCCTATGAAATACGAAATGCTTTCTATTTTATTTCTGCTACATATGGAAAAGTTTCGGACCGTTTAGGAATATAAGACTACACATAATCTTGATTTGAAAATTCACATTACTTTTTCCAATGTTCAAGATGTTTATAGATTCTGGAGGAGTACATTTATACATAATTTGTTAAATTTTTACTCTTCCGTACTTCTAGTCATTATCACCCAGATATATATTAAACAATATTTTGGTGGATTTTGTGTCAATTTAAGTATCCGTTTTAGAAAGAATGTCTGTAATATATCAATTTCGTCAAACAAACCGTTTTCCCAAACTTGTGATTAATTTCACTTTTGTAAATGTTTTGTGATTTGAAGATTTTGCGAAAGCTGAACAATGCTGATAATGACGATTTTTTTTTAAATTTTTTAACGAATTGTGGTATTAAGGATTATATGTTAAATCGATTAGGAGATATGCGGTATTTTCTGATCTTTTGATCTCCCTTAAATGCTCCCAATCTCCATCTTTACTTTTTCTACTACTTAAGCAATGCATTCTCCAACGGTTTCCAGTTATGCTTCCTACTTTTAAAGCTAATGTTTAAAGATGCATGCGTTACGTGAATTTGAATGTGTCACGTAAAAGAACACAAAGTTTAGTGTGTGTTTCGCGTTTAATGTCATACTTCGTGAATAGAAGTCATGAAGTATTCATCAAATTTCGTTAATAATGAAATCTATTAAAGGATTTTCTTCAAAAATCAGTAAAGAATCGGTTAGCACCACATTTATTGCAATATGTTGTCCTGTTTTTGAATCAAGAATAAAAAAACTTTGCTTTTTTCTAATGAGAAGCAGAAGCGTTGTGTGTAGCGATGTGTAGCGATGTGTTGAACATTTTTAACACGACACGACTGAAACACGAAAGGCATATTTTAAACACGAACGGACAAAAATTTCGTAAGCACGTCACGACATGCACGACTTTATTAATAGTGACAAAACAAACTCCGACGAATCGCCTTTTGAATTTTGTTTAACCCAGTCGACTTTAAATAAGTGTGTGTAAAAAAATGTAGCTAGTTAGGCTGAGTTCACACTGTTCAACAATGTAGTAAGCCTTCGTGTTGTATTGTTTTGAATGTGAAATGACAAGCTATTCACAATGAAAACAAGTCAACATAAGGGCATAACAGTGTGAACCCAGCCTTATACAGCATATTTTGTCTGGTTGACTTAATGACTTTGTTTTTTTTTTCATTGTCCGAGTCAAGTAGTGTCGTTTTGTGTCGTGTTATTTTGTGTTTGTGCTTTAATGGCTCAAAACTCACAACCACGTGCCAGCACGAAATCTGATGATGCAACATAAACACGTCGTGTAGCGTCGTGCGTGACGCTTCAAAAATAGTGTGCGTGAATCGTGCATAAAAAAATTTTCATTTCGTGAAAGGTAATAAACTCACGCGCGCATCCCAATTAATAATGTTTTACTATATCTAAAGATTTGATTATAAAAAAGGTTGAAAAAGTCAATAGAAAAACTGGTTTAAAAGCGTATTTCAGTCAGCGATTTATACTTTTGATAGAAAAGCTTCCTATAAGTATTTTCAATTACTCAATGAACTGAATAAGGGCAAGTTGAAGTTAAATCAAGCTATTCCCTAACAGGCTTCCAAAACGTATTCCATAAAACATCTTAAAAAATATATATTTTTCCTTGATTTTATATAAAATAAAGTTGGAACATGTAAATTTTTGGGACTTAACAATTAGTTGGAACTTTAACAACGTTAACTGTACAACTGTCTTCGAGGGCCATCCTCACGCTTCATTTTCACCAGCCGCCTTGTTCAGACTACGTGGAATTCCCAGTGCCGGACCCTGCAAAACTTTGCGTGAGAGTCGCATAAAACCGGATACCGGATCACGTCCAAAGTACTTGACCTGTATTTCTTGGCCCACCTCCAGGCCCAGTACTGAGGGATGGGCAATTTTACGTTGATCCAGCTGAGAATTGTGTAGCAGAGCGGGCGGCATGTTGGCATACAAAATGACCATTACACCGGTATCGCGTAGTTCGGTTATTTTGGCCGTGTATATGCCACCGAATTCTAAATCTGGAATACGTTCTTTGACCAAATAACCCTCAATTAGTTCCTTGGCCTCATCCAGGGCTGCCTGCGAGGGAGCAAAGATGGTGAATTGGCCGTCTTCGCCGGAAGTTAGAGAGGTGCCAGTCTCCAGATAGATGCGTTTGAGATGCAGGCCACTGGGTCCTAGGAGCTGAGAACGTTGATGCGGCTCCACATTGAGGGTTTCACTCACGGGCCAGCAGTCTTTGCGGTGTTTGCTATAGAAAAAGAAGAAATAATTTAGATGAAGATTAATCTAATCTTAATAAGATTAAAAGAACCTACCGCGGTTCTCTGATGGCCTCTGACATTATGTCCAGTATCCGTCCTTTGGCCTCGGTAGCCTTTTGCAGAGATTCCATGACCACTTTCAGAGGAATTCCCGGTATCTTAAGATCCGCTTGAATGGCAGTGAATCCCTTACGCGTGCCCGCTACCTTCATGTCCATATCACCCATATAATCCTCTATGCCCAAGATATCGGTGAGTATGCGATAATCTTGCAAATGTTTGGTATCATTATTTTCATATTTGGTGACCAGGCCTATGGCCACGCCTGCAGCAGGAGCCGTTACTGGAACCCCCGCATCCATTAGAGCCAAGGAACCGCCACAGACACTAGCCATGCTGCTGGAACCATTCGACTCCAGCACCTCCGAAGTTAGCCGCACCGTAAAAGGATAATCCACGGGCAGGGTGGGCAGCAGAGCACGCTCAGCCAAGGCGCCATGCCCCAGCTCTCGACGACCCAGTGGCCCTATGCGTCCCACTTCACCCGTGGCATAGGGTGGGAATTCGTAGTGAAGCATAAAATTCTTGGCCTTCAGTCCGCCACTCTCCAAGGCAGCCAGTGTGTCCAGTTTCATGGCACTCTCGGGTGAATCCAGACTCACTGTGCAAAAAACCTGTGTCTGTCCACGTTGAAACAGGGCGGAACCATGCAAGGGCTTATACATATCCACCTGGCAGTTGATATTCCTCAGTGTATCATAATCCCGACCATCACAGCGTTGACTGCGCTCAAAGATTAGCTCACGGAAAATGTCACGGCAATTCTGATTGAATTCCTCTCCTATGAGCGCGGGCTCAGTGTCTGGATAGGAGGACCACACCTTTTGTATCACATGGGAACGCACTTCATTCACGGCCATGTCACGTGAGATTTTGTCATGTTGAGCATCCTGAAAGATTTCACGCAGCCGCATTTCACACATGCTACGCACAGCACGCTTCAGCTCCGGATCCACTTCGGTGGGCAAGTCTTCTGGTCTTTTGTGACGTCCATAGGCCTTCTGCAAGCGCTCAATCTCTTGTATAATAAACTGAGCTTCGCGTGTGCCCTGCTTAATGGCCTTGAGCAAATCCTGCATAAGCACCACTTGACCCTTGCCCTCCAGCATGACCACCAGATTGTGCTTGGTGGCTGAAACCACCAAATCCAGTTGGGAGGATTGCAGCTCACGGCGAGTGGGATTAATCAAAACTTCGCCCTCGCACAGGCCCACACTGAAAGAAAATCACAATTTTAGGCCCGGCAGAAGCACCAAATTTTGTTTCCAAACTCACCGCACCGCTCCTATGGGTCCATTCCAGGGTATATCACTTAGAGATAAAGCCATAGAGGCCGCATTAATGGCCAGCACATCGGGTGAGTGTACCGCATCCATGGCCAACATATTGCACACCAATTGCGTTTCGGTGCGATAATCCTTGGCAAACAGTGGACGCAACGAACGATCAATTAAACGTGCGGATAGTATTTCCCTCTCCGAGGGTCCCAATTCACGGCGCATAAAATTCATGGGTATGCGTCCAGAGGCGGCATTCTTCAAACGATAATCCACCACCAGCGGCATAAAATTTTGTCCTGGTGTGGGTTTAGATTTGGCCACGGCCGTCACCATGACAGCTGTATCACCCATTTGGCATACAGCGGTGCCATTGGCAAAGCGTGCCAACTTTCCCGAGCTGATGGTCATGTGGCGTCTAGGGGAAGAGGGTGATAGAATTGAATTGAAATCAAACTGAATATACTTACCCATTGCTGAAGTTCACCTCCACGGAGGGCACCTCGCCGGCACTGCTCTGCAGGTTACGTGTGGCGGTTAGGCATTTAAGGCGATAATTTAATAATTTTAGGCTTTTCCTACAGCAAATCATGGCAGTTACCTAAAAAGAGCCGGTCTGCACTGAGCGGCCTAGGCGACACCTAAATCTCCTAACTAAAGTTTAGACAAAAAAATGGCTTTAGCTGGGCTAAATAATTTAAAAGGCTTTATTAGATATAAATTTAAAACTTTTTTTTTAATAAGCTTTGTTTATTAGCTTTGCTGCTTAAACAAAATTTTAATTAAAACTAAAATTAAATTTAACAAAATTAGTTTAACTTAAGTGCCTTACCTTTGTGGCGTAGCGCATATCACATGTGTGCCGCTCAACAGCTGTGCTCTCTCCCTACAGGGTTGTCATATCTCTGTTTGGTATTTTTTTTCTCTTCTTTTTCTTTGGTATTTTGCGCAACTGCGGCCACACTGTGTAGTACATCGCTTTTATTCCGAAAGCAGACTTCTTCAAGTGCGGATGACTTAATTTCGTGTCGTTTGGTCGCCCCGCAATTGATACACGCGTCTAATTGCAATCGTATGCAAATTGAAAATATATCAAATAATTAAATTCATTTCGTGTTCTTTGGGGTTGTTGTTTTGCAATACCAAAAAATAAAATTTAATAAAATTCTTCTCGCTGCGTAAGCGTACGCTCGCCGCGTGTTTATGTGTGTGTGTCTGTGTGTTTCGATTTGGGTGTAATGCTGTATATGTGTGTGTGCGCCGTGTGAGAGAGCCGCAACAACAACCAAAAAAAAAAAAATACAACAAAAAAAAAACCAAAATCGACAAATGCGGTCAAATTGAAAAGAAAAACAAAATTTAAGAAAAAAAAAAGCCACAAAGTAAAAAAGTAAAACCAAAGCCAAAGCGAGAAAGCGTGCCGCCAACGTTCACCTCGCGTGTATGAAAAGCCGGAAAATTGCCTTCTAGGCGTTGTCGCTAAAGAACTCTGCCTCTTCAATTTGTTTATGCTCATCATTGTGCAGCAGTAGCAGCGTGAAATCGGCACCGGCCTTATCACAGCCCCCCCAGCAACAACAACAACAACACAAGCGTCCACTCTTCTTATCAGGCTACTGGAATTTTGAGTTTGTTGCGAAAACAAATTCCTTAAACTTTCACGTACTTAATTATTAGTACAAGTGCATAAAACTATAAATAATTTAAACTAATAAAACCGCCAGCAAGCTTACCAAACAAACGACGTGAGGTAAGTTCTGGCCAAGATTTAATTATTATTTGAACAACAGGAATTTATAAATACAGGCAGACTGCTTTTCATTTGAATTTTTAAGAAACTTGCAGAAAATTAAAAATTTTCAATGAAAGAATTTTTTCTACTAGCAAGCAATATTGCAGAGACCTTCTAAGATCTCCTTCCAATCCAAAACACATCGAAATTGTATGTAAATCGGGTCGTTTAAACCATTTAAAATTCGTATGAAGTTTACTTTGGATTTTGAACCTAATAAAAACACCGTGGCATTGCCTTAAGTAAGGGGTAAGTCTACTGTGAAAAGGGTAAAAAAACAGGCCGAATTTCCGGATTTTTTTTCCTTACAAAATATGTCTCGTACTTTAAATTAATATAAAAAAAAAAGTTTTAAGCCGAAATATTCAAAATTGCCGTCCTGGCACTTCTTAAAGCGCAGGACCGTTTTTTGCCTAAACGGTGTACATGAAATATGGTTATCATCTACATAATATTGACTTTCGTTTGACGGAGGATTTTGACGATCAAAAATTTTGGCGCCGAAAAAAAATGTTTTTCAATTTTTTTGCCCAAATTTAATGTTATTATTATTTATTAAGAAAAACCATATAGACAAAATCCTCAGACTTCCCCTTAACACTTATAAGCTGTTCGAATCTGGTTCTATTTATATGAATTATTGTGACATAATCCATTTTTTGCTTATCTGAGTTCGAGGTTTTAACTTAAAAATACAATTTTATCAACAAGAATTGTTGAATATTCATTGACGCAATAATTTATTATATTCGCAATTTGTTTCATTGTAAGCTTTAGAATTTTTGTATTCTTGGATCCAAATGTACAGAAATCAATCAAATCCCCAAATTAATTTCGGTTCCGGTACATCTAAACATTTTTCCATGAAAAATAAAAAACGAGAAGGCAAAGCTAACTTCGACTGTGCCGAAGTTTTAATACACTTGAAAAACTTTACTCCAATTGATTTAACCTGTAAAATATATATAGGATATAGATATCAGATATTAAAAAATTTTAAATCATTGATAATAAAAATTTGATACCATAAAAAAAACTTTTCTTAGTAAATCACATTTTCCGACCGATCGGTCCTATGGCAGCTATATGCTATAGCCATCCGATTTTGATAAATTTTTTCAAAAATTTGTAAAATCATATAAAACTAATATCTACCAAGATTGGTGACGATACGATATAAAACAAAAAAAATTTTCCTCACTAGAACTTGTTTTTTGACCGACCGTTCGTATGGCAGCTAAATGCTATATTCATCCGATTTTTATCAATTTTTCCTTTCCTTTTAGAAAATAAGGAGTGGTTCGGTTCTGTGGTTGGCTGAGTTTTTTAACCTCTGGTTCGGTTTTGTAGCAATCCAAACGGCGTTCAGTGGTTCAAGGTTAATATAGTATCACGCCTGATCCCTACCCGAATTTCCGAACTTTCTAAAATGAAATTTTACGATATTTTCATTTATTTGTTTAATCTTTTTCTTAAAATGCATTTAAATCACTTCGATTCCCAATCTAAAATTATTAATTATATAGATAGAAATCAGGTACCGTCCATATAATACATTATTGCCATGGTCCTGGGTTTTGGATCTTATTATAAAAAAAATAGAAGGCTAACATCAATAGCAGCTACATGCTATAGTCATCCGATTTTATTCAAATTTTCCAGAATTATGTCGAAGCGTGTAAAACTAATATATACCACGATTGGTGACGAAACGATGGAAAACAAAAAAGTTTTTCCCACTAAAACTAGTTTTTGACCGATTGTTCCTATGGCAGCTATATGATATAGTCATCCGATCCGGCCGATTCCAACAAATGTGGAGCCTATGTGTATTTAAAGACTTTTTGGTCATGATAGCTTTAAAACTGAAGGCGATAGCATAAAAACAGATGGACGGACAGAGGGACATGGCTATATCGACTCAGCTCGTCATGCTGATCAAGAATATATATTCTTTATGGGGTCGGAGATGTTTTCTTCTATGCGTTACAAACATCGTGACAATTTTAATAAACCCCTGTTAGGGTATAATAACACTGCGTTAATGATCTTTTGTCTTTTGATAAGATGCAAATCCGTGCGTACAGACTACGTTTCGATATTTTATAAGCCGTAAAATACCTTTTGTTTGTTTATTTGGCTCTATCCTACAATCCTACAATTTTATACTTATAATTAATGCACTAATCACAGACCTTTATGGGGTATAACAGCCATTAAAACGCTCTAAAACAAACACTAACCTAAAATCTTCAGTAGCTTCGCTAAAACTAGATCTACGTTAATGTTCTTTTATGTGTTGGATAGACTAGAATCAGTGCTTTATGACTACATTCCAATTAGGTTCTAAATACGATCGTGGGGGTATAAAAACCCTTAAAACGCTTTTATAACTATTACAATGGAAGTTGCTGTTGCTCGCCAGGTAAATCGGGGGCAGTTTATTGGTCAAATCATTGTAATACTTTTTGACATTTGGATTTGTGCTCTTTCTTCTTTGCCAGTTCCGTCTGGGACTTGCGTTTCATTAAGAAAAACCTGTCGCGGAGCTGCTTTCATTCTGACCAATTTCCATTCTCTTCACTGAATAATTCGACCAAATCCTCCTTTTCTTTCCAAGTCACGTTTTCCGACTATTTGTTCTATAACACATTTTTATTCTCCTTCACAAATCAGCTTCTCTTCCACCGTAAAATGCTTTCTTCTTTTTCTATTTTCTTCATTCTAAATTTTTGATTTCAATTGGCGCTCAATAATCAAACGAAAAACAGCTGTGTGTACCCGTGCGTTTTCAACCCTGTCGGTGTGACCGTACCACAATTACACACAATACCTTAATTCAAAATCCATGTACATGAGAAAACTAATTGCAACAAAATCCACCTGTATGCAAAATCTAGATGGATTTTGAAATCCAACTGATTTTGCAGAAAGAGAAACTTGAAAAATCGGTCCTTTGATACCAAATCTGGCCCAAAAACCGGGTTTAAATCACAAAATTTATGGAATTGAGAACTTGGTGATTATTTCAAAATTTGAAGGTGAAATATGATTGAAATTCTAAAATTTCTTTCTAAAATTTAGGTTGCTATTTTTGTAACATTTCTATATTTCCGGAAGTATTTTTTACAAGCTTGAAAATCCTTATCATTTAATTAGAGAAGCTTTATTTAGAAAGGGCTACAGACGAGATAACCTAGATTCATAAACAAACTAACCTAGACTGCTCGTTAGCTCAGCCCCTCTTCTCTGCCAGCAAAGGCAGCGTTTTGAACGTGTATGATGTGGCCAACTAATGTGTACCTCATAACCTCAGTTCGACGCATTTCCCTCTCTCAAACCATCGAACGTCAGCGTTTTTATCTCTCAAACCAACGAACGTCAGCGTTTTTCTCTCTCGAACTATCGAACGTAAGCGTTGAAACCAAAAAAGAAGCGCAATCATTCAGTCTATATTTACCTAGACTATGCTAGATTGCCCGTTTACTCAGTCCCAGTTCTGCGCCAGCTATTTTGGCAGCATAGAGAGCGTTAAAACGCAATCGTTTCGAGTTTGAGTGTAGAATGTTCGATACTAAATTGTACCGAAAACCTAAGCAACAGCTGTTGGCAACCGTAGAGAGAGGCGTCAGCAGACCCTAGTCTGTGTAAGAGTGAGCAAATTGAATATATATTTTTTTATATCTTAAAAATAGAAATGTCTAAATCTTTTCTGATTTCAGATCAAATTAAACCAAAATTTGTCCGGTTATTTGCATTTTTTTTTTTACTTTTAATAAAAAAATTTTCTAAAAAATATTTTTGCTTTTTTTCTGAACAAAAAAAAATATATATATATTGGTATCTTAACAGTTGAAATATATTTTTTTAAAAAATAGAGAAAGAAATAATTAATACCCGAAACAGTATCGGTATTATCATTTCAGTATGGTTCCAAAATTTTTGGTTCCAATTATAACGTCAAAAGATTTTCGGTGCTCTACAAATGATTAATGTCATTTCTGGTACGTCCGTTGAATCGGTTTATTTCGGTTAACGGTTCCGGAATTATGCCCCGACAGAAATATATATAACATGTGAAATCATTCTTTAAGAACTTTCAAAGAGTATCCCTGTTCTTTGGACTGCATTTAAAAATGTGAATTCCAAAAATTGGACAGACCAAAGATCTGAATCTCGTCATTCCATCATTTTAAATGTCAATTATATGTTGATGCCAATCAAAACTTTCTAGAAAAGTGACTCGTTTAGAATGTGTGGGTAAAAATTGATAACCTTTAAAACTCACCTAATCAGAGGTGTCAGGGTCAACTCTTCCAAACAAATTCCAATCCAAATCCAAATTTCGGTAACACAAAACTCTCGTACTAATGTAGTACTAACCGCACATTTGTTTTTGCAATGCGCATAGGCTGGTACTCTTAATACAAACGCGATGGTCCTGCCATGCAACTTTTTTTTTGTGCAATCAACATCAATTTTCTGAGAATGCATAATCAAGTGCATTGAAAAATGCATTTGTTTTAATAATAAAAATTTGCATTTTAATGATTACACATTGAAACGCATGCAAAATGTAATTTCCATTCATTGCATAATTATTGTGCACCTAAATTTAATATGCAATTCGAACACTAAGTAATCAAATTGGGAAAATTTATTTCAATCGAATATGTGAAATTTCACCGCCTAGTGTAATCTTTAAATAAGTAACCTTTTGCAATGTTAATGTAATGGACTTAACAGAAAAAGAAAAACCTCTTGTTTTGTTATCACGATGGCCAAAACAATCAAAGAGTTAAAGTTCTGTTAAAAGATTTGCAAACAATGAAGAGACGAAAAAAGGACAGTTACTCATTCTTCTTTTTTAAGGTTTCTGTCTGTTTATACTTTGAATTTCTATAAAAGTATACAATTTACTATCAATGCTATCATTATGTTAGCGAAAAGGGTTAACTAAGTAATTAATTGCATTCTGTGTTTAAGAAAAGATAGAGAGAAAGAGAGATAAATTGAAATGACACGGTCAATTAAGTGATTGGAAAAATGACACAAAAAATGATATGTAGTCATATATTCGAAGGGATTTAATCGGGTAAAAGATTTAAACAAAGTTGGCTCATATTTTGTGAAAAAAGTTAAGAGTTTAAGTATTAAAAACATTAAAGCATTTGCTTTAAAATATTTAACAGTGAGCTCCTTTCTCATCTTTACTTTCGGGATAATCTTCCGAAAAGGTTCTACCTCCGATATTAAAAACGAGAAGGCAAAGCTAACTTCGACTGTGGCGAAGTTTTAATACACTTGAAAAACTTTACTCCAACTGATTTAACCGGTAAAATATATATAAGATATAGATATCAGATATTTAAAAAATTTTAAATCATTGATAATAAAAATTTGATACCATAAAAAAAATTTTTCTTAGAAAAACACATTTTCCGACCGATCGGTCCCATGGCAGCTATATGCTATAGTCATCCGATTTTGATAAATTTTTCCAGAATTGTGTGAAGGGGTATAAAACTAATATATACCAAGATTGGGGACGCTACGATTGAAAACAAAAAAAGTTTTTCTCACTAGAAGTATTTTTTTGACCGACCCTTTCTATGGCAGCTATATAATATAGTCATCCGATTTTGATAAATTTTTCCTGTATTATGTGGAAGCACATATAAAACTAACATATACCAAGATTGGTGACGCTGCGATGGAAAACAAAAAAGTTTTTCTCACTAAAACTTATTTTCCGACCGATCGTTCCTAGGGCAGCTATATGATATAGTCATCCGATCTGGCCGGTTCCGACATATTAGTTGCGTGCAGTAAAAAGAAGACTCTGTGCAAAATTTTAGCTCGATAGCTTTAAAACTGAGGGACTAGTTCGCGTAGAAACAGACAGACAGACAGACAGACGGACGGACGGACAAGCGGAAATGAACTCAGCTCGTCGTTCTGATCAAGAATATATATAGTTTATGGGGTCGGAAATGAATATTTCTATGCGTTACAAACTTCTGGGCAAAATTAATATACACTTTTCAAGTGTATAACGAGAAGGCAAAGCTAACTTTGACTGTGGCGAAGTTTTAATACACTTGAAAAAGTTTAGTCCAGCTGATTTAACCGGTAAAATATATATAGGATATAAATATCAGATATTAAAAAAATTTTAAATCATACCATACAAAAAAAATTTTCTTAGTAAAACACATTTTCCGACCGATCTGTCCTATGGCAGCTATATGCTATAGTCATCGGATTTTGATCAATTTTTTCAAAATTATGTGAAAGCATATAAAACTAATATATACCAAGATTGGTGAAGGTACGATGCAAAACAAAAAAGTTTTCCTCACTAGAACTTGTTTTTTGACCGACCGTTTCTATGGCAGCTATATGATATAGTCATCCGATTTTGATAAATTTGTTCAGTATTATGAGAAAGCATGTCAAACTAATATATACCAAGATTGTGATGCTACGATGGAAAACAAAAAAGTTTTTTCTCACTAGAACTGAGTTTTTGCACCGATCGTTTATATGGCAGCTAGGAACGATCGGTCTAAAAACTAGTTCTAATGAGAAAATTTTTTTGTTTTCCATCGTAGCATCACCAATCGTGGTATACATTAGTTTCATATACTTCCACACAATTCTGGAAAAATTGATCAAAATCGGGTGACTATAGCATATAGTTGCCATAGGAACGATCGGTCTAAAAACTAATTCTAGTGAAAAACTTTTTTGCTATCAATGGTAGCGCCTTTCAAAAACTGCGTAAGGTTAGCCTTCCATTTTTTTTTTTTTTTTTTAGAGATCTTTAGTACAGTAAAAAAAAAGGAAAAATAAGACTGATTTCTAAATTTAATTTTTTTAAATTCTTAATTGGAAAACAATTTCGTGTTTTGTTATTTAAGGCCTCAAGTTTATCAGCACAGCCTTATTTCAAAAGCTCAGTTTTTGGTTGAATCATCACGGCTTTTTTGGAATCGAATGTGGTTCATGTTTCCTTTTCTTATAAACTGCTAATGGGTAATCGCTATTAATCCGCCTACTTTTGATAAGAAAGACTAATTAAACCTTTTAAACCGATTAATATGTACCACATTCGAATTCGCTTTATATTGTTGAAAATGAAATCCGGAAATTAAAATTTTCAGTAATTTTTGGTCATCAACACTGTTGCTGAATTTAGCTTTAATTTGACCAATGTCAAAGGGTTTTTGGAAACCAAAACCAAACACCCTTACACCTCAAATATTGTCACAAACTTTTAAGTGGAAACAAAGCTTAAGGTTACCAAAGGCAACCAAAATATCCAATTAACGAATCATTCGCCCTTATTGAAACATAAATTACTTAGGAAAAGTCTTAAAACATACCTCAAGGGAAAAAGTTCTTGGAAAAAAATAATCAAATCATTTTTAATGATAAATATTTGTTTTGGTTGGCTGACTGCTGGCATTTATGTAAAAATCATTAAGTGGAACCACTGTTATGAAGCTGTCACTGAATTGAAATTAATCTGTGCAATATGAGAAACGATTTATGCAAGTATTTTGCAAAGGGTAAAATAAAAATGTTCAGATGATTGTTAAGTATATATTCTAGATTTAATGGTGGTTTATTTAAAAAACTTATTTATTTACCAACAATTTCCCAAAATATTAAGTTTCCGTCTTTCCTCTGTGCCTGGTTAATCTGTCCCTCCATAATTGTCACACCTCATTAGCTTTACCCCAGCCCCAACGGGCAATAAGTGCCTTAAAGTATTTACCGTAATTTACACACGTTGTGCAGTCGCTGCAGTTGTTCTTGTTGTTGATGCTGTTGGGGAAAATTGCATTAACTTAATTCGATTGCCTTTGATGGTGACAGTTGACTGTGTGTTGTGCATGTTTCAGCCCGTGACGCAGTTTGCATTGTCGTGGCAAGTGAAAGCAAAATCCGTATACAAATCAGTAGCAATTCTTATCAAGTTGTTTTTGGTGTTATCTGGTTTTGGAATTTGCCTCAACCTCTCTGAGACATACATAAATAAATAAAAAGGAACAGATATAATACAATCATTATTATGCTTAGAAGCTTTTCCGGTCGGTCGTCAAACATGATCTTTTGTTTTGTTTTTTTTTACTGCGTCGAGGGTGGAGTTATGGAAATGACCCTCCTCGATATTTGTCTTATCTTCTTTGCATGTGTTTTTGTCATTTTCATGTAAGTGACAGTGATTGCGCAGCCGGCTGGATTGTGCTCCGAACTGCTGGGATACTGCATAATTAGTAAAGCGATTTAACATTTGCTGATAAGTCACTTCCGTTTCAGCAGCTTACACAACCCAACCCTGCACAATGGGCAAAAAGAAAGTCTTACCAATAATCATACAAAGAGAATGCATTCTTAAGAGGAGACATTCGCTTTTACTCCTATATTATCACGTTTGGCTGCCATTTTTCCAGATAAATCAACAATAAGTTTGAATACGTGTCAACAGTATTTGTAATTAAAACTTGACATAATTAGGGTTTTTACGACCCTCAGTTGATGTAGGGAATAGTTTAATTAGGTATTTTCCAGGGTGCAAACCGCCGGGGGAACCCTCTCCGATTTGGTTCAGTTTTTGGGTGATGCCTGAACCGAACCGGGAACCGAACACCATTGAAAATAATCACAAGAACCCGAACCCGAACCTAACCCAGATTTCTAATTGATGGGGTTCGGTTCTAATAAAAATTGCAAGCACAGAAATATTGCACTTTGATGATTAAAAATATTTCATTATTATGAACAAAAATGTATATGTATATGGACGGCGACACTCGTCCCGTTCGCAACAAAAGACTGGACAAAATAACACAACTTCAAGCAAGGGAATTCAATTTGCACCCGAAACCGTATTTCGGGATATTATTTTGTTTGTACGGAGATGCAGCGGCACGATGAATACAAGGAAAAATTTTACGTCATTTAAATTTCTTTATTTTTTTACCAAAGTCACAATTTAAATACTTTTAGCATTTCACTCTAACAATATGCCAGTCAAAGCCGTGCTGTGGCGGTCCCATTCTTGGAAAAAAATAGCTCTGACTGGAATTCGCGGAATGTGTGAACGTGTTCGGCCACACTATAGGTTAGGGATGAGACATACCAGCGTATCTGTGATTAAGTCACTGGTCACTGGCAATCATCAAATTACAGTAAAAAGCAACTGTGTGATTTGGTGACTACAAGTCACTGTGACTTAATCACAGTTACGCCGATATTTTCAATCACAGTTACTAAATCACGGATACGCCGATAAATTTCATATCTTATTTATAAGCCAAAAGTGACCGTGTTTTTTGCAGGTTTCATGGCCACAAAAAGCACATCAGTTTCAGGAATCCCACTACTGTGAAAGAGAAACGACTTTCGCTGAGAGTGCAAGTTGGCAGTATCGCTGAACTCTTCTAAACATACATACAATGTCTGATTGTCTAGTCAATCTAGACCAGGGCCGGCCAAATGGAGAGGACTGAAATATGAGCATGTGTTGGTGACTGCCACAGTAGAGAGCCAACTCACTTGCAAAATCAAGTTTTTCTGTGCTCACCGATTCACACACATGACTTCAGCTCGCGTCTGTGTGAAAAAACACGAATACGCTCGGCCCCCAGTGGCTATGAGCTGGCCGGGCCTGATCTAGACAGATCATTTATGTGCTTGACTGCCAAAAACTGTAGCAGTTTATAAGGCATCTCTTCAAACTCTATTAAATTATTTATTATATACATAAATATATAAAATGCAATCTGGAACCCGAACCCGAACCGGAACCTCGGTTCTCAATGTAAAGGGAACCGGTTGTAGAACCGAACCCTAGCGTAGGGTAAGGGTTCGAACCCCCCGAACCGAACCCCTGTCGAAATTGGAGGGGTTTGCAGCCCTGGTATTTTCACACAAGATTCGAACCCATGTCTTGTTATTTTCGAATCCAAGGCCTTGGGATATGGCAACGCCATCAAGTTGGCAGCTATGACCCAACAGAGTTAGTCCGCATTTACACGATGAAGTATCCTTCATGAAGTTTTTGTTTGTGGGAAAGAGGTGAAGAGGGGCAGCCGAAACTGGCAAAGCTTCATGACCTACCATGGTGTGAAGCTTTTCGATAATTGCCCTTTGCTTTGTTCCGATTGAACTGATGCAGGGTTGATTTGTGGGTTATTTGCTTATCGATAACTCGTGTTCTAAGGCGAATTGAAATCGAACTCCATGAAGCAAACTTCTTTGTGTAAACACGGACATACTTTTATCTAATAGAACCAGTCCTATTTCTCTAAAAAGGAGGCTAAAGTTTATCTTTAAAGATATTGGTTTGGATTTTACTCTACCTTAAGAAACATAATAAATAAAACCATAACCGTTAACCGAAATTAACCGTTACAAGCCGCGTACCGGTATCAAAACCGGTACCAATATTATTATTATACACTTGAAAAGTGTATATTAATTTTGCCCAGAAGTTTGTAACGCATAGAAATATTCATTTCCGACCCTATAATTTATATATTCTTGATCAGGACGACGAGCCGAGTTCATTTCCGCTTGTCCGTCCGTCCGTCTGTCCGTCTGTCTGTCCGTCTGTCTGTCTGTTTCTACGCGAAGTAGTCTCTCAGTTTTAAGCTATCGAGCTGAAATTTTGCACAGAGTCTTGCACGCAACTAATATGTCGGAACCGGCCGGATCGGATGACTATATCTTATAGCTGCCATAGAAACGATCGGTCGGAAAATAAGTCTTAGTGAGAAAAACTTTTTTATTTTCCATTGTAGCTTCACCAATCTTGGTATATATTAGTTTTAGATGATTTTACATATTTGTGGAAAAGTTTATCAAAATCGGATAACTATAGCATATAGCTGTGATATAAACGGTCGGTCAAAAAACTAGTTCTAGTGGGAAAAAACTTTTTTATTTTCCATCATAGCGAAACCAATATTGGTATATATTAGTTTTATATGCGTCAAAACAATTCTGGAAGATTTTATCAAAATCGCATGACTATAGCATATAGCTGCCATAGGAACGATCGGTCGGAAAATGTGTTTTACTAAGAAAAGTTTTATTTGGTGGTATTAAATTTTTATTATCAATGATTTAAAAATTTTAAATGTCTGATATCTATATCCTATATATATTTTACCGGTTAAATCAGTTGGAGTAAAGTTTTTCAAGTGTATTAAAATTTCCGCTCCCTTCAAATTAGCTTTTCCTTTTCTTTTTTGAGAACTGAAAACCGTTAATCGTTATAGAAGGAACCGAAAATTCGGAACCATACCGAAACGCTTTTACACCATTCTTTTTTAATTTCTTATTATTTATTAAGATTATGTCAAATAGCTTTCGACTCCAAAAACAATCCAAATCGTATGGGAATATTGTCGTTTTTGGAGTCGAAAGCGATTTGTAGAACACATGGGTATAATAGCAATATATACACTAAAATAAAAAAAATTTGTTTGGCTGTATGGCATGTTGAGCCATCTTGTTGGAACCAATAGTATAAATTTTAGAAATAAAGTTTCTTAATTTTAATAATATTTTGTCAACAAATTAAAATATTTTTGTTTCTTTAAAAAAGTATTGTTATAATATTTCCGAAAACGTAAGGTAAGGAAATGCTCAATCAATTTTATTTTTTTTTTTGAGCATTTTTTCGAGCATATTATAGGCTATATTGGACCGTAGTCTTTAGTATGGGTTCAAATCTATTTAAATCTGGCTAGGATTCATATTTTTCTGCTTTTATAAACAATTTTATATAAGTTAAACAAATAAACTTACAATGTCCGTAGTCGTCCTACAGAATTCTTTGAATTTAAGTTCGTTAAGTTTTTTTTATGAGTGTAGGAATACCTCTGGAATCACGGACATAAGCGTTTAGAGAAATTGTTAGACCAAATATAAAAAGGCTAGATATTGGTATATTTTAAAAAACTTTTAATGTGTCATATTCACAATTTTTTTTATCGGTTTTGAAAAAGTATCCCGAAAAGTGCAAACGTAGACATATCGTTTAAAATTTGGAAGCATGAAAACAAATTTTTTTAAATCAGGTGCTTTCACAGTCAGCAGATGCTTCTTGCCAATTTTGCCAACGTCAAGAAAAGGAGAAAAAGAAGGTGTATGGTACAAAGATTGTGTACAATTTAAAAAAATTAAAGACGCTGAATTTTTGCCCATAGTGCCCTGGCTAGCCCACTCTCTCTCTCTCTCTCTATCTCTCCGACTTGCTCTCAACTATTTGGCCTGCGTCACGGAAAGGGGAGACAGGAGCCGGAGCCGGAGATGGCAGGGTGACGTAGGCATTTGGCAAAAAAAAAAAAAACATGTGTATACTGTCTGACGACGACTGGGAAAGACAATAATAAACTATCAATGAGCAGGACGTCGGGCGACCAAACCCCCAAAACAAATAAAACTCAATCGAATATTATTATCAAACGAGGCCACCAACCAACACAACCAACCAACCCAACCCAACCCAATCGTAATGAAACGAAACCCACTCACAGTATTGGCCACATGCTGTTCAGTGTACTGGCGCTTGCTCATCGTTTGCACGCGCCATAGCGTGAAAATACTCGCCAGGATATCGAACTCCACCACAAATTCTAATCCCAATCGCAGCCTTGGCCTCGCCTCGCCACGCCACGCCTCGTCTCATTGCGTCGCGTCATCGCCTTTCTGTTTCTAATTTGGCGCGACTTTGACACTTGTTAGCCAATATGTTTTTGGCCCATGTTAATGGCCCAACGGGAATTGATATTAATTGCCCCCGCAACCCGCTTATCCAGCAGCAAAGTATTGGTGGGCGTGGTTCAACAGAATCAACCGAAAATCGGCTTTAAGCATTATTTATATTTTCCCCCACAAAGTCTTGACAAAAATTGTGATTTTATTAGCGACGTTGATTCGATTTTGTAAGACCCAAGTTTCGTTTCCTTTCACAACGAATTCAATTAGAACTTTCAGTTCAAAGTTATAAAGAACTTCTTCGTCTCTGTGGGCGAAATAAAAGTTGAAATGTGTGAAAAGTTCATGAACATGTTGCGAATGAAGGAAAAGTTCAGACAACAGCCATGCAAAACGAAAACCAAGGTCTAATTAGAAGTGCATGGTTCTCTCTCTCTCCCTGGTACATCAATGTCATTAAGCAAAGAAAAGCAGCTAAAGTTTCTTTCAGTCTGGCAAATGTGCAGGAAACACGATTCTTAAGTAAATAAGTGCATGCAAGTGAATAATTCTTGGCAAAATTTAAAACTATTGTTCGAAAATTGGTAAATCGACTCAAAAGTTATGGTAACACTGGCCCATATTCTTTCGATTTATTTAATCATTTTATTTTTTTCTCTTTGGGTCTCCTTTTGTTTCTCTTTTTTGTGATTGTTGTTTTTTATGCTTGGCCTAAATATTTTTTAATTTATTTTAGTTTATTAATATTTACCTATTCTTTCTTCTATTATTTCACCACAATTTTTTTTATTTTTTAATGAGGCTTTTTTTTTGTTAAATTATTTGTGTTTGTTAAAATTTTAATATGACTTTCCTTGTATTCACAGTGCATTGTATCTCCATACAACAAAATTGAACACAGAAATACGACAGATACAAATTAATCTTTTTGTTTACTTTCTTTTGTTGGATGGGAATTCCCACGTACATGGGATATGATGATTTTTTTATTATATTTTAAACCATCATCAATAATTTTTATTATTTTTAGAACCGAACCCCACGTAAACAGGGTTATTTCGATTTTCTGTTTCAGGCACACCAGAACTTTTACGTTCTGAGTTTTTCTACCCTTTTAAAAAAAAAAATTATAAATATTTTTTCAATTTTCCTATTTATTTAACACTTTTAACTAAATGCAAATGTAAAGAAAACACAGCTGATAAAAGCAGTGTTACCGTTTGATAAGTAGTTGGTGGTATTTTGCTGTTGAAAGGTCACACTAGAGTTTTTATTTTATTTCGAGGTTAAATTAAAACTGTTATACTCTTTACTAGAGGTGCGCTCGTGACTTGAATTTAAACGTGTCAAAGTGTGTCACGACGTTTCACGCCATGATCGTGACAAAACACAGCCATTCGTGCGTGTACATCCATGATCCGTTCGTGTTTCGTGCGTGTTTGAAATTTACCTCGTGAATAGAAGTCGTGCAGTATTTACAAACTTTTTTTTTCTAGTGTATTTGATTAATAATATTATTCCTAAAACTGATTTGCTTTTGATTTCGTGAATTCGCTGCTCGCTCCATACCATCCAAACCCATGATAGTATTAAGGTCCATACACGTAAAAATTCGGGGGTGGTTGATCGTGCGTGATTATACGTGACCCTTTCTTTAATCGTGCATGAATCGTGCGTGACGCAAAACTCTTAAAAATTTGTGTGCGTGAATAATGCGTCAAAAGAATTAAATTTCGTAAAACGTGCGGTACGTGTAGGAAAAATCGCTCACGCGCGCACCTCTACTCTGTACCGAAGGTACAAAGAGTATATTGTATGTAACAGCCAGAAGAAAGCATCTCCGACCCTATAAAGTATATATATCACCATCAACAGCCGAGTTGATATAGACATGTCCGTCTGTCCGTATGAACGATGAGATCTCAAAAATGGTAAGAGATAGAGGTTTGAAGTGTATGGAACATATATTTCTTATTGTTGCAGGCAGATCAAGTTTAGTTTTGATTTTTACCACGCTCCCTGCCTCCCCCGCAAATTAAAAAAAGCCTCATATCTTCCACAATTTTGGAGTTAAGTTGTTCGAACCTTTTAGACATATATTCTACCCATTACTTATCGAGCCCCCATACATCGTTTTCCGATCAGATAAACGATGGTAGAGTTGCCACCCCCGCAATTTGAAAAACTCCTCAAATATCCCGCAATTTTGGAGTTAGGTTGTTCGAACCTTTTAGACATATATTCTACTTATCATTTCTTATCGAACCCCCATACATTGTTTTCCGATCAGCTGAACGATGGTAGAGTTGCCACCCCCACAATTTGAAAAAAATCTAATATCTTTCACAATTTTAAAGAAAGATTGTTTGAACCTTTTAGGCAAATATTTTAATCGTCATTACTTATCGATCCACCATACACCGTTTCCAGATCAGATGAACGATATTCGAGTTATAAGCAAATCAAATAATTACACTGGGTAGCACTGCCCGTAATCGTGATGGGCAGCACAGTTTGTGTGACCCCACACTGTAAAGTTATTAGTTATTTTCAAACAGGAAAAGAGTATATTACAGTCGGGCTTGACCGACTTTCTTACTTGTTTAGGTCAGTTTTTTGAACGTCTTTAGTTTCTGTTGAACAGAACCCGAAAGCTTTGTTTTAGAACAGGACTAGTTATTTTTTCACAGGTTATTCGGTTCGCAGTTAAAAAAAATCAGAATTCCGGATTCGAACCGATTCGGCTCAAAAATGGGTTTTGAGATTTCAATTGAAAAAATTTTACATTTACATTTAATGCTTTATTTCTAGTTCGAAATGTTGCTAGTAGACAAAGAAGGTTTAAAAACTAAAGATTATTAAATTTCCCAAAATCGTGTTTAAAAATAAGATCCGAATTTAATTTCCGAATAGATTTTAAAATTTAAACAATAGACTTGTTTTAATTTTGGTATTCCCGTTTCTGAATGAACGAAGAATCGTTTTTCTTTTTCGAAACAATGTTTGAATTAGAGTTGGGTAATAACTGTAATATTGTTCTTTTATTATTCTTATACTAGGTCTTAAAGTGGAAATTGTTACATTCGGTAACCAAAATTTAAGTGGAGTTGAATGAATCCTGAATAATTAACCCTTACTTCATTTATTTTTTCACATTAAGTACAACTAGATACAAGCAAATCGAGTATAAAACCTTCTATAAAAACAATATCCTTCTTTTATAAGAGCTTATTACCCATCTCTAGTTAGAACTAATCCAATAACAATTTTTTTATCAAGAGAATCAGCTGATTAAAAGGCTGAAAATATTGAATTTAGAGTTACCAAAGCTTACAAAATTATACAGGGTTGTCACGGAAATCTTTTACAACCCAAAACCACGGAATTAATTTTCAGTTGGTTTTAAATCTTTTTGAAAAAAAAAAAAAAAAACGAAGCTTAAATTAAACCTTTCTTTAGAATTCTGTAGACTTCAGTTGCACTATTCAATTGAAATTTCTCTACCCGACATTCTTTAAGCATTTAAGTGACAGCTTACACGGCATTCCAACTGACAGGACACACCTTTTCATGCGCTTGGCCTGCTTTCATTTTGATAAGAAATTTGTGCTAATCAGACGCTTGTCGTCTGACAGACACAAGCCAAACCTGCTGTAATGACCTTGATAAACTTTGGTAAAAAAAAAATCTCGCACCGCTCTTCTCCTCAACACTGAAACAAGTAGCAGTCCGGGCAAGTTTCTTTACTCTGCTTGGGATGTTTGCTCTGTTTAGCTCACGGCAATTTTATTTGTTGTCTACGCATATTTGAAAATCGTTTTACTACCGTCCATCCAAAAGGGAAAAAGTTGTTTTGACATTTTACTTTTTTTTTTTTGGGGCTTCTCCCCTTTGTACAACGCGACGCGGTTCGGCTTATGCCGCCTGGACGCTTTTGTTGTCTCTTTATTTTTCAGTTTTGATTAAAGGCAAACCCTCGTCCCGGCCCCAATAAGTTGGCTTTGCTTGGTCAGTTTTACCTTTTTGTTTTTCCCCCTCCATGCGATAAAAGGAATTTGATGTTCTACTGACAACAGTCAAATAGGATATCATGATCCATCAGTGGATTCCAAAAAATACGAAAAGTGTCTATTGAAACTTTTGGCAAAATCAAAGTCGATGGCATCGGCGTCAGCGTCAGCTTTAGCGTTAGCTTCTCTCATGCACTTAAAACCCAATCAATTGTTCATTGAACCCCCGGGCTACCAAGTCAGCCAGCCAGTCAGCAGCTGTAAATATGCATCAAGCGAACAGCAAACGTGGCCAACACCTTGACAATGTGTCGGCCAACTTGGCAACAGCGCAAAAGGCAGAGAAAAAAAAAGGAAGACTGTGATGGAATATGGTGAATTCTCTTAAAAAAATTTTGTTTTGCTTAAAAACATTTGAGTCAGAGCTAATTGAAAGTATACTTTGATGTAGTGAAGTTTTTATACCCTTTACAAATTTTTAATCAAGCCTATGAAACAACTTCTTATCAGATAATCTTAAAACTAAGTAATAGCAGACGTATGGCTAAGCAAATTTTACGAAGAATTACGCATGGTAAAAATGCGTCCCTATAAAAATAAATGTAAGAAAATACCTGAAATTCACGCCATGATAAATATCATCAATGTAAAAAATAATTATTTTCAGACATGAACAAAAAAATATTTTTTCATATGGAAATAATTATTTTTTTTCATGTAACTGACACGAGCATTTTTTGACGCGATTGTTGTATGTCAATAATTAGGGCTGCCTTCTTGACGACCTGTAAAAAACAGTCGTAAAAAAATATTTTTTTCTTTACGTAAAATTTAAAATTTTCATGTCTGAAAATAAATATTATTTTTTACTTTGTGTTAATATAAAAAAACAAAATAAATAAAATATAAAAAAAATAAAGAAAAATGGTTGTTATTTTACGAACCCTGGAAAATACGGTCGCGCATCTTCGGCAATAAATTTAAGATAATATTCTCAGTTCTCATGTTAGTTGGTAGTAAAAGTTTTTTCCCTTTATTTTAAGCATATAACTTCCTTGTAATGAAATCACTTCTTTTTCTATTCAGATACTTATTAGTGTGGCCATGAAACCTGCAGACAAGTGTCGGTTACATGGCCACACTGCACCTTTTGTATTGTAGGGATTAGATACGAAAACGACACGAAACGACCGCTAATGACATATTCGTTCACGCACATTTAATCTAAATTCTAACACTAAACGACATGCACAGCTTCCTGAGTTAACATCACTTTTAAATTATTGGTCACACTATTTTAATATGTTTTAATGGGTTGGAAACCTTTTAACCAGGGTATCAAACCGAATCGAATTTCGGTTCCGGTTCTGGTACGTACCAAAACTAATGTTTCGGTAAAAGGTTCTGTTTAGGTTCGTTTCCGTATCGGTACCTTGGTTTTTTCGGTATACCGGTACGTACCGGTATGTACCGGTATAATCTAAAAATCCTTTAATCCGAATATATAATAGAACGGGTAGCAACCTAATCAACAGAAAGTAATTATAAAGAAGGAAAATTAAAACTTTACCCCAGATGGAATGATGGAATGTGAAACGTTCAGATAACTTTACCGATCACAATTTAATCCTGCTGTTAGGTTTAGCCCATTTAGTCCAATTATAAATTTTCTTTTCCTTTTTAAATGTAAAAATAAAAGATAAATTAATAATATTTGAAAATTATGGAACCAAAATAGATGCAAGAAATCAGATGAAATTGTTATTTTTATTGAATATTTTAGTATATACCAGATGGTCCCTTAACCTAAACTTTGTAAGTTTTTTCTAACGTTTACCCTGAGGAAATCCCTGATTAAAGCAATAAAACTGAAATAATAAAAAAAAAACTCAGAACCGAAACTGTACCGGTACAATGTTTCGCTTCTTTTCTGTCATTTCGGTTCCAAAAATAAAGGTTCCGAAATACCGGTTCTAAAGAAATAAATAATAACGGTTCCGGTACGGGTTCTGAGTTTCAATCGGTTCTTTTCGGTATACGGTTCCGGTTCGGGTTCCAGTTTGACACCCTGCTTTTAACCAAGAATAGTCGTCCATTAAATGCGTTTACTAAAACAGGAAATCAATTTCACTTTCGAAAACATTTTATGAAAGAGGAATTGAGAAAAAGACTGATAGTCATTTTTGGAACTGAAGCTTTTCCAAAGAGTGGAGGTTCTGATGGTCGTGTTTCTAAAGACCCGAAAAATCTGAACCAAACCGACTCCAAGGGGTTCGGTTCTTACGCCGATTTTCATGAACTAGTTCGAATAAACTACTCATTAAAATGAACTAATGAACTAGGTCTCAGTGTTTGAACTATTTACTTAATGACCAATAGTTAATTTTTTTAAAATGTAGTTCATTTTTTGACCAATAGTTCATTTTTGTAAACTATAATTAATATTTTGAACTATAGTTTATTATTGTTCAATTAAAATAGTGGATTGCTTATTAAAATAAACTATAGTTCAAAAATAAACTATCTAAAACTAAACTATCTAAAACTAAACTAATTCCCATACGATTTAAGTCGTTTTTTTGAAAAAACGGATTTGTAAAACCCCCGGCTTAATTTTAAAAATATTTTTTTTTCAAAAAATGAACTATAGTTCTTAGCTTAAAAGTGAATAGTTTATCAAAAAATTAACTAATGTATTAGGTCATTGAAATGAACTAGATTCTTCATATCTACAGCCTTGTTTAAAACTATAAAACTTTAATAATAACAGATTTATCTAACACATTAAAAAGTAAATCAATAGTACATTTATATGAGCGTTCGAACGGATTGCGTTTTTATATAATAAATTAAAAATATCTGTAATTTTTACTTTTATTATTAGCCAGAACTAAATGAATCATAGTTGAGTAACCCTTATCTCTTCATAAAGAAACCATCCAATTATAAAACGTATTTCCAATGTCAATTAAGATTATGCGATATAAAACACGTGCATTTCACTTGGGTTAGTGTTGGGACAAATATGCAATCGATAGTTTTACTGTTTTTAGGAAAAATATCTGAAATACTGTGGAAAGTCTTATAAAGAGCATCCAAGAAAATATATAGGGGTATTCTATTCAAATTAATCATTAACTTTATTAAGGTATTTCTGTAGAAAATTATTTTGATATTATGGATAGTTCTGACGAAAGCCGATGTGCAGTATCTTAGAACCTTTTGGTTCCATTTATGTTGAAAGAATTTTCACTCTGCTTAGTTAGAATTACATTATTCAAGTTCAAGTCAAACTATATATCCACATAAAAATGATTTTAAATTTATTTCAAAATCGACAATATCTATGTCTAAGCCAGTATCAATATTGAAACCTATATTTTTCCGATATTTGTAATGACACTAATTAAAGGGCCGATTTCTCATCTTCTAGATAGGTGCTATATGTCAGATAAAGGTAAAATTTACTCTGTTATTTGTAAAATTATGTAACAGATAGTGCTATGTAGGAGATGAAAAATCGGCCCTTAAATGTTTTTCATTATTAATAACGACATTCTTATCTGAAACACATTCCTAGCCTAGTTCAGCTCCGTTCACTCTTAAAAACTTCTGTTTATTAAAAACATCGTTCAAAAATTATAATAATTTATATCATAAAAATTCATAATTTATCACAAAATATAAATACCCCCAGCGCAAGAGTAGGTCAGAATTTTTATGCAAAAAATATGGCAGCAGTCCTCTGCCTGGCAAAACAGGCTTCAAGTCAAGCTTCGCCTCTCGTTTCGCCTCAAACAGAGCGCGTCCAATGGCTCAGTTAACGTGCAGAATTCATTAACAATAATGCGCAGGAGAGAGGTTGGTAAGAGACAGGAAGAGGGAGGAGGAGGAGGAGGAGGGATAAGGCATAGCCGGCTTTGGTTACCAAGAATTCTCTTTAAGCCTTATCCTGGGTGGTCTTCTTGAGTTGGCAACGCTTTGTTGTTATTAAAACGTGTGTATTGTAAGGATATGAAAACGATGCCCTCACACACACAAACACACACACAAACGCAATAATTTGATTAAAGTACAAAATTGAATTAATTTAGGAAAATTCCTATTTAGGCACGTTTTATTGACGCTTCGTTCCATCTAGAATAATATATGTAATTAAATAACAAAATACTGGGCTAAAACAACAATGCCAACAGGCGAAAAGCGAAGGCGAACACACGTGCTATATCGTACCCGAGCAAAATGAAGCGGTTTACATAAAAGAAAAGTAGACATTTATGCTATAAAATTCATGATTTCTTTAATTTGCCAAATAAAAAGCGTACCTATACGAGAAGGCAAAGCTAACTTTGACTGCAACAATTTAACCGAAATAGATTCGATATTATAAAAATGAGAAATTTTAAAAAATAAAAATCATTAAAAATATTAAATATTATTTATCAAATCAAATAAGTTTTCTCAGTAGGACACATTTTCCGACTGATCTGTTCCATGGAAGCTATGGAATATAGTCATCCGATTTATTAAAACTGTTTCAAAGCATTTAATATTAATAATTGCTGCTGAGTTGAGTTACTTATACCCATTTTCCGACCGATCAACTATAAGATATAGTCATCCGATCCGGTCGGCTCCGATATATATGCAGCGTTCAGTTAAAAGAAAGAAGACTGTGCTAAATTTCATCTAATTTTATTAAAATTAAAATTTATTTGCATCGTAACTAATCTAAATTTTTTTGAAATTGAGTAAAACCCGAAATTAAACCAATTATTTGTTTCGGTTACAGTTAATTTAATAAAGGTTATGGGGTTACGGTTATAAGAAGACATTTTTTTTTTGATTACGGTTACAAATGTAAAAGGGTTAATAGCGGTTAACGGTAACGGTTTTAATCTCTGATTGTTATATATTTATTATTGAAATTTCTTAAATTATTTATATTGTGATTTTAAAACCAAGTTTGTTTCGAAAATAATTACAAGATTTTCGTAAAAAGATTTAAAAACAAGGCTGATCAATCAACTTTACAAATGGTTCAACCAGGTTCAAAACAGGGAAAATATCGAACTACATATTACCAACCCACTCTGCAAAAATTAATTTTATTTCTTAAGTTAATCCGGAGATAAGGGTCTGAACCACTTTTGAACCAGTTAACTCTGGTTCGGAACTGGTCATGGAGATAGACCAATTTACAGACGCAATTTCAAGTATCTACCTCCATATTACCAACATTGTAAACTCAGTCGGTTTAAGTTTATTTAGCTTTATTTTAAATTCGCTTCCTTCCACATGGGCGGCTTCAATAAGAGAGTGAACCAAGTCGATATCGATAACACTCCTCGTAGCATCGATTACAGGGTTCTCATTAATATCGATACATTCCAGGGATGCATATAACTTATTATACTAGGGATACATATACAACCCTACAACATACACTTAAAATTTTAAGTTCATATCCTAAATATTTTCAGAACTAGTTTTAAATGGGATTTTGATCAGTTTGCAGACTTGGGACAAAAACATACTTTGATAATTCCATAAAGATCGGTTCAGTTGCTTACATTTACTTTGCTTTGTATTATTGTAATGTACAATAGAAATTCTGGGAAGGACTATTCGAGGAGACTCGTCGCATATGGCCCAGATACATGATTTCTGGAGTACTAAGTCGTACTAGGCCTTCAATTGCTCATCGCTTTTTAAGTCACATTCTTATTTCAGAGATTTTTCTGGGTTGCGGAATAGAAGAGATTGTACATATCTACCCGAACCATGCCTTCTGATTGCTTACATAAATTTCTCTTCATATATATCATTGGATTCGTTCACTGGTCGTACCGGTGGATTTTGCACCTCCAAAAAGTTTGTTTGTCTTGTCTTTTAGAGATTCAATGCTTATTCATTAACAATAAATATCAATAATTTAATCAATTATTGGTTTTAAGCAGGGAGGCAAAGCGGTTCTGAACCGAACCAAACCGTCCCGGAACTCTTATTTGTGCTTGTAAACCGAACCAAGAACCGAACCGGTGTTCAATCGAAAATACTGAACCGAACCAAAAACCGCCTATGAAAACGGTTCGGTTCAGTTTATCGATAAGTTTAATGATGATAAATTTGTCTAGTTAATCTTAACTTAGGTTTTGCAGTACCCAAAAGTTCTCAATTTGACGTTTTTAAGGAGTTCTTTTTGTTTAGAGCACAGACTGACCTTTACTTTTGCTAGAGCATCCGCTATTTTGTTTTCGCACCAATTGAAACGCACCGTTTTCGAAATACTATGGCATATTCTTGAACTTATGGGCGAAATGCGAAAGTTTGGAAATTCAAAAACGGGATCAGGCGCTATGATATATTATCCCTGAACCACTGAACCGAACTACAACCGCGGTACGGATTGGTTTAAATTTTTTGTAACGAAACCGCACCACTTCTTATATCCCTGGTTTTAAGTCATTAATTGTCCAATCATATTAAAAATCTTGAACAAAACTCTCTATATAGCATTATGTTACAAACTATCTATATAGACGGAAATTTAAGTTTATTTCTCAGCTTTGCTGCGTTTATCAAGTGTGCTTAGCAGAATTCGCAGCGACATTAGCACACCGATAGTAAAAAGAAGTATGTTGTACAGGGTTGCCCATATTCGACGGACCCATGTTTTTTAAATAAAAACTCAAAGAAAAAATAAAAAATTTGGCGGTTGGCAATCTTAATCATTTAATTTGTTCCAAGTAGATTTGTTTACATCAATTTTTGAATATGATATCTCTCAAATGGCCGCCTCTGGCGTTGATGGCGTATTGTGCCCTTTTTGCAGCATTTTCCATCGTTTTCGCAACATTTCGGCCGGAATAGCGGCTATTTCTTCACGAATGTTGTCCTTGAGCTTTTTTACGGTCCTTGGCTTGTTAACGTAAACCTTTGACTTCAAATATCCCCACAAGAAGAAGTCAGGCGGCGTCAAATCGGGCGAACGCGGTGGCCAGTCCAAATCACCACTTTTCGACATCAAACGGCCCGGAAACAATTTCTTCAGAAAATCGATTGTTATGCGACTTGTGTGCGGTGGAGCGCCGTCTTGTTGAAACCAGAACTGCCTCATACGCTTTCGACGAATAATTGGCATCACAAAATTGGTCATCATGTCGCGATAACGCTCCTGGTTGATGGTAACAGCATGGCCATTTTCATTTTTGGAAGAAAAACGGCCCAATGACCGTTTTCGCACTAACGCCGCACCAAACTGTGACTTTTTCGTCATGAAGAGGCACTTCTTGAATCTCCTGAGGATTTTCAGTGGCGTAAATACGGCAATTTTGCTTATTTACGGTCCCATTCAATGTGAAATGGGCTTCATCGGACATGCACGTTGAGTTTTCACAATTGACTTGTTCTGTTGAATGTAAATTTCAACTATTTCAGAGCGCTCGCGTGGCGTGTATTGTTCCATGGTAAAAATCTGCTTGGACTGACGCTTCAAACGCGGTATGTCATTAAGCGATCTGACATCTCTGTCAAAAGTTATGGCGTTGCCAGATGGGTCCGTCGAATATGGGCAACCCTGTGTATATTTGAACGCTCAACTTCAAATTCAATTCGCTTTTACTTAGCTAACAATTTCGAAAATTCTTTATCCCACAAAAATATTCTATTTTAAATAACTTGTCCATTTTCTACACGTAAATTCTTACATTTGTATCTGATGATTGAAAATACTTTCTAGGAGAGATTCTCCCATATACAGCGCAATTGTTTTTGTAAAGCACCGAGACATAGGCCGAACATACACACACACACAGCACCCGGTGTGGGCGCCGCCCGCCCTACTTAATACTATAACTAATATTTTGTTTTTGATTTCTTACAGGTATTACAGCAAGTTCAACATTTAAAGCTTAAAGAGGTAAATATTTACTTACAAAGAAATAATCCCTTTAAATTGAAATTCTGAAAATTAAGTAGTTAAGACAAATACTCAGCATTATAGAATGCTTATTTGATTTGATATAAATTGATTGATGCGTTTGACTATTACGTGCCAAATTTCCATTGATGATTTTTCGTTTGATTGTCCATTTTGTTGTGACGTTGTCATTAATTGATTTTTGCTGCCCTGCCGCCTGCCTACCCTATTGAAAATCAGTAGGCGACTCAGAGAACTGAATTCATTTGTCATTCATTCCCAAACGGCGCTAGACTATAACAACAACAGTGAGCATTGTGCAAACATTTTGAGTGTTAAACTTTTTTTTTTTTGTTTTTTTTGCTGCTTATAAACTTTTGCCTTTTGTAACAACGTTGACATTTTGTTGCCCATCCCCGAGACTCATTTTTATTTCAACTTTTGCTTAGGTAATTGGCCAGGAATAAAAAAAGAAGCAGGGGGCTTGGTCCCTAGAAAAAGTTGTGTCGCCTGCTGCCACACTTGGCAAGGGACTACTGGCAAAGGCGATTAGCAAACAAAAACTAGAGTGCAACATATTTTTTGTTTGGCTTTTTTTTTTGTCGCAAAAGTTTTTGCTACTGCACACATAAACTTGGCAAGTTTATGGAATACTCAAACTTAAAGGAAAGTTATGCTAACATATCGAAGCACAGCAGCTTTCTTCAATTCTCTGGGTGCAGCAGAATGATTGTCAACGTCATCGGCAACCTGGCACTTTCGGAATGTTTTTTGCATTTTTTCTCTCTCTGACAATTTTTGACACATTTGTCGTACATCAAATTAGGAACAGCATACGCGATGGCGCAAAATGATTGAGCATTTGCATTACGCAAAACCAATAAAGGAAACAAGAACGTGAGAATGCCATTTGTTAGTGTAGTATGCGGGAAAGGAATACTCTTTTTTTTTTTCGTTATTTTTCATTCATTTATCAACCAGATGGTTAACCACAGGCCCACAAGCATTTGCCTGGGGAATACCACGTCATCATTTATGCTCCTCTGAGTCCTTTGGGTCAATTTGCTGTTATTTTGGTAGCAAAAAGCCAAAGGTGCTTGTCCCTCCGTCAGCAGCAACAACAACAACTACATCAATATCAACAACTATCTCAGCAGTAGCAGGCAAAAACTTTCAGCCAATATTTATTCTGTTATTCCAAGTGCCGTTATTTTTTTTTTTCGTATACCCTGTTCCAAAGGTACAAAAGGGTATAATAAGTTTGTGCAAATGTATTTAACTGGCAAAATAAAGGCTCTTCCATCTTAACAAGTAGAGAAATTTTAACTTAACGTAACGCACGATTCACGCACACAATTTTTAAAGCGTTTTGCGTCACGCACGATTAAAGGAGCTGTCACGAATGATCACGCACAATCAACCACCCCCAAATTTTTGCGTGGAGAGACCTTAATTCTATCAAGTGTTTCTTGGGCACACTGCGCCTTTTCTATGGAGCAGCGGAGTCACGAAATCAAAAGCAAATCAGTTTTAGAAGTATTACTATTAATCAAATATAATAGAAAAACATTTCGTGAATACTGAATGACATATATTCACGAAAGGTCTGTGTTTTATCACGATCAGATCCTGACATGTCGTGAGTCACCGTGACACTATAAAATTCACGTCGCGCTCGCACCTGTATTATAAAGTACGTGAGTGGGTTGAAACAAATTATAGTTTTGTTGGTTATTCTGGATTCATCAGCTGATTAAGTTTCATGAAGTACGGTCACTTAATATAAATTATCACGGTAATAAAATTTTTTTGTGCGGTTATTAAATTTATGTAAATTTTCTACTTAATGCCGAAACTTCGTACCCGTTGTTAAGTTTGAAGTTTGGTTCACGAACCGGCACGGCTCAAACGCACCAATTAATGCTGGTAGTGCTTCCTAATAAAGGTTTCATTGGGGATAGCGCCATGCTGATTCCACCACATGGTTGTCTTAGACTTTCCTTGCCATCCTTGTCAAAATAAGCGCTTTTAAAGCATCGATCCCAAAACTGGCAGGTTGATTCTGACTTAGTCCGTGTTTACACGATAAAGTTTGCTTCATGAAGCTCTCTTCGATTTCGTTTTGAAGCAAAACTTCATGCGCATTTTCATGAAGAAATTTGCTTGATGAAGTTAGATTTTAATTCGACTTATCGAGCTATCGTTAAGCAAATCATCCCTGCATCAGTTCAATCGGAACAAAGCAAATACGAAAAGCTTTGCCAGCTTCGGCTTCTATTCTTCTATTTTATTCTATTCTATTCTATTCTATTCTATTCTATTCTATTCTATTCTATTCTATTCTATTCTATTCTATTCTATTCTATTCTATTCTATTCTATTCTATTCTATTCTATTCTATTCTATTCTATTCTATTCTATTCTATTCTATTCTATTCTATTCTATTCTATTCTATTCTATTCTATTCTATTCTAGAGTGACCAGATGGTCCAACGCAATTTAATGCCAATTATGCCATCTTATGTAAAAACCTTATTTTTGCAACTTGATTAGACCGGCTCGGCTATCTTTTTGTTGTTACCAAGTTATTAGATACGTCAAAAAAAAGTGCCTGATCCTTTTACTTTATACTCGTGCAAAAATATACCAGGATTGTATTCTGGCCTGTTCCCGTTTCCGATTTCGATCCAATTATGCGGAATTGGAATTGGTAAAAGATCCCGTTTTCAGAAACCGCTTGTCTTATTCGGTGAATAACTTCAAATTCCCAAATATCTTATAATACAATATTGACAATAAGAACTTCCCCCAATTCCGATCGATCGGATTCGGAAACGAGTACATACCTGATTATCATTTTACTCGATTATCGACTATTTATTTACCTTTTCATAGTTATTATATCCCAAGTTTGGAATCCTGTCACAAAATGTTTGGATGATTTCCAAAATGCATCTTTACTAGACCAATTCAATAATTTTACTATCAAATATTAAGAAATTTTTATAAAAACTTCAAAAATTTATGATAGTTATTTTTTGAGCCAAATCTTTTTTCAAACAGAGGAGGTCTGGTTTGGGTTCAGGTTCGGAAGGTCATAAATTTAAAAGGTACGACTCATGGTCCAAATCCCGAACCAGACATCGGTTATGCAGCCTTGTTTTAAATCCCAATAAGAATGCACCTTTTCGCCGTTTCGTAACTGAAGATGAAACAAAACTGTGAACTTCTTCTCAAGAATCGATACCAAAAAGGGTCAAGATAGGTTTCTCCGCAAATACAGTTATGGCGATGGTTTTTTGGGATGAGCAATGAGTTATAAGATCGTGTCAACTCATAGAGCTCTCAAAGCCTCTAGCTATATATATACCGTATACACGGTATATTCCAGCCGGGCTTGACTGACTTTCCTACTTTTTGGTTTATTAATATGCGTCGGCTTTGTCTGTCGGTCGATGTGCAAATAAAACATTTCACATTTATGCATATGCAAGTGAGCTCAGAACTGGCACAGGCCCCTGCTCAGAGTCCATGGCAATGGCGTTGTCTGTTGTCGACATCGTCATCATCGTCATCGTCTGTTGTTGGTTTAGCTGGTGGCCTCGTCGTCCATTTGACCAGCAAACTCAGCTCAACCGGCCTGTCGGGCCTGCCAGTGACAATTACTTAACGGACTGCCCTCTGATGCCTGACCAAGTTGGTCAGGTCAGATTTCATGAGCCTTCTTATAGCTGCATCATAATATTTAATTTATAATAAAAAACATTTTTATTGGCTTTCTGATGGGTACTCTGCAGCAATTCGTAATGATATGAGCAGCAGGGGAAGGTCAGCAAATAAGAAGAGTTGGAATGGTCACAAGTGCACTTTTATTTTTTAGGTAATTAGTTGAAGTAGTTTTTGTCCATAAATGCTTGACCCACTTCAAAAATGCAACTACACTCGACCCACATCGTTAAATATAAAACTTTTGCAAAATTTATTCACCAAAACTTATTTTACAACACTTTGTACCAGTAATCTTAAGTGATGTCCCTTTTGACCTAAATCGTTTATATAAATATTATGCCAGGGACTCACAATACAACCGGCCACATTTAAATCGGTTAGTAGCATTTATCCAAAAATTGATGCGGCTCACCATAAATGGCCTTAACAAAATAATAATTGTATATTTTTATTGAAGAAGAATTAAGTGCTCTTCCATCATGACAATTTACGGGTACATTCGCTAATAAAGATGGGCGCAGGAAGTGACAAAACATGGTCACTCTATTTAAAAGCTCATTGAATGAATATTTTGAACTTTAGGCGTTTAATGAGTGCAAAATATGGTCACTCTAAGTCAAGCAGAAATTCAAAATAAAATTGTAAAAAATAGTTAGACCTAGTCAGGATCAGGATAAGATAGAAAATTAAAGACTTTCTCATAATCATAAATATTTAAGCAAAGTTTTTAAATCATTTCGATATGAAGAACTGGGATAAATAAGTACGTTCCTCAAAAACCCGACAAAACAAATTTTATTAATCAAGGTTCGAATTTGCCGCATCCACGATCAATTTAAGGTTATAAATGGTTTTGTAGGGGATTTTTGATTGCCATTAAGTGGCCGGAGAATCACTTTCCGACCAGAATAACGGAGAAGCATTATTGTAATGTTTAAAATTTGGTTTCCGTATCTTTCGATTTTCCAAAGAAAGAGTAGGTATATAATCTGTAGCTATCGGCTTACAACATTTCCACGAGACTGCTTTGATTAACCAAGATTAAGATTTGGTGCAACTTGCTGGGGATTTAACTGTCCACCTGGATTTTACTTTGCATATATCTTTTTTTTCAATATCGGTATATCTGCGGAGTTATAGCCCTTTAATGGAATTCAGCCGAACCTTCCCGAACGCTTTCAAAAAAAAATAATTATTTATTAACCCGAAGCTAAGCTCTTAAAATTTGTTATCCAAAATCGTTCCAACATTTTCGGCATTCGAAATGGTCGGGGATAATAATAAAATTCGTTGGCTATGAACTGCTATTCTTCAGATCCCTGCGCCTATTTCTTGTTTTCTAAGAGATTTGGATCGAATAAAGAGATAATCACAGAAATAAAGCCCAATTTTAAGTACCTATTATTTGGAAGGGCTAAAAAATCAAACATTTTTGAATTAAAGTTTTTTTTTTGCCTAGTTATAACCATTTATTCAAAAAGTCTCAGACTTGTCCAACTGCCCTCGTAAATTGGGTTTATATTTGTTTTTTTGATCCTTCGAAACGGAAATAACCATTGGTTTTCAGAATTTTAGTACAATATTTATTACAAAAGATCGAAAAACTTATCAGAAATGAGATAGTGGGCGCATTCAGCAGAACAACTTGATCGCTGATCATTGATACAGATAGTTGTATTCTACAACTCGATTTCGACGCCAAATACGACTCAAATAGTATGGAAATACGGTCGTTTTTGGGGTCGAAAGCGACTTGTGGAACACATGGGATAGTTTAAAGATACCGGAAATCATTCGATCATATCAAATATCGATCTTTTTGTCTAAAAAAAACCGGATATTTTAATATTGGGATATTTCACTAACGCAATATATCGCATATACAAATTTTTTGGGAATATTTTTTATACCCTTGCAGAGGGTATCCGTCCGCCTGTCTGTCCGTCGGTCGGTCCGTCTGTTTCTATGCTATCTCCTCCCTCAGTTTTAAAGCTATCTTGACCAAACTTTGCAAAAAGTCTTTAAATACAAATACGCTGCACATTTGTCGGAATCGGCCGGATCGGATGACTATATCATATAGCTGCCATAGAAACGATCGGTCCAAAAACTAGTTCTAGTGAGAAAAACTTTTTTGTTTTCTATCGTAGCGTCACCAATCGTGGTATTTATGATCAAAATCGGATGACTATAGCATATAGCTGCCATATAAACGGTTGGTCCAAAAACTAGTTCTAGTACGAAAAACTTTTTTGTTTTCCATCGTAACGTCACCAATGTTAGTTTCATATGCTTCCACCCAATTCGTGAAAAATTTATCGAAATCGGATGACTATAGCTTATAGCTGCCATAGGAACGATCGGTTTCTATGCTATCTCCTCCCTCAGTTTTAAAGCAATCTTGACCAAACTTTGCAAAAAGTCTTAAAATACAAATACGCTGCACATTTGTCGGAATCGGCCGGATCGGATGACTATATTATATAGCTGCCATAGGAACGATCGGTCAAAAAACTTGTTCTAGTGAGAAAAACTTTTTTGTTTTCTATCGTAGCATCACTAATCGTGGTATATATTAGTTTTATATGCTTTCACACAATTCCGAAAAAATTTATCAAAATCGGATGACTATAGCATATAGCTGCCATATAAACGGTTGGTCCAAAAACTAGTTCTAGTGAGAAAAACTTTTTTGTTTTCCATCGTAACGTCACCAATGTTAGTTTCATATGCTTCCACCCAATTCGTGAAAAATTTATCGAAATCGGATGACTATAGCTTATAGCTGCCATAGGAACGATCGGTCTAAAAACTAGTTCTAGTGAGAAAAACTTTTTTGTTATCAATTGGTAGCGCCTTTCAAAAACTGCAAGGGTATTTAAAACATCGGCGTAGCCGCTTTCTTAGGGAAATATCGGAGTGGAATGGCTGAGCCAAAAGGGCCAAGGGCTGATTTAAAGGTTTGCTTTAAAGGAATAAATGCACGAAGCTGGGCTCTAAGCATATCCTTAGGTTCAATGCTTCTAGATATTAGTCCGCAAATCTTAAATTAAACTTTATCTTGTGCTTAAAACTTTTGTGGGCCTTGAATTTTTGTCATCTACCCTCAATTACAATATAATAATTCTGTTCACTTCTCTCATGCCGTCTGTACAAGAACGCTTTTAATGATGGGGCTTCTCCTACGTGCAGCCGAAAAATATCAATATATATTTATGCCCAGCCTGTGCGCGCCATTGATTGATCAATTCGTTAGCGAAAATATGTAAAATGTAAAATGGCAGCAACATTTCAGTTAGTTAGTTTCTTTCCTCAATGTTTGTTTGCATTTTGGATTAGTGTAGCAAATGGCAAATGTTAAATTTACGACATTTCGGATATTGGTAATGTGATTGATTAATTTGTTATCGTTTTCACTTTCTATTTATTTATTAATACGTTGCACAGCGAAAAAAAACTGGGCAACCATTCATAAAGTTGTAGCCACGGCAACAACAACAACAACAGCAGCGGCCAGCGTTTTATGCAATCACCAGCCTTGTGCCAAAAAATAATAATAGTAATAATGCGCAAATAAACAACAACAACAACAACCACACACAGCAACGAATCAAAAATAAATGCTTCAAGTTTATTTACATTTTAAAAATCGCCTGCACTTAGTGTTGAAAAATCAATTAAAAACGGCAGCGTCGCTAGCAATTAATGCAAATTGCCAGAAATAAAACTAAATCAAGAGAGGGAGCAGTGCGGGGGCCAGGGTAATGAAATGTAAACATGCTGGCCAAGTTAATAAAAAGTATTTTTTTTTTTTTTTTCAATTGAAAATCAAGAAACAGATACAATTTGTCGTATATATGAATGTAGAAATGAATGCAAATATTTTCAGAATGCTGTAAGAAATGTAAATAGTCGGGGATACAACAAGTGTGTGTGTGTGTGTGTGTGTGCTATGACAATCAATCAATTTGGAATTGTTATGCCAATGTGTTTTTGTTGTGTATGCAATTGATAGAATCAAATATACCCTGATTGAAAATGTTTTGTATAAATATCAAGAGCTAATAGAAGCAGCTTTTGGGCTAATCTAATCGTTACAATAAACTTTATAGATGACATATTCGTGTTAACAAATTGTCAGAATTATGTGTAATTGGGACAAAGCTACTTTAAAAAGTAAGCAAAAAAAACGTGAACATGAGAAAACGAACCTAAATAAGTATTATTTATAGAATACCAAACAAATTTCCAGATATGACAAATCTGAGATCAACATTGTAAAAGTCAATGGGTGCATTCACCAGAGATACTCGATTACTGATTAGTTTTAAAAAAGCTACGTAGATTGCTATATACTATATTTCTGGCCTAATAATAAAAACGCGAATATTTATGATCAAAAATGGTTTTATTGTTTTTCAATGTATTCTCTAGCAAGATTTATACACTTTTGCATGCGCTCAAACCAATGGTCGAAGCACTTTTTCCACTCCGATTGAGACACCTTCAAAACATGGTTTTTGAACTCTTCAACAGCATCTTCTGGCGACGAAAATCGTTGACCACGCATTTTTCCCTTGATGTGCGGGAATAAAAAGAAGTCATTGGGTGCCAAGTCAGGGCTGAACGGCGGATAATCCATCAATTCGACGTTTTGGGCGGTCAAAAAGGCGCTGGTGTGAGCTGATGTGTGAGAGCTCGCATTGTCATGGTGCACAATGATCTGTCTTCTCTTGTTCGTTTTTCGAATTTCTCCGAAGACTTCAGGCAAACAAATTGTGGTGTACCACTCAGAATTGACCATCCTACGTTGCTCAAGCGGAACAGTCGCCACATGACCAGTTTTACCGAAGAAACAGGCGACCATTGGCTTCGAAGTGCTTCTTCCACGAACGACTTTCGTTGGATTTGGCTCGTCTTCGAAGACCCACACGGTCGATTGCTGTTTTGTTTCGGGCTCATAAGCATAGATCCATGATTCGTCACCTGTGACGACCTTATAAACGTCTTTTGAAACACCGCGATTATATTTTTTCAAAATATCTTTGCACCAATCCACACGAGCCTTTTTTTTTTGACCGATTGTCAAATTGTGCGGCATCCAACGAGAACAAACCTTTTTTACGCGCAGGTGTTTATGAAATATCGAATGTATGCTGGTGGAAGAAATGCCCAAGGATGCCTCTATCAAACGGTATGTCACATGACGATCTTGCAATATCTGTTCACGCACGGCATCAATGTTTTCTGGCACAACGACTGATTTTGGACGACCTTCGTCTTCAAGCGAGCCTCGCCCGCGATTCATTTAACCAATTTTTCACAGTGCTATAGGATGTTTATCGCCAGATTTAAGTCATTGTGTACTCTTGGTGCTTCATCGCCATACAAAGATTTAAGTTCAACGTTGCACTTTTGTCGTGATAATCCACGTCGGAAGTTGTGAAAAATGATTGCACGAAAATTTTCACGAGTTAATTCCAGTTTTCTGCCGAGATAAGTTTTTGATTAATCGTTAATCGATATCAAACGTCGTCACACATGAAAGAGTTGTATGGAGCTTTTATCGAAAAAAGTCCAAACTTTTTTTTGAGAAAAGTCCAATTGGTCCTTAAATGGCTAGAAGTGACCTAGGCCAGAAAATTAAATAGCAACCCACGTAGTATATTTTTTTAGGTGTCGTATGTAATTGACATTTTTATGTTGAAAAACCTTATTTCTAATTTATTACGATACCTAAAAATATAGTATGTGAAATCAGCAATCATAAAACACAAACCGCAGATCAAAATTATCTGCTGAATGGCCCCATTGGTATATTTCCTAGTTAATTACGTATCCTTTTTTTCTCTTGTATTTAATATATTATGTACAAGGAGCATTTCTATATTGTCATTTTAACAAGACCTCCCAAAAGTATGCTATATAATAAGATCAGTTTTGTTAAGCTAATCAGTGATCAAGTGTATCTGCTGAACCCGCCCATTTATTCCATTTTTTTCATTTGATTAATTTTCTTCCTTCCTTCCTTCATAGTTCATTCCTTCCTTCCTTCCATTCCTCCTTCTTTCAGTGTTTTAAAGCCCCGTCTATAAGATCTTTTTTTTTTTTTTTAAATTAACACCCTTTCGGCCAATCAAGCCTCCCCTTTTTTGTTTTGTTTTCAAATGTAAGTGAACACCTCAATTTGGAAACCGGTTCTATGACAAGGCGGCGCTTGGACTTGCTTAGACACTTTTAAATACAATAATTAAATGAATGTTTATGCATTGTATTCCTGGCCTGCTTGTCGATTTCTAATGACGTCACTGTGACGTCAAAGCAGACCCGCTTGTTTTTATTTATAGCAGGTGCTAGCGGCGAACGGCAAATGCCAAATTAAAACATACACACAATGTCAATAATACATCGTCATACTAGTATTCAAATGAAGTTTGACAGACACACGCAGTGTAGACACAGGTGGATTTGCTCATTGACACTGCCGAAGCAGCAACGGCGGCAGCGCCAGCGCCAGCGCCAGCAGAGCCAACTTAGTTAGTTGGGCCCGACCCTCTTATGGGTCAAATGCGGGACCAACCTTGGGCGCCATAGGGGCTGTTTGATATGTGTGTACATTGTAAATGTGTACAAATAAATATTTGGTATGAAAACTGCAAAAAGTTTTTGATAAGGTCATTTGGATAAAAATAAAAATAAAAAGTGGGCTCGATCGGTCTTATTTGTAAGTTGACTTATTTACGCTTACTTTTTGGGTTTTCACGTCGACTTCATTTCATTTCATGGGTGTAAGACAAACGGACAGGACTAAATCAACTCGACTATTGATGTTGATCAAGAGTGTATATACTTAATGGAATCTCAAATGATTCCTTCTGCATTACTCAACAGATTACTTGAAGGCCAAGATGACGTGAAAACCCCTAATTAATTTTCATATTATCGATGTTAACTCATTTCTAATTCAGAGTCAAAATATGTCAAAATAGTTAAACATCTAAAATTACATGTCAGTCAATTGAACTTACCTAGCATAAAGATGCAAATCTTTCGTCAGAATACGCTAATGAGAGCTTTTAACTGGCCACTTGAGCGATATCATCATTAAAGCCCCATTCGGACCTGTGAAGTAACATGAAGTTTCAGTAAAAATTTTGTGGAAAAAAGTAGCAAAAGTAATTATTTCTTTAAGCTAGGTACTCAGACACGAATAACATTCTCGCTGCTAGAATTGTTTCATAATTCGAAGAGCGGCCTCTTAGAATGTAGGGGTGACCAAACCACACCGAAAAGGCTGTTAACAATCACTAAATCCGAAATGGTCACTCTGGTCTTGTCAGCTGTTCTTTGTTTACAAAATAAGCGGGCAACAGAGATTGTAAAATAAATGTTTATAAAATTGAAAATGGATGGCTCTATGTGAAATGCAGAGGTTATGGGCATTGCCATGGTTGATTTCTTGTGTGTATTTCGCTTATCACTGAAAGAGGATGCAATAACCTCAGAGCGGCAAATTGTTGGCCAAATCCCTTTAAATAGGTATCATCCTGACCGCTTTGGGCACCACAACTTGTTCATCCTCCGCAAAGTTCTCCAAATTGTTTTTGTTTTGCCTTTTGATCTTCTTTGAATCCATTTTTCCAATTGTGTTGCTTGATTCTAAGAGGTACCTCTTCGAATTATCAAACATGCTTCATAATTCGAAGACCCCCCTACGAGAATATATCAGCTGTTTTTGACAAACGATCTGGCAGCCCCATGCACATTATACGAGCGCATTCTAGACGTCTGAGTACGGCCTCTTAGAAGGCTTTGAGAAAATTCGAAGAGCACATTCGAAGAGCTATGTAATTAGATAGGCAGCTAGAATGTTATTCGTGTCTGAGTACCTAGCTTTACCCTTTACATTGTGCCCATACGAAGCAGAAAAGTACTGTTGCGCTTAACAGCACATGAATGAAGCCTATGTTAACTATGTTACTTCTTTACCCTTCTTCTGCCCTAACACCATCAGCTGAAATTAAATTTAAGACGAGAAGGTAAATCTAACTTTATTTCTGTTGAAGATTGAGTTTAGTCGAAAATGCTAGTTTAAACAAAAGTATTTGAATTACTTAATAAAAATAGCAAAAATAACAAAAATTATCAAAATCAAACACTGCTTTAAATTCGCTGTTGTCGTTGGTCAGCAAGACTTATAAGAAAGTTGGTTATTAAAACATGAGCATCTGAGTTATGTGACCAACGCTAAAAATTTTGTCTAATTTCTTAATAAATCTGGTCACACTAAACTGCCGAAATAAGCTAAATTACTTACTTCGCTGCACCGTATATTGCTTAAAACTAAATGGAACAAAATGTAAAATATTATATATTCATTATCCACATGCCAAACCAAAGTTTTTTTTTTATTCTTAAATTAAAATTATAGCCAAATAACATTGCATGATTACTTTTTTCCACCCTGTATATATTAAGAAAATTACGTTTGATTACTAACAGCCATGTTCTCAATTCCACATCCACAAATGTTTTGTGATTTAAGACCTATGTCCACTCGACGCGGTAATATCGTTTTAAATCGTTCTTTACGTTAACGATAACAGTATGTTTCCCAACAGAACGTAATGACATGCGTAGTGGAAACTAAATATGGAATGTGCTCAGCCGAAAAATTTCGCAGCTGTTTTTATACTCTGTACCGAAGGTACACAGAGTATATTGGGTTTGTGCAAATGTATGTAACAGCCTGAAGGAAGCATCTCCGACCCTATAAAGTATATATATTATTGATCAGCATCAACAGCCGAGTCGATATAGCCATGTCCGTCTGTCTGTCCGTAAGAACGAAGAGATCTCAGAGATGGTAAGAGCTAGAGGTTTAAAGTGTATGGAACATATAATTCTTATACTTGCAGGAAGATCAAGTTTATTTTTAATTTTTGCCACGCCCCCTGCCTCCCCCGCAAATTAAAAAAAACAAAATAACTCCCACAATTTTCAAGATAGATAGTTCGAACATTCTAGACATATATTCTACTAATTATTATGAATCGACCCGCCATACATCGTTTTTTGATCAGATAAACGATATTAGAGCTATACGCAAAAGAAAAGAAAAACCAACGACAACAACAACACCGTAGCGATTGGTAGAACTTACGAGAAAGAGAGAGCAAGAAGGCAATAGCTAACTGGTAATTTCCCCAATTGGACCTTGCTTGACGGCAGGATCTAATGGGACGGCGCCGCTCTTAGTTTCTAATTTTTATACACTTGAAAAGTGTATATTAATTTGCCCAGAAGTTTGTAACGCATAGAAATATTCATTTCCGACCCCATAAACTATATATATTCTTGATCAGGACGATGAGCTGAGTTCATTTCCGCTTGTCCGTCCGTCCGTCTGTCTGTCTGTCCGTCTGTCCGTCTGTCTGTCTGTCTGTCTGTCTGTTTCTACGCGAACTAGTCTCTCAGTTTTAAAGCTATCGAGATGAAATTTTGCACAGAGTCTTCTTTTTACTGCACGCAACTAATATGTCGGAACCGTCAAGATCGGGTGACTATATCTTATAGCTGCCATAGGAACGATCGGTCAAAAAATAAGTCTTAGTGAGAAAAACTTTTTTATTTTCCATTGTAGCGTCACAAATATTGGTATATATTAGTTTTAGATGATTTTACATATTTGTTGAAAAATTTATCAAAATCGAATGAATATAGCATATAGCTGCCATATAAACGGTTGGTCGAAAAACTAGTTCTAGTGGGAAAAACTTTTTTATTTTCCATCGTAGCGTCACCAATCTTGGTATATATTAGTTTTATATGTTTCAACACAATTCTGGAAGATTTTATCAAAATCGGATGACTATAGCTATAGTTGCTATAGGACCGATCGGTCGGAAAATGTGTTTTACTAAGAAAAGTTTTTTTTATGGTATCAAATTTTTTGTCATCAATGATTTAAAAATTTTAAATATCTGATATCGATATCCTATATATATTTTACCGGTTAAATCAGTTGAAGAAAAGTTTTTCAAAGTGTATTAAAACTTCGGCGCAGTCGAAGTTAGCTTTGCCTTCTCGTTTTTATTTCACGCCCGTTTCGCGTTAAAATAAAATTTGGTCCAAAATCAGGTTTGAAATCACAAAGTTTTGGTGGAAGTGCAACTCGGAACTTTTTTTTTTTTTTTTTTTGTTGGTGTTTTTTCAATTACAAATGGGAATAATTTATTCATGCAAATTTTTTAATATGCAAAATAAAATTCATTACGGTTTATGCTGCTGCTGTCAATTTTATTTGTTAAAATAATATAATATAATTCCATTCATTCATAATTATGTTAAAATAGAATAAATCAATAAAAAATGAGAAAATTCGTGCACAATTCACAGAGCCCCGACGACAATAACAAAAATCAGTCGGCGCATACAATTAACAATCTGTACGAGTTTTTTTGTTGATGCCGTCGTCAAGGTCTGTCATTAGAATTTGTTGTCTGAACAATTGATGAGGCCTATCCCCTCCCAATCGACTGGAATGAAGGCGTCGTTTGGAATGTATGTGGCGATTTTAAATGAATGAAATTGTTCAATGAGACGCTAACAACAGCAACAACAATAGTAATAAAAAATAATAACAATAAATATATTGTATATTCAAATTCAAATGCCAAATAGCTGCAATCAAGAAGAAGACTTTTTATGGAACAGGTTCCGCTTAACTGGCGAGATTTATAAGAGCAAACTTTCAAATTGATTCACACCCACAAAGTTTAACCAATTGCCTATTCAAAGTGACCCAATTACTTTTGTCGTGTCGTGATAATTTTCGCACCATGCAAATTAGTACGCAAGTTAAATGCGGGTTTTTTTTTTCTTTCTTTATACCCTACATCCTATATATTTATCTGTCTGACTGATTCACTAACGCCCTGGCCAAACTGCTTAAACTTTTCTTTAAACCTTAGGATTTATTTTCAGCATTTTTTTTCGACTCTTAAAATTCTGCGACCGGACGGTTTGGAATTTAATTAGTGGAATTGGGACTGACTGACAAACAGTTAGTGAAAACGAAACAAAATGAAACTAATTATGAAACCTCATATTTTTGTTTAAAGCATTTAATTTTGATACACCAAACACGCAAGTAGGCTATACTTCAAATAAAAGCTCTGCTTCTAAATATTGTATTTTAGTAACAATAACTGCGTGTGCTGAGTTAGAAATATAATTTATTTTAAGAATACCTCAATTCCAACAGAATTTCCACTGAAATTCTAAACAATTCCCACAATTAAATCCCAGGAGATGTCGGTTGGCATTGATGTTAAGGAATTAGTCATTCTATAATCAAATGGATGCAACAAAAATGCGTGTAGACTATGTTGTTGAGCTAATCAAAAATTTGTAGGTTCAGTAAATTAAAAAGAATTCTTAAATAATTGAACAGCGTGTGTCGGGTGGACCATATATTGTAATCAGCATTATTGATCGATTTTCTTAGTTTGGAAACGATCAGATAAACGATAGTCAAGTTATAAGCAAATTAAGTAATTACTCTGGGCAGCACTGTTCACAGCCGTGATGGGCAGCACTCACACAGTTTGTGATGCATCACACTTGAACATAATTTTGGTCATTTTTGTTTTGTCTCCAACAAGCGAGCCGTTTCAAGAGCATAGTTTAGGATATGTCAAATGACATCAGCGATAATCCAGATTTGCTTATAAGGGTCATAACTGGTGACGAAACATGAATATATCCAATGGAACCTGCCAAAAGAACCAAAGTTTTTGATTATTGACTAAAATCAACAACGTAATCATGACACCGTTTTGTGCCCCCACGACTTTTTTCTGTTCGCAAAACTGAAAAGACCCAGGAAAGGGACGAACACACCTCTTATACATATATATAATATATATCCCAATATACACCCCAAAAGGGTTATACATTAGGGCGGGTCGATTTGTATGGGGCAAAAAAAAAATGAAATAGGCGTATAGCAGAATCGCAATCCATGGGCAATTCTAAGAACATTTTTGCCCAAGAAACCATAGGTCTAAAATAAAAACTTAGCCGCCGCATTTCAACCTTTAGGTTTATAAATAACACAGGTCAAAAAATGACCAACATTGTGTTGTCCAGCCTTGCTGGTATATAAATATGATAAAGTTATCTGCCCAGATTCCAAAACTGGCTTCGGTTTAGCTCCATCGGTTGTTGGTCGCAAGATTTGGCGGAAAAACAAATTTAATGCTCTTTTTTCTTAATATTGGCCCTACTTGGCATTAATTTCTGAACTTGTGGAGTCTATACGACAGATTACATATCAATGGAAAATAATTATAGCCAAAAGAGTCAGAATTGGACTTTAAAGTCGGACAATTCACGATTTATAGTAATATTTTTAAAACAAATAATTTACTTTAGGCCAGTATGGTTGTTTGATTTGTATTTTAACATCCTTACCATATGGCCAAATTTGTTATCTAATTATGTAAATTTTGTTGCATTTATATGAGCTCATTTTGCCAAGTTTTGGCCAGATTAAGCTAAATAAAATTTTTTTAAAATTTATGGGAGGACAACTAGATTTATACACAAATTTTTATAGGAAATATAAAAAGGCTACTTGATTTCCCATTAGTTATTTAGGTCTGGTTTAGTTTTATCTAAATTCTATTTTGAACCAAGTAGCCTTTTAACAGTTCCTATACAAATTTTGTGTATTAATCTAGTTATCCTCCCATAAATTTTAATATTTTGGCTTAAACAGGCCAAAACTTGGCCAAATAAGCTGATTTAAATGCAAAAAAATTTACATAATTAGAGAAAAAGTTCGGCCATATGCTAAGGATGTTCAAATACAAATCAAACTACCACACTGGCCTAAAGTAAATTATTTGTTTTAAAATATTACTATAAATCGTGAATAGTCTGGTTTTTAGGTCCAATTCTGACCCTATCGGCTATAATTATTTTCCATTGATATGTAATCTGTCGTATAGACTCCACACGTTCGAAATTAATGCCAAGTAGGGCCAATATTAAGAAAAAGAGCTTATTTGTTTCTCCACATATCTTGGTTTGGAATCTGGGCAGTAACTTTATCATATTTATATACCAGCAAGGCTGGACAACACAATGTTGCATTTTTTTGGCCTGTGTTATTTATAAACCTAAAGGTTGAAATGCGGCGGCTAAGTTTTTATTTTAGACCTATGGTTTCTTGGGCAAATGTTCTTAGAATTGTCCATAGATTGGATTCTGCTATACCTATTCAAAAATCGACCCGCCCTATTATACATGCTTCAGCGTGCTGTTATTATATTTGTTTTACTTTTGTTTGACTTCTAATTGCAATTTCCAATAGGATTGACATTGCCGAGTCAGCGTCTCAGTTTGTTGAAAAAAAAAATTATCACTTGATTATCATATGATGTCTGTATTTTTTTTTTTTTTTTTTTTTTTTTTTTTGATTTGCATGTGTTTTGTTACATAAGTCGACAAAATCACTTCGTCTACGTCTGGATTGATGTGCACTTAGCAATCCAGCTTAATGAGTAATGGATAATTGTCGATTTGACTCATCTTGACAGACACCAGCACAAAAAGGCCAATGACTTTTGCTATTGACGCCATTTGCTTAAGGCTCCCTAAGGCGTCGACACGTATCCCTTAAATATTGCATTTTGAAACTCCCCAAAAAAAAAAAAAAAAAAGTGGAGGAAAAAAAAACAAGAAAGTATTCGAAAAGAGAATGCTCAGCAGCAGCAGCAGCAGGAGCAGCATTAATTCTGGCCCTTTCTTTATCCCGAGTTGTTTCCTCATCATGTTCTCCCCCATTTTTTTTTGAGCTCGCTGTTGTTGCTTTCGCTTCTTTTGTGTTGCATACAAAAGGTTTTTGGTTCCCTCGTTTTTACTTTCCGTATTTTTTTAGCGCAGATTTACAGGGTGAAATTGGGCATATAAAGTGGCAAAGTTGTCCCAAGTTTAAAAAAAGAATAAATATGTTTAGGGTATATAGCTTATAGCTAGATCTTGAAACCTAAGCAATTTGCATAAGAAAACTATTTAAACCCATAGTCTGGGGATGTTCCCTGAGAAAACATAGGTGCTATAACTCAAAGGGGTGGGAGTTTATGTAGCTTCAGAATTTCGAAATAAAGGACATCGGTAAAAAATTTTCATTTTAGTTAGACACTTTTAAGAACTTGGACCATTGTTTTCTCTAAAACTGAACGTGCTAGATCATTTTCATAAAATTTGTATTCAGCTTGAAACGATATCAGGGACCGCATAGTCTACTACTTAACATTTTAGGCACACTCGGGGGAAAAAACCAAGAAATTTGTACTTGAATCAAGTACAAACGGCGTTAATACTTAGTACGAAAATATCTTTATTTAAGTACAAAGTTTTTATATCAAGTACGATTTTTTCAATCTCTAAATACTTGATTCTAGACCGTCCAATATATATTAAGGACTTTTCAAACTATATTAAGATCTTTTTGATCGTAAAAGTCTTAAGTCAATCCCTTTTAACTCTTGAAAGAAGAATTCGCGTACTTAAAATAATATCAAAATGTTTTTTCTTGAATTTAATAAATGCTTATTTATTCCCCTAAAACATTCTTGAACCTTGCTCTCAGCTTGTTCGCTCTCTCACTCGACATTTAAGTCCGAATCGGATCAAAAACAATCCAAATAAGGATCAATCACGGATTATTAATCCTAATCGGGCTTAAAATTTCAAAATTTCAAATCACGCTTTCTAGACTTAAAAATATCCCGGCAATTTTCTTCAGTTATCTTCAGTGCTTGTTCAAAGTTTTAATTTATTAACTTAACAATTATTATTATAAGTCAGGCTGGGTTTACACTGGTCGAAGGATGAGTCATGATAATCTAGTAGGTCAAAATATGATAAATGACAAAATATTTACAATGAAATCAAGACAACATGTCATATTTCGATATCAATCGATTCGGGAACATTCCACGCAGTAAATCCTTGGTTAGACTGGCTGTATGGCATGTTGCGCCATCTTGTTGGAACCAATAGTCGCCCATGTCATGCTCGTTCATCTCATCTGACACAAAATCGCGTTACATGGCCCGATATCGGTCGCCATTGACGTGCCGCGACGTCGGCGCTAACGGCTGCTATTGCCTCATCAAAGATCCTGTGGCATTGATTTTTGCCACCAAAATACGAATTGCCACCAATGTACGAAGAGTATATTGGGTTTGTGCAAATGTATGTAACAGCCAGAAGGAAGCATCTCCGATCCTATAAAGTATATATATTCTTGATCAACATCAACAGCCGAGTCGATATAGACATGTCCGTCTGTCTGTCTGTCCGTATGAACGAAGAGATCTCAGAGATGGTAAGAGATATAGGTTTGAAGTGTATGGAACATATATTTCTTATACTTGCAGGCAGATCAAGTTTAGTTTTGATCTTTGCCACGCCCCCTGCCTCCCCCGAAAATTGAAAAAAACGTAATATCTTCCACAATTTTGGAGTTAAGTTGTTCGAACCTTTTAGACATATATTCTACCCATTACTTATCGAGCCCCCATACATCGTTTTCCGATCAGCTGAACGATGGTAGAGTTGCCACCCCCGCAATTTGAAAAACACCTCAAATATCCCACAATTTTGGAGTTAGGTTGTTCGAACCTTTTAGACAAATATTCTACTCATCATTACTTATCGAGCCTCCATACATCGTTTTCCGATCAGACGAACGAAAGTAGAGTTGCCACCCCCGCAATTTGAAAAACACCTCAAATATCGCGCAATTTTGGAGTTAGGTTGTTCGAACCTTTTAGACACATATTGTACTCATCATTACTTATCGAGCCCCCCTACATCGTTTTCCGATCAGATGAACGATAGTAGAGTTGCCACCCCCGCTATTTGAAAAACACCTCAAATATCCCGCAATTTTGGAGTTAGGTTGTTCGAACCTTGTTGACATATATTGTACTCATCATTACTTATCGAGCCCCCATACATTGTTTTCCGATCAGATGAACGATGGTAGAGTTTCCACCCCTACAATTTGAAAAAAATCGAATATCTTCCACAATTTTAAAGACAGATTCTTTGAACCTTTTAGGCATATATGTAAATCGTCATTACTTATCGATCTACCAAACACCGTTTCCAGATCAGATCAGAAAACAAATAATTACGCTGGGCAGCACTGCCCGTAATCGTGATGGGCAGCTCTTGCACAGTTTGTGTGACCTCAAACTATAAAGTTATGAGTTATATACAAAAAGGTACAGAGTATATTACAGTCGGGCTTGACCGACTTTCTTACTTGTTTTTAATTAAATGTTTTCAATTTCAGCACGTTGTTGCGGTGAAAAGTGGTTTATGGTTAAAAATGTACTGAACTGACGTTTCCAAAACATAAACAAACATGGCGATCTGTCACCAGGTGGTCAAGTTATTTAAAAAAAAAATCGGGTACCACTATAAGATACACCCTGTGTATACCATGATGGTGCCTTTTCAAGGCTTTAGACCAGCGTTGGGCAAAAATAACAGAAAAAGTCCATTATAAGCGATCCTCAAATTAAGCAGCCGTCTGTCTGCCCAAGACAACTTGGCGACAATTGGCTAAACAATAACTCCGAGCTATGGGAGCAGTCAGGAGGAGTAAAGGCTTGCTTATTTTAAATACTATCAATCTTGATATTTTATTTAAAATATCGACATCCCTTGTGTTGCGCGAATGCTCGTGTTTGTATTTTAGGATGGCTCAATCTAGGAACAATTCTTATAAGAAATCGTAAGACTAAACTAAAAATTTAAATCTAAAACCTTAATTTGCTATTGGAAAACCTGAAAATCACCCTAATGTATGTAAAAATATATTCGTATGCAAACCTAAGAATGAAAACTCATAAAATCAAGAATACAGCGTATTTTCTAGTAACTGATTTTATGGGACCAATTTATCATAATAAAATTGTCTAACTTATTCTTTCCTTTTTGTTTATCAACAGACCAAGGGGCCAATGCAAGCTATTCTCTTGATTGGCTTGAGTCTTATGAAACTTGGCACAAATTTAAGAAGCTATTCCATGGCTACTTATTTTACCGTTTAATCTCACAATTTAGGTATCAACATATTCGCCTACTTAACTAACCAGATATTTCGCATTTTTCTGTTCATTTGCAAAAAAGTTCTTCCCTTATTTTCAGACAGGGGGCGGCCGCATATATGCGGGTATTTTTTTGATTTTTTTTTTTTGTGGGGTTTTGTGTGTGTTTGTGTGTGCAGCACCCGCCATTGAAATGCAGCCAAGCATCTCTGTCGTTTCGGTTCCCAGTTGCCAACTCTCGGCTTCCGTTGCATAAATATCATGCTACTTGTGCTCTGCATTCTGTGCAATTTATTTCATTTTACTGCCACCCAAGTAGTAAAGCTTCAACTTTGGTCTGCAGTTGCTGTTTTGGGGGGTTTAGTTGGGCTGAAATTAAATTCTATGCAAGATTTTTGGCACATCTCAGACATGCTGTCTGCTGATTAATAGTGGAAAACTTTTCCCTTCAGCTTCAAATTCAACTTTGTAATGTTGTTGTTGATTTGTCTATTCCCATCGAGTTTTATTGGCAACTTAAATTGCACTTAATTGATGTGCTGATAAAGTAAAAATCAAATGAATGAAACTAGCTTATGAAGCAGAAGGAAAACGATCAACTTTTTTTAAGTAAAAGCGGTGGAAAACTTTTAGTCAAGAATTAATGGATTTTGGGAAGTTAAGGGGCTTAATTTTCAGTTGCTCTGCATTTCAATATTTAAAGTTAGTTACCCTTTAGTTAACCTTTGCTCTTTCTTTTGTTTTTTTTTGTATTTAAGTTTCAAATGCATTAGCTGTCAGAGACTAAGAGGAATCATAAAGTATTGTGTATGTCAAGAGCAGCAAAAAGCTTCCAGAATGAAAAAAACCCGGGCCAATAAAAAAATCTGTAATAGCTTTTACCATAAACCAGACACTGCGACGCCCCTAAAGTAGGCAACACCAAATTGTATGCAGCTAGCTGTAAGTTTTGGTCATCAATATTAGTGGGGGATGCCAGAGGCATCCATTAACGCTGTCAGCGCCAACAAAATTTATGCATCTGTTTTAGCCATGGCCCAATTATGACCAAGCTATTCGATGGGCGTGGCACTAGTTCAAATTGCAAATAATAAATGCAAACATTTCTTTTGCTAGCGACGAGGCAGATAAATCCTTTTAACCCACAGGCAAATTATATTTCCATTAACCATGTTTTGTTTTTGTTTTCTTTCGTAGCATCATTCAATTACAACATCTAATTAATAAAATCAATTATAAGCAAGGTAAAGTAGCGATATTATGTTTGCGCTTATTGGAAGAGCGAATTAATTATTATTTGCCCAGAAGCTTGCTTGCTACGCATAGAGATATAGTTTACACAATGCTTATGACCGTCAAAACAACCACAAGAAGGAGATGGAATAGAACCGGTTATTGCTGGGCGCTGCGTGTGTTTGTATGTACAGCCTATGTCTCGGTGCTTTAGAGAAACAATTGGGCTTGGGTCCTCAGCCTAGGGAACCTCTGATTTAATGGGTGATTCCTTTAGATTTATGCATTTCATGCATTTTGACTATTGATGCCATAAAATTGTGATAAGGTGCGTTGTCCTGATGAAAGATCACTTTTTATATTCTGTACGAAAGGCAAAAAGATTTAAAAATAGATTTCATATCAATTTAAGAAAAGTTCTTATATACCACAATTTTATAGATATATTGTTTAGACTTTCTAGACACCTATAATAACAATCATCATTGTTTATAGATCTGCTTTACGATTCCCGAACATATGAACAATAGCCCATAGTCTTATAAAGATAGATATATGCCCATTAATTCCCAACGAAGGAATTCCAAATTTTTCAATATTCAAAAAAAAAAAAAAAAAAAAAAAAAAAAAAACCAACTGGCAACTACAATCCAAGAGGTGTTATATTCAGTGGTGGCGGTCAAAATTCAGGGGTTCGAATAGGGCACTTCTCGTTTGATTGGGTGTAAATACTCACCCACAATCGCTATATATTCTGTTTGCCTTCCCTTTGATTTCATGTCTCTCTACACACTTCATGACCCAAACCAGTATTGGTTTATTTAAATCTTCTGAAATATATAAAAACTTTAACTGTCAACTTTAATTAGTCTTGTTTGCACTACAACTCAAACTGAATCGCATTCTAACGCGCTGCTCCATCGCACACGCTTGATGTCACACGTCTTGAATTTTGTATGATTGCCTTAAAAACGAGATTGAATTTTTAAACTCATCACTGGTTAAATTTTAGAATAAAACCATTCAATTTATCTTTCCAATTTTTTTTTTTTTTTTTTTTTTTGTTTATTATGAATTATGCGTTATGAATGAATGCGTTGGTGCGTTATAGTGGTGAAACAGAACCTGATTTTCCTTTTATCAAAAAAGTTCATAAGCATTTCTGTACGATAGTATCGATTTAGCCGATTTTCAGATTTTTATACACTTGTAAAGTGTATTTTTGCTGCCAAAGGAAAAAAAAAAAATAGTTCCAGTTAAAAAAAATTTTTTTTTCACCCTAGCGTCACCAATCTCGGTATATATTAGTTTCATATCCTTCCACAAAATTTTGGAAGAATGTATTAAAATTGGATCGCCATGGCATATATCGGTCGAGAAAAACGTTTTTGTTTGTTTTTCATTTTAGCGTTACCAATCTTCGTATAGATTATTTTCATATGCTTTCACATAAATCTGGAAAAATTAATCAAAATCGGATGACAATATCATATAGCTGTCATAGGAACGATCGGTTCAAAAACTAATTCTAGTGAGAAAAACTTCTTTGTTTTCCATCGTAGCTTCACTTAACTTTTCTTTCGTTAACTCTGGCATTTATGAATAGGTCCAGGTTTCATAAAACAAGTCGACTCAGCAAAAAGATTGTTGAGATTTTTCTCTCAAAAAGGACCACCAAACACTGTTCTAGGAGTGATAGCCACATTTGCGCATAACCATAATCCATGCAGATAAGATAATCCATTTAAATTCGTTAATCCCATATCTTACTGTTATAATTAAATTCGAACTGTTATAGCGATTTTCCATTTTTCCAATTTTTTTCCATTTTAATGTTACCTGCCAAATGCAAGTAAAAGAAAAGTCCTTTTTATACACTTGAAAAGTGTATATTAATTTTGCCCAGAAGTTTGTAACGCAAAGAAATATTCATTTCCGACCCCATAAACTATATATATTCTTGATCAGGACGACGAGCTGAGTTCATTTCCGTTTGTCCGTCGTCCGTTGTCTTTTTTTTCCGTTTTAAAGCTATCGAGCTGAAATTTTGCACAGAGTCTTCTTTTTTACTGCACGCAACTAATATGTCGGAACCGGCCGGATCGGATGACTATATCATATAGCTGCCATAGGAACGATCGGTCCAAAAACTAGTTCTAGTGAGAAAAACTTTTTGTTTAATCGTGGAATTTATTAGTTTTATATACTTTCACATAATTCTGGAAAAATTTATCAAAATCGGATGACTATAACATATAGCTGCCATATAAACGGTCGTTCAAAAAACTAGTTCTAGTGAAAAAAACTTCTTTGTTTTCCATTGTAGCATCATCAATCGTGGTATTTATTAGTTTTATATGCTTTCACATAATTCTGAAAAAATTTATCAAAATCGGATGACTAGCATATAGCTGTCATATAAACGGTCGGTCAAAATACTAGTTCTAGTGAGAAAAACTTTTTTGTTTTCTTTCGTAGCGTCCCCAATCTTGGTATATTTTAGTTTTATATGTTTTCACATGATTTTGAAAAAATCTATCAAAATCGGATGACTATAGCATAAGCTGCCATAGGACCGATCGGTCAAAAAATGTGTTGTACTAAGAAAAGTTTTTTTTATGGTATAAAACTTTTATATCAATGATTTAAAAATTTTAAATATCTGATATCTATATCCTATATATATTTTACCGGTTAATTCAGTTGGAGTAAAGTTTTTCAAGTGTATTAAAACTTCGGCACAGTCGAAGTTAGCTTTGCCTTCTCGTTAATCGATGACACAACGCTAAAGTTAGGATTAACTTACAATTAACAATGCCCCCTGTCGTCAAACACGGGTTAGAACGATCACACTTTACCATAGGCTCAGAGCATTATTATTAGAGATAACGATTGCTCGGTCGCCACAAACTTAACAGCGAAATAATCAGCTGTTCTTTGTTATTTTCGCTCTCTGAGTACAGTCAAGACATTGTCCGTCTCGCTCTAACCACCGTGTTTTCCTATATGTGTGATAAGACCTTAGCAACATTTTGAAATCACTGGCAACATTTCAAAAGTATCTACATGCGTGATATCTCTTAACAGCGCCACAAATCAAGAGTCGTCTGAATCTTTCTCTCTAATAATAATCGCTCAAAACACTTTGCGTTCTGTTTCAGGCTATCACCGAGCCGAGCCAAAACCGATTTCGTGTTTGCATTTGTTTTTAGCAAACATATTTTTGAAAGTTAAATATGTATGAACCTCTTTGAGCGTCTCAGTCTACCGTGCCTTCTTGCAAAACAAATGTGCCTCGAAAAAAATGTATGTAAATATGTACACTCAGAAAAATAAGGCGTTCTAAAAGGCAGCACAAATTTCTTACTTTTATACCCGGCCCGTTCTCATTTTTTTCGTTCTTGAAATAAGCCCACGTTCTCAAAAGTATACCATTCGTTCTTAATCGACGAACGAACTGAGAAAATCAGTTCTTAAAATGGTTCTTGAAAAATTACCGAATTTCTTTAACACTGTGCTTAGGTACGACATATTAACTCGGTACGGTGATGGAACTGTTTAAGATGCCTGTCATATATAAAAACGTGCAGAAGGCCGAGGTTCAATTCCCAGCGACAGCGAAAAAAAAAATTCAACATTATAGAACTTGTTTACTGCGACATTTGATTTATTTGAGAAGTGTATAAATAAATGAGAGAGAGTTGGGTAGGGTGGGAGTGATGGAGTTGTGGAGGAGATCCGGAATAAATTTTTTTCCGTTCCGAAATGAAGACCGAATGGTTCTTAAACGCAGAACGACCGGTCTCAAAAAAGCGTTCTTAACTTAAGCCCGCCGTTCTCGGTTTAAGAAAAAACGGACTTACCCTACTATTGAGAACGAAAAACACGGTTTTCGGTACATTTAGAACGGATTTTTTTCTGAGTGTACGCACTGCCTCTCTCCAAAGACACTTATAAGGGGCGCTACATTCATTTGAATCGCTGCAAATCACTTTTCGTAGAGCAATTGTTTAAAACGGTTCTGTTAAATGGTTTCTGTTAGACAGAACAGTGGTGTTTGCTCAACCAGAGCCACTTAACGGTAATCGCGTTAATTTGGTAAAATGTGGTGATTTTTTCTGGGACAGGGTATTATTGCACACGGTTAGTTTGTTAAATTTTCATGTGACATTGATAACGCTTAAGGACAAACAACACTGAAAAGTAGCGTAATTGAGTTTCCACAGTTATCCTCTAACGAGCTACGAGAGAAGCTTTATGGCCATTGAAAAACTTTCAAATAATGTCAAATAAATAAATAAATAAGCTGGATGAAACTTTTAGCTTACGCAATGCATAAAATGTGGAGAGCCAAGTCAAGATGATTTGGCCAATTTAAGTGGCCGCACATTTTGCCAAATTAAATCCAGTTCAATCGTAAACCTTGAGCTGCTGCTGCTGCTGATGCTGCCACCCAGCAGCAAATCCTCACGCTGTTTGGCTTAAATTGTCTGAAAAAGGGTTTATGGTCATGACGTTTTATGTACTGACTGACCCCAGCCATGTTGATGATGTCTTGCTGGCGGTGATGGGGGGTCATCCAAGGAAACCTTCGGCTGTAATCTACATAAAATTGTGCAAGCATTTGCTAGACTTTTGCCTTTGCCTTGGCCCTTCTCCATATATTTTGTTTAGAAATTGTTATTGTGATTGCTTGGCCAAGAGCCGCCTGTATGTAATAAGCCAGGGTCTGCCTGCCTGGCTGGGAATTGCTGTTAACATGTCATACAGTTTCCAAATTGTAGTTGGCCTGCAGCCAAATGTAACAGGGGGGAACAAGAACGAGAACGAGATTTTCCATTGCTTTGTTCTGTTGATTAGAGCGCCTAAAGTTTCAATTAAAATGTTGCCGCCAGCTCAAGAAATTAGCCGAATCCAACAGGGCGAATGAGATTTGGTTTGGCTGTCTCTCATGCCCATTTCCTGAAAGGCAATTGGAAAAAAAGTTCGCATTATGCCCGCTGTTTACAATCGAACGCCCAGCTTAGAGACTCGAGGCTGACAGGGGACATTCAAAACATGTTTCCGCTTTTCACCAACTGCCACAGTTTGCCCCCTCTCTCATCTGTTTTTTTCTATTTGGCATTTGCCTTTGCAGAACATGTTTTTTCCAATTTTTGATGTGCCCCAGCGTGGGCGAGGTTTTGAATGCTTTCACTGACAGTTGGCAGATAGGATATGTTGTGTGTCTATGTGTGTGTGTGTTTGTGTGTAAATTGTGTACCCTTGGCCATTAGATTATTGTATAAAAGTTTTCATCACTATTTTGTTTTGTTGGATTGCAAAGAGGTGCTGGAATCGAAATAATAAATGATGAAAAATGAAACGCGATAAATCCCAAGTTCAATTAATAACCTTAATTTAACTGAAATAGAAACTCAAAATCCTTAAATAACCATATACTAGCTATGTATATTCCGACGCCTAAAATTGTGCTGATATTTTTCTTTCAAAAACATTCGAGATACCTTGGGAGTTTATAATCACGTTTAAACCGATTGAAAATCGTATTCTACAAACAGACTGGGAACCCGTTTTCTTTCTAACTCCATATATGAAATCTACACACTAAATTTCAAGCTTATAGCTTAAATAATTCCTGAGATACGGCTCTGAACCACTTTTAATCCGAAACAATCGGGTTGAGAAGCGATCTTTAATCAGTGTAAAGGCTAACTTACGAACCTGTATTGAACCAGTAAAACGTCTAACCAATTTTTAAAATTATCATAACTCAAATTATAAGGCTCTTAACCACTTTTGAACTAGATCAATTGGCTTCGGAACCAGTAAAATGTTTATCTCCTTATTATTAACCTATGCATTAATTTTCTGAGATAAGGTTTTGAAACACTCTTTAACCGGTTTAATCGAATAAGGAATCGGTCTTGAAGCAGAAAATGTTTATCTTTTATTATTAACCTTCACAGCAAATGTCAATATAATAGTTTTTGAGATATGGTTTTGAACCACTTTTGAATCGGTTTTGAACTGCTTTCGAAATATGGGCAAATATAAAATTTTGTTTTGTTAAACGTGAAAAAAAAAAAAACAAATAAGAAAGTCGGTCAAGCCCGACTGTAATATACTCTATACTCTGTTTGTATATAACTCATAACTTTAAAGTGTGGGGTCACACAAACTGTGAAAGTGCTGCCCATCACGATTACGGGCAGTGCTGCCCAGCGTAATTATTTGATTTGCTTATAATTCGAATATCGTTCATCTGATCTGGAAACGGTGTATGGTGGATCGATAAGTAATGTCGATTAAAATATATGCCTAAAAGGTTCAAACAATCTGTCTTTAAAATTGTGAAAGATATTCGATTTTTTTCAAATTGTGGGGGTGGCAACTCTACCATCGTTCATCTGATCGGAAAATAATGTATGAGGGCTCGATAAGTAATGATAAGTAGAATATATGTCTAGAAGGTTCGATCAATCTAACTCCAAAATTGCGGGATATTTGAGGTGTTTTCAAATTGTGGGGGTGGCAACTCTACCATCGTTCATCTGATCGGAAAATAATGTATGGGGGCGCGATAAGTAATGATAAGTAGAATATATGTGTAGAAGGTTCGAACAATCTAACTCCAAAATTGCGGGATATTTGAGGTGTTTTTCAAATTGCGGGGGTGGCAACTCTTCTATTGTTCATCTGAACGGAAAACGATGTATGGGGGCTCGATAAGTAATGATGAGCAGAATATATGTCTAGAAGGTTCGAACAACCTAGCTCCAAAATTGTGGAAGATATTAAGTTTTTTTTCAATTTGCGGGGGAGGCAGGGGCCGTGGCAAAAATCAAAACTAAACTTGATCTGCCTGCAAGTATTAGAAATATATGTTCCATACACCTCAAACCTCTATCTCTTACCATCTCTGAGATCTCTTCGTTCATACGGACAGACGGACATGTCTATATCGACTCGGCTGTTGATGTTGATCAAGAATATATATACTTTATAGGGTCGGAAATGCTTCCTTCTGGCTGTTACATACGTTTGCATAAACCCAATATACTCTTTGTACCTTCGGTACAGAGTATACAAATTCACTGAGTTTATACTGATGAGTCGTACTCAAGTTTATACGTGGTTTATACGATATAAGAATGATCGTTTTTAGAAATCTCGATTCAAGATAATGTTGATTACTTTTTATGATTCGATGGGTATTTTCCACAAGGAATTTGTTCCGGAAGGTCAAACTGTTACTGGAGAATACTATTTAGGCGTTTTACATCGGTTTTGGAGAAGAAGTGGTCGTTTTAGACCTGACTATCCAGCAGGAAGACAGTTGTATTTATTGCACTACCTCACAAGACCAAAAGTCGGAAAAGCCGAATTCGCCTGATCTATCATCCTGCGACTATTTTATATTCCCAAAACTCAAAACCAAGATGAAAGGAGCAATGTGTAATGATTTCCTAGCCAATTCAAACAGCCGTAGCCGAGTTACTGAAGAATATTCCTATAAATGACAAAAAAAATCTATGAATGCAATGGTTCATCGTTTCCAACGTTGTATTAAGTCAAATGGAACCTATTTGAAATAAATAATAACTTCCAAAGATAAAATAATGTTTATTTTATTTCATATCCAAAAAGTTCGGTTAGTTTTGGGACACTCCTTGTACATGACTACTTTTTGTCTTGACTTAATCAAAGTTGTCTTTATTATAACATTAGGGTTAAATAAAGTTTTCATAGGTACTTAAATTTTTTATCTAACGACAGCCTTAAAAAGTCTTATTTGGCTTTTAGGTGATTCTTTAACGATACGTACCACAATTTAGGACTGTTTCCACTATTGATTTCCATCAAATTTAGCGAAATAAAGCAAATTAAGAAATGAGAATAATGTATATTTAATTTCTCTTCAATATATCGTGACCAAAATTTTAAGAATTCAATCTGAGGCCACTTCTAACAATCGCATTTAGTATTTTTTATCAAAAAGTATTTTTTTGTAAGATATTGTTTGAAAATACCCTGTAGTTCTGCTGAGATCAAGTCACTACTTTGTCTAACGACTCCATGCATCACTGATCGTTAGCCACGTCGTTAACGACAGGTAATGCAGCAGCTCGGACAAATGCGACGATGCTATTGTGGCTTGTACCCTCTGTGGGGCTCAAAATCCAGTGGGTTATTCCGTTTAAATCGAAATTAAATGCATTTTGTAATTGCTGCGCCCTTCAGTAGTGTTTTGAAGCCCACCGCTGCTTTTTATTACTGAAGGTCGTTTGTATTGCCATGCGACTTCAATTAAACCAAAAGTTAGAGCTATTCTTATTTTTAGATAACTTTACAATCCTCTTTAAAAATTTTCTCACGGGCCTTATTTGATTCACAAATACTTGTTTTCTTATTTCTTAAGCTTATCTTCTTGTCTATTCCAAAGCACTCGACTATTGTGTAGGGCATCTACCACTACCACATAGCTTTGAATACGCAAAGCTAAAAGCTATTTCCTCCTACCAAATTCAACTTCATTCCATGAGCTGTTCACTTAAAGCTGATGGCAAATGCTTGTGCTGTGCAGACGTTTTGTGTCCGGGTGGGGTCTCCCATTCATGAATAGTTAAATCCGCTTGCCAGTTTCTACACATAGGAAAAAGGACAATTTTATAAAAACAATTTAATGCAATTGTTGGTATGTTTTAAGTTGACATACTTTTTAACAGTTCCTATAATAGCTATTTTTTTTGTAACTTTCCCTTATTTAATTTTCATTTATCGGTATTAAGATTTTGTTTAATGTTTGAATGTTTCAATTTTACTTTCAGTAACCACGGTTTTCAAGGGACCTGAATGCTGGTATATCCTCTCGATATTCCTGAAATCGTTTAAACAACTCACATACTCGGGTAAGAAACAAATAATTCTTACCATTGTATTTTTTTTATATATTTTTTTTTAAATTTATATAATTGTTGCGTTTTTTTATAATAAAATTTATATAATTAATGCGTTGAGCTAAAAATAATGATTTAAATGTAATTTGACTGCTTACAGAAATTTTTAATATTTTTTTTTGGGGTACAAATGTACCCCAAGAACGATTCTAGAGTTAAACTGAGAAATATTTTATTTTATTTGTACAAGCACAAAGTGTTTGTGTGTCTTTGTATTTGCTTACAAAAATTTTTAATATTTTTTTTGGGGTACAAATGTACCCCAAGAACGATTCTAGAGTTAAACTGAGAAATATTTTATTTTATTTGTACAAGCACAAAGTGTTTGTGTGTCCTTGTATTTGCTTACAGAAATTTTTAATATTTTTTTTGGGGTACAAATTTACCCCAAGTACGATTCTAGAGTTAAACTAAGAAATATTTTATTTTATTTGTTTAAGCACAAAGTGTTTGTGTGTCTTTGTGTTCTCTGAGTGTAATGGTCTGTTATATTCTATTTTTTATTAATGAAATCTTATGGCTCAATGAAGCGTAAATTTTCTTACCCCAAACTAAACTTTTGTCCAACATGGCATCCATTAATGGGCCAGCTTAAGACGCGGCTGGGCCAACAAAACGTGTCTGTTTTTTGGTTCCTTCCCTCCTAAGTGGGCTGTTTCTCATTCATTTTATTGACGAGGCGCTTTATTTGTATTTATTTGGGGTGAAACAGAGATCTGTCAGTCACTTGATGATTGGCTCTCACATTCATAATCCCCCCCTCAATACATTAATGAGACCCGCAAAGTGACCATGATAAGTAATTGAATGTGGACTAGCCAGCAGCTCTTGAGCTGAGAGTGCCCAAAAGGCAAAATGCGGACTAATCAAATCGAGACAAAGTCTAGCAAACGGGCAATCCTTTCTAAGCCTTTGTCAGTAACCTCTCCCGCAGTTAAAGTAAACAGAATGTGCAAATCAACATAAATGAAATAACATTGATGTGATCAGAGGGCCTGAGGGACACACACACACACACGTGTGAGTGTCTATGCTTGCCCATTTATTCGGACCGTTTTAATGCAAACATCGAACTGGCAGCCATTTCTAACCGCAGACATTTTTCGACTGTTGTGTACCCACCGCAAATTGCTGGTTGTTGGTGGGTTTCCCCACTTTTAACCGTCGACTTCATTACAGGAGTGCTCTATTCAATTACGTTAGGTAAGCGAAAATATCAGGACACATCATATTTTATGCGCCAACCATAAAGCGTAAACCCCCAGGGCCAGACGGAGTCATCGTCCCTCCCAGCTGCTACTACTTCTGCTGCTGCTGCTTAAAATCCAATTTATAACTTGCCGATAACGCAACGACACGCACATGGCATCCACTTCCCTTTACGGGCATCCTTCTCGCTGTTTCGGGATGTTTCTTAAATATTTAACATGCAATTCCTGAAGCTCATATATCTTCCTTTTTGTGAATCATTTATGTTTCGTGCTCATCAAAAAATGCGCGTTCCTACTCCTTCTGCCACATTTTTTGTATTTTGTTTTTATCTATGGCATTATTTATGCTCTTCGTTTAAAGTCTCTTATAAAGTGAAAGGACCTGTAGCAATTTAGAAATTAAGTCCCAAGGGCTTTAATTTACCTACTAAATGAATAATCAGTGGGTATATGCAATGGTGTCAAAGGAACAATTTTGTAATACCTGCGGGAATCTTAAGTTTGATAAAAGTTTGTTGAAGTCCAAAAAGGAAAAAGAACGCAATCCAAACCAAAAAGCGATTCATTAAGTGAACTACAATATCAGCGTTGATTTGCCAAATTTCGATTTGAGAGATTTGGAGGTGAAGAACGTACCGGCCCTTGGAGGCTGATGACCATAAAATCAAAGCAATGTTTTTATACACTTGCAAAGTGTTTATTAATTTTGCCCAGAAGTTTGTAACGCATGGAAATATTCATTTCTAACCCCATAAACTATATATATTCTTGATCAGGACGACGAGCTGAGTTCAATTCAGTCTGTCCGTCCGTCCGTCTGTCTGTTTCTACGCGATCTAGTCCCTCAGTTTTGAAGCTTTTGAAATTTTGCACAGAGTCTTCTTTTTACTGCACGCAAATAATATGTTGGAACCGACCGGATCGGATGACTATATCATATAGCTGCCATAGGAACGATCGGTCTAAGAACTAGTTCTAGTTAGAAAAACTTTTTTGTTTTCCATCGTAGCGTCACTAATCTTGGTATATGTTAGTTTTATATGCTTCCACATAATTCTGGAAAAATTTATCAAAATCGGATCACTATAGCATATAGCTGCCATAGGAACGATCGGTCGAAAAATAAGTCTTTGTGAGAAAAACTTTTTTGATTTCCATCGTAGCGTCTCCAATCGTAGTATATATTTGTTTTATATGTTTCCACACAATTCTGAAAAAATTTATCAAAATCGGACGACTATAGCATATAGCTGCCATATAAACGGTCGGGCAAAAAACTACTTCTAGTGAGAAAAAATTGTTTGTTTTTTATCGTAGCGTCCCCAATCTTGGTATATATTAGTTTTATATGCTTTCACATAATTTAAAAAAAATTATCAAAATCGAATGACTATAGCATTAAGCTGCCATAGGACCGATCGGTCGGAAAATGTGTTTTACTAATAAAAGTATTTTTTTATGGTATCAAATTTTTATTATCAATGATTTAAAAATTTTAAATATCTGATATCTATATCCTATATATATTTTACTGGTTAAATCAGTTGGAGTAAAGTTAACTTTGCCTTCTCGTATATCCTCTTCTTAGTTTTAAAAGACTAAAACTAGTTAAAAGTAAAAGGTTAAGGTAAAAACATGAAAATGACAGGATATGGCTTAGTTTATAACTTACCTTTTTTTTTTTTTTTTTTACATTGCAATAAATGTTAAAAGTCAGTTCTGCATACACGAGTGTCCTGTTTACGGTAATTTACTGCCATTTATATTGCGGCACAAAATAAATTTAAATGGACTTTTAATCTATTTCTTTATTTTTTTTAATGCCCTCGCTGATCAAAGGGCAGACACCAAGAAATGTTTATAAAATGTGTATTAAAAAAAAGGAGGAAAAATGCAAAAGACATTGATGATGCCATGTTATTTTACTTTCACTTTTTTTTTTTTTTTTATACACATTTTCCGGGCAAGAATTTTATTAGCTACTTTAGCATTTTCATCCCTCTTGTTTTTACCACAGCTTGTTGGACACTTTAATTGCCTGTCAATGCTTTTTGTGCCAGCGCATAAATCGAATTTTGAGTAGCAACATAAAAATATGCTAATCGCACAAGGACAAGGAGCAACCATCAAAGTTTTTCAGGAAAGTGTGGAAACGTGCCAAGACAAGACAGGACTATGTAAAAAATAGAAAGAGTTTGTAACTTTGATCAAAGAAAAGTTTTTTTTTTTTCAAAACTTTGCTTTTTGTTGTTTTTCTATTGAGTAATTAGGCATCTAGTTAGCGGAAAGTTTAAGATGAAAGACTGCAAAGAGAACTTAAAGAGGTTATAAAATGAGTTCGTGAAAACCACTTTAGCGTTGTAAGCGGTGTTAAAAGACAAAAAACTAAACAGAATTATTCCGAAAATCCATTAAATTTTGATGAGTTGTGAACTCTCCTTGGTACACCACGGATTTTATTAGAAAGTCCAAAAACAAAAAGTTTAAAGAAACAACCCTTTAGTCAACCCTGCATCAGATCAATCGAAACAAAGCAAAGGAGAATTATCGAAAAACTTTGTCATAGCTAGGTCTTGATGTTTTTTTATGCCCCTCTTTTGTACAAATGAAGGGAAAATTTGTCACGTAAATGCGGACTTAGAGCCCTTTATCATCATGGTAAAAACCGATGAAATAAACTGCGGTACATAACTATAGCCGAACCCAACTTTTTCAGTTTACGTGTAGTTAGTTTGGGAAGAGTTTCAATTGGCGGTTATAGATAATAAGAGAATCAAGAAGCAAGGAAAAAATAAAAAATAAAAATAAAAAAAAATTTACCGTTGAGATTAAATTTTTGTTTTATGCTTGGTTAACCGCACTTATACCACTAAAAAAAAATCGGACAAACGCAAGACAACAATTTTTAAAATTAATTTAAGAAATGAATTTGACCTTCCTTAAGGGGGTCTTCTACATTTGAAAATATTTTTTTTCAAATTTTTTTATTTTGCCTTATTATTATAACTTGGACATTCCCCTTTCATCCCCTTTAAACCATTTTCAAATATTCGAAATAGTTTAGCAGATATATCCGTTTTAGTGGAGCAATGTTCTTGCCAATGTTGAGTATTTTCAACGTTGCTGAAAACTTTAACCGCGTTTTTCTCTCAAACCACGTTTTTTTGACCTGGTAGCCATGATTGGGCCAGTTCTACGGAACCGATTTTGATCAGCCATGTTGCAATCGACGCAGAATTGATGTAATTCTGGCCCGTACCTCAATCATGAAGATAAAAAATTTTTTACTATTTTTTTACACTAAACAACAACAAAAAAAATCGTCGAAAATCTATTTTTTTTTTTAAATGATTGTAAATTTTAGAAAAAAAATTTTTTTTTTATGATTGAGGTACGGGCCAGAATTACATCAATTCTGATCATAACCTCATTTACCGTTTTCAATTTCGATAATATGGAGTCCCGGAATCATGGCCACCACCTCTACACCTTTTTTTTTGAGGCCTTATTTGGCAGGCCGATAACTTTTTGAACAGCCCTCGAATTCCAACATTTTTTTTTTTATTTTACTATTTAATTAATTAGTAAACTAAAAAAAAAAAACTTGAATAATCGAAATTATTTTTTTTTAAATTGCCGCCAGTTTTTCAAAAAATATTAAAAATTATGAATTACATCAATTCTGATCATAACCTCATTTACCGTTTTCAATTTCGATAACCTGGAGTCCCGGAATCATGGCTACCACCACTACACCTTTTTTTTTGAGACCTTAATTGGCAGGCCGATAACTTTTTGAACAGCCCTCGAATTCCAAAATTTTTTTTGTATTTTTTAATATAATTAAAGAATAACACAAAACAAAAAACCAAATTGAAAAAGCTCTTATTTTTTTTTTTCCAGAAATTTTTTAAAAAACACTCATAAAACGCTGTTCAAAAGTAGAATACCCCCTTAACTATAAATAATACAAAAATTCGATTTTTTAATTTAAAAACACGTTGAATCAGGTTAGGTTAGGTCAAAGCAAGTTTAATTGATTTTCGGTAAACGAATTGCTTTCAATTTCAAATTACAAATGACAAAAAAATTACAAATGACTTTGTAGAAAGTCCCAACTTCTATTTTTTTATATATACCGCATTTCAATTGCTTTCTATAAACTCGTTTTCCTGCCTGAAATGAACTCAATTTTCTCTAACGAGCTTAAGTAAAAATCTATGCCACAAACTGAAATGCAATGCAAATCGAATAAACTCCATGATTGTTTATTTATTTATTTGTGTGGGCCAAATGCGACGCTCGAAAGTATGCTTTAAATCGGACACAGGCGTATGGAAAATGCGTATACGCCTTGTGGCTTCCATTTCAGTCAATTTGCCGTCAATTATTTTAAATTTCTTATAGTTAAGGAATTTATTTTATGTGCTTGTTAAATTTATAAATCATTTTTGCACAAATATTTTGTGGTCTCCGAGATGTTGCATAAGTTTAAATACTTTTTCACATGTGTGTGTGTGTGTGCCTACTGAGGCAGAAAAATCAAAAGCTGTCACCCCCATTCCCCACAAACGCTTTTCTAGTCGATTCTCTTTGTTTTGTGTTATTGTTACAGGGCGTTTCGGGGGCAATATGTTTGCTTTATTTCACTTTGTGTTGACAGCAATGACCCACATGCATAAATCATAACTTGTACGCACACATACGGGAGAAAATTGAAAATTGCGGTTGAAGCAGATGAGAGGAGAAATTCCCTTTGAAGAAAAAGATTTAAATGTGGTGGGTTTGAAAATCCCTGAAAATTATTCATGACTTTGATTTGAGCTTTAATTCAATATTTCATTTTATTTAAGCATAAATTAGCGACAAGTATCAAAAGAAACCCCCAGATATATATATACAAAGGACAAGCGTTGCAAGCGTTTGGGGAAATCAAAAAGTATATGAATAAGCAAAAAGCTTTCAACACAAACACATATGCATATGCATATGGGGAGGCGTGGCAGAACAAATTATGCATGCAAACAGGTCGCAAGAAAGTGTAAAGTACAAAATGTAGCAGCAGCTGAAGCAGGGGACACTATAGCACAGAGAACAGGACACTGGCAATCTAATGCTCCAATGCGCTGTAAAGTATGCAACAGCTTTTGTTTGTGTCTCTCCGTGCGTGTGTGTAAGTGAGCAACAGAGCAAGAAATTTAAAACATTCTCAATGATAGATACTCCCGAATGACAGCTTGTGTGTGTTTCTTTATAGTTTGGCATATGAAACAGACAATAAAAAAGCTGCATATTTATTAACAATAGTCAAAACTCAAACTCTTGTTTGTTTTATCTTTTTTAATACTTCATACACAGCTGCTAGGGTAAAAAAAAGAGAGAGAGAGACACAAATACCATCCATGCCACTTGGCAGCTGCATCCAATCCACGATATTGTCCTTGCCCAGTGGTCCATACGCCAAACTGGGTCAATTTTGGTATAGTTGCTGGGGTTATTGATTGCCAGCCAGTTTGAGGGACAATGGAATGCCTTTTTCAGGCTTCATGATTGATGTAGTTTTTTTTTTTTTTTTATTGTAAATGGTGTGATTCACCCATCACACACACACACAAATCAAAAAAGTTTCCACTAACTAATTTGGCATTTGAATTGAATGAGCCGGCCAGATATCAAACACCTCTTCTTTTCTTCTTATTTTGCTTATCAAATGTCAGTTGACTCGGTTGTGGCTGGCGGGGCATGTCATTGATATTTGTGATTATCATAAGTCAATCGTGTATTACCCAACTAACCGCAACAGACTGACAGTTGCATACTTGTGGTTGCCGTCGCTGCCTGGCTTGTGTATCCTCCCTTGACTTGGCTCAAATGCGATTGCAGTGTTATCTAACAGTTACTGACACGTCTTTGCGGTTGACTAAATAGTTACATATGCATTATCAGATTTGTGGTTGTGTGTGTGTGTGTGGTGAGAGTGAAAGAATGGAGGTAATGACAAATTGTTGATGAGCAAACTGATATATGGTTAAATGTGTAAGAGTTGTATAAGAGATAGACGATATATTTATTCGATATGTATCAAACTTGAAAAAATTGTGTTGAAACTGTAATTATTCACGCCTAGCAAGTGTAAAGACATTATCATTAAAAATAAAATAGTTCTTCTCACTATAGCTACGTGGGTTGCTATTTAAGTTTCTGGCCTAGGTCACTTCTAGCCATTTTAGGACCAATTGGCCTTTTCCCAAAAAAAAGTTTGGACTTTTATCGATAAAAGCTCCATACAACTCTTTCATGTGTGACCACGTTTGATATCGATTAACGATTAATCAAAAACTTACCAAGGCAGAAAAATGGAATTAACTCGTGAAAATTTTCGTGCAATCATTTTTCACAACTTTCGACGTGGATTATCACGACAAAAGTGCAACGTTGGACTTTAATCTTTGTGTGGCAATGAAGCACCATCCTATAGCACTGTAAAAAATTGGTTTAATGAATTCAATCGCGGGCAAGGTTCGCTCGAAGACGAAGGTCGTGAAGGTCGTCCAAAATCAGTCGTTGTGCCAGAAAATATTGATGCCGTGCGTGTAGTGATAATGCAAGATCGTCATGTGACATACCGTGAGATAGAGGCATCCTTGGGCATTTCTTCCACCAGCATACATTCGATATTGCATGAACACCCGGGCGTCAAAAAGGTTTGTTCTCGTTGGATCCCACACAATTTGACTATCGTTAAAAAAAAGGCTCGTGTGGATTGGTGCAAAGAAATTTTGAAAAAATATAATCTCGGTGTTTCAAAAGACGTTTATAAGATCGTCACAGGTGACGAATCATGGATCTATGCTTATGAGCCCGAAACACAACAGCAATCGACCGTGTGGGTCTTCGAAGACGAGCCAAATCCAACGAAAGTCGTTCGTGGAAGAAGCACTTTGAAGCCAATGGTCGCCTGTTTCTTCGGTAAAACTGGTCATGTGGCGACTGTTCCGCTTGAGCAACGTAGGACGGTCAATTCTGAGTGGAACACCACAATTTGTTTGCCTGAAGTCTTCGGAGAAATTCGAAAAACGAACAAGAGAAGACTGATCATTGTGCACCATGACAATGCGAGCTCTCACACATCAGCTCACACCAGCGCCTTTTTCACCGCCCAAAACGTCGAATTGATGGGTCATCCGCCGTCCGGCCCTGACTTGGCACCCAATGACTTCTTTTTATTCCCGCACTTCAAGGGAAAAATGCGTGGTCAACGATTTTCGTCGCCAGAAGATGCTGTTGAAGAGTTCAAAAACCATGTTTTGAAGGTGTCTCAATCGGAGTGGAAAAAGTGCTTCAACCATTGGTTTGAGCGCATGCAAAAGTGTATAAATCTTGCTGGAAAATACTTTGAAAAACAATAAAACCATTTTTGATCATAAATATTCGCGTTTTCCTTGTTAGGCCAGAAATATATATAGCAACCTACGTATTCACGATTCACCGAAGTAAGTCTCTTCTGAATAATCTACTTATATCAATCGATTGTGAATTATATCCACCTTCAAAGTTAAGAAAATTATTCACTTCCTCAAAAGTGTGGGAAAAACTTATTGCGCAAAATTGAAAAATAAAACATATTTGATTTAAAGAATATGTCTACATGTTGAAAATCTCGCGTAAAGTTGGTAGAAATTTTTTTTTTTTTTTAACTTTTTTTGAATTTTCTTTGCGGTGAAAGTGCACAGTGCTTAACTTTGTTGAGTGGGTATGTAAGGGGTTATCCACTCAACAAAAGTTAAATCGAGCAAATGTCTAGAAATTGTCATGTCGAAGTTTACGCAAACGTTGCACTTTTTGTTTTCAAATTAAAATGTTTCAATGTCCCCCTAGCTCATAAGGAATACCAGACAAAAACTGAAAATGAGAGCTGATTAAATTTTGCAGCGACCGCAAATTAAAGTTAAAACATTTTGAGGGCACACGAAATGCAAGCCAGAAACATGCAAGGGCTAAAAAGTTGATCCTTGTGCCAGGCCACACCCACACACGCACACACACACACCACTGAGTTTAAAGCAAATAAATTGCACATTCAGAGCAAAATTAACACAAAACGTGGGTAGAAAAAAATAATGAAAAAATTGTCTGAAAACCGCATACACACAAAAAGCCAAGTGGACAATATGATTTGGTCTATGTACGAGAGGGGTTTTTCATTTGGCAACAAAATAGAATGCAAGCAATATGAGTTCAGGATATCCGTAGAGGACTCTCTCTCTCTCTCTCCCTCTTTCTAACTTCATTTCAATATCTGCCACACAAAAGGTGTTTTTCGGCCCACTTGAATATGCATGCTACGTCGTTTGCCACTGAGCCAAAGTCGCGCGACTGGCATTCAAATTGACAAATTTGAAATTCTGACCGTCGACAGGAGGGAGAGAGACTGTCATAACTGTGACAAGGGATGCGCTGCTTAACTGGCAGTTAGGGCCACTGTTAGGCCTTAATTAATAAGTCAATAGATGCTATGTTTCAGCCAGCTGCTGCCCTACCAATTCAGTTAAACTGAGAGGGCACAGCCTGCTGCTCTGCTGTTGCCGTGATACATATTAAGTGGAGGGGAGACAAAAGCAATTTGCCAAAGTAAAACGATAAAACACAAAGGAATCATCAAGAAAATCTGCTAAAGAAGTAGAAGTGATGGAGGAAAACTTTATACGGGTAAATCTTTGAGTTATATAAAGATCAGCTATACAACTCATTTCAAGACAGGTCACAAAACTAGGATGATAAAATAATAGAGTAAATTGTAAGTTTAAAGAACACATAGCTAACTAGATATCTAGAAGATGAGATCTCACATATTATAAGAGCTTGTTTTGGAGAGATCTCTTCAATATGAGTTGCTGTTTAACGTGTCTTTAAGCTTGATCCCTAAACGCCACAGGGATTAATAAGTAAACTAAAACCGTTTTCGGTCATCCAAAACGACTGTTTTCTATATTACTGAATCAGGGAATAATACCGTTACCGGAACCGGAAACGTTAACCGAAATAAACCGTTTCAAGCCACGTACCGGTATCGATATTACATTTTTTTTTTAGAACCGAAAACCGTTAACCGTTTTAATAGGAACCGAAAAACTGGAACCATCCCGAAACGCTAATACCGGTACTGTTTCGGTTTCGAGTTGAAATATTAAACTGCTAAAAAAGCAATATATACACTGAGAAGAAAGTCTTACATTTCAGAATTTCGCCCTTACAGAATAACCAGAATCAAATTCTCTTTTTAAGATATATAAGATATAGAACAAAATTTCTCAAAAATATTAAAACTTTTCTGTGCTAAAAATAAGCTCTCTAATTAAATGTAAATGTAAAGGATTTCTAAGTCTTAGAAAAATCCTTGCTGTAAAATAGAAATGTTAGAAAAATTATAATATAAATTTTAGAAATGAAGTTTCTAGAATTTAATCAAAGGGGATCTGGAGGGCCCTTGACCGAATTAAATTTTTGGTTGCGATTCAAGTTTTGTATCTAACAAAATTCCTCCATCTTTGGTTTTTAGCCTGTATTTTAATAAGAGTTAAACTTTTTTGATCGTTATGTTTTAGACAATGGGCCTGCTAAAATTCTGAATCAAAATAAATACTTGAACCGTCGAATTCGAAAATAATACCCCTGATTTTAACGGGCAACCCCTTATAAATCCGCGAAATTTTTAACCTTATTTATTTTCACCATTGGGTTCCCTTTGTTTTTTTGGGTATATTCATGGTTTGTTAAAGCTCTTATAATTTTTCCACATTTTTAAAAAATGAAAGGTGGTTAAAACGCTAAAAGCGTACTATTTAGCGCCATCTGTTGAAAAATCTAATATACTTATGGAAAATAGACCGATCTTATAATTTTTCAGATTTTTAAAATGCAGTCCGGACTTTTAAAAATCCGAAATTTTTAATCTTTTTGCTTTGTTGTGATAAGTACCACTGTAATTCCTTGTGTGATTACTTGTCCCATAGATAAAACAAGCACTTTTTTCAGATTTTTAAAAAATGTGAAAGGTGGTTAAACGCTAAAAATACTTTACCACTGTGAAACTAATATACTTATGAAATCTATAACCGCTTATAATTTTCGATTTTTAAATTATAAAGCCCTTTATATATATCATCTCTATTTTTAAAAGTACGTTTTTACTTTGTGGCATCAGTTGATTGGGCTCTCCTCTCTAGAATCCTTCACCAACAAATGGACAACAAAATGTACCTATCACTTGCATCAATTGCAAAGTTTGCAAACGTTACCACAAGGAATTAAGCGAGGCTATTCTCACCAAATGAAAAAACAAGTGCTCTGAGAACTTTCGCCAAAAGTAAAAAGGCTGGGAAGACGTATAGTCCCTTTTCAGGAATATGCTCCACCGACCTCATGGATTTTCCAAAAAAAAGAAAATGACTTACAAATATTTTTACGGGCCATACCATAAGTCAAGCCGTTCTTATTACGAATAAAGATGAAAACAATGAAAGAGTTGGGTTAAAGCAAATAAAAATCTAAAATCAAAGTAATCCCGGTTGGGTAAGATAGCTTTTTGAGTATCTCCCATCGGTTACCGTATTCGCGGTACGCAAATGCGACGGACTGGTGCCACGTTCCTGTTGATTTTTTAGCTCACGGTCTACGAATTTACCGCCGATGGCAATTACTACGGTTTCGCCCAAAAAATGAACACAGGAGATTAAAAAGTCTTAAGAAAGAATACAACGCTTTTTACTACAAAATATGGGGTATTTTAATCATATTAGGACAGTGGCACCTATCCACAACAAAAAAAAAATTTGATTACGGTTTTTGTCGACTCTTTTAAAATCGAAATTATCGGCTATAGTTTTCCATTTTAGTTTTTTTAACATGATTGGCAATAATATTGTGACTGCTTTTAGCGTTTTAACCACCTCACTTTTTAAAAATCTGAAAATGTGCTTGTTTTATCATATTGGGACAAGTAACACACAAGGAATTACTGGTACCTTATCCAACAAAGCAAAGATAATCTTTTAAAAGTCGGACTGTTTAAACGAAAAAATAAGATCGGCTATAGATTTTCCTAGATATTTAGTTTTTTCAACTGATTGGCCGCATAATAATATTGCAATGTACTGCTTTTAGCGTTTTAACCACCTTCACATTTTTAAAAATGTGGAAAATAAGCTTTAACAAACCATGGCGATATACCCAAAAAAAAAAGTGGAACCCCAATAGTAAAAAATAAGGTTAAAAATTTCGCGTTTACGTCGGTTGCCCGTTAAAATCAGGGTATTGTATCAATTCCGACGGTCAAAGTATTATTTTGAATTTTCAGATTTTAGCTGCCCTGTCTAAAACAGCTACACAAAAAGTACCTCTTAAAAACCGCGCTAACACCAAAGATGGAATTTGTTAGATACCCAACTTGAATCTGCATACCAAAAATTTATTCGTAGGCCACGCCCTTTCGTTCTACAAAAAAATCTGGTTTAATATTTCGGAAAATTTTATGTCAGGTAAAGCTAAGGCAGATTTTATGTTTCGAACTGTTTTTGTGTTTTTTAGAGCTGATATACCAGATATTTGTCTTTATGAGCTATTTCGGACCAAATAATTAAGAATCTCGCCAAAAACGGCGGAGATATCACAGATTTTAGGCCGACATAAGAATAGAGAATTCCTTAATTCTTAGTTGTAGGGATACCACTGAAATCCTGGACACAATTTTTAACCAAATTGTTCGTCTATAAATAAAAAAGGCTATAAATTGGTGTATTTCAAAAAATCGTTTTTTGTGTGGGATTTGTTTAAAAACCTTTTGTAGTTCTCAGGGTTCTCAAAGTACCGCACTAAGTTCTGTACTTACGGTCGGCACACAAAAAATTCTGAACACAGGCAAGTACCGTACACATGCAAGTACGGTAAATGCTTTGTAACGTACTGTACCTAAAACTCAAGTACGGTAGCTTCATCGTCACGGACCGTCCAAAAAAAAGAGTACCGAACCGAATTTATTTTTTAGTTAAGGAGGCGAAGTACAAATCGATTATAGTTTCGGACCCAAACCAAATTCCGTAAAAATATGGTAAGGCACTTAGCATGTCGATAACTGATAAATCAACTTAGTATATTAGCGATATAATGATACGTCCGTCACAGTAGAGTGATTTAAAATGTCTACCAGAAAACGGACTGTAACTGACAAACCCGAACGGTCCGAAACTAAAATCATTTTGTACTTCGCCTCCTTAACTAAAAAATATTTTGCTCGCACGCTTACTAAACACAAAATAGTTTAGCATTTATTTCTTTCGGACGGTCCGTTACGACGAAGGTACCGAACTTGTGTTTTACGTACAGTACGTAACGAAAAATTTACCGTACTTGCCAATATACGGTACTTGCTGTGTTCGGAACTTTCGTTTTGTATGCGAACTTGAGATAATTTAAATTTTTGAATATTAAAAAAATTAGTCTGGTACCGGTAGGTACTGGTATACCGAAATAAAAATCTGGGTACCGTTTCGGAACCGAAAACCGAAATTCTTATTTCGTTACGTACCGGAACCGGTAGCAGAACCGATATTCATTTCGGGATTAATCCCTGTTACTGATTATTATGATTTATATTGCTAAACCCGAACAGAACCCGTTCTCAGGAGTTTGATTTTCGTGCTGTTTGCAGCCTCTTTAAGTCTGGTTTAATATACAGAATTAGTCGTAGTATGAATATCATCCAAAGGGTGTGATGGATTTTGAACGTTAATTAAAATTCATAGTGATTTATTGGGAACTCATTTCAGTTACGAACATAAAAGCCCTAGTTAGGTATTCATCGAATTTCCCAGGAAGCATAGATAAAATGGACCAAGTATATGGTTGCTGCCGTTGCTTAATTTCGTTATGAGCTTCATGCACATTTCTGCCATTTCAAAACATTTTCATAACAGCCTCGACTGCTGCTGCCACCTCCACGCGACCTACACATGTGTGTGTGTGTGTGTGTGTGTGAGTGAATGAATGACTGACAACGTCGTTGGCTTTTTATGCTGGCATCGTCGTCAGTATTTCCCTCTCTCCTCCACATCCTAACGTTGCCTGAGCTAATGGCGCAAATGTTCAATAAAGAGGCTTTTAACGCTTTCACTTAGGCGGGGCGGCCTCATCCTCTCAGTCTCATGTGATTGGCGCTCGCGCGTCAATGGTTTACAATCTGCGCTCATTTTGTTTTTAGTAGCCACTACAAAAACGTACTTGATGTGCCTGTGCCTTACCTTTTTTTTTTGCAAATAAAATTGAATGGGCATATTCGCATCTTAAATGTGTTAGCCTAAATAAAACATGTGAATGTGAATTCGAAATGTGTATAAAAAGGGAAAAAGTGTGAAGTGTGTTTAAGTATTTAGTAACAGGGCTGCAAATCGGTTTTAAACTGAACCTAAATTTTTTTTGGTTCGGTTCAACAAAAGTTATGAACACAAATGTTGTTTGTGCCATTTGATTATATGAAAATGATGATGAAGTTATCTCCGCTTTGTTGGTGCTCACCAAAGTGTTTTTAAAAATCAAATAATTTATAACATTGATAGTGAACCGTCTGAATCAAACAATTTAAAGTTTTTTTTAAATCTCAACAATGTAAAAAGCTCAAAGGTGTTTTCTTATCAGTGCCATCGCTTCAAGTCTTAGTTAAACGAACTTTTAAACTTTGAAATATACGACAAATATTGATGAACAATTATGGGCGTTTTGTTATGTCATAGTCGGACATCCTTATTGTATATTGAGATATTTTTGTTCAGTGTATGGCCATTAAGGAGATCGCAGCTCTGACTTCAGACGTCTGCAATTAATTTGAAAAAAAAAAAATGGAATTTTAAAATATTTGATGCGGAACAAGATTCCCGCGGTTTCTAAAAAAACTGATGTATCAAGACGGAATTGAATTTAAAATTTGTGATCGGATTGGAATCGAATTTTCTTTCCCAAGCCCATCAGTTTTCCTTAATTTTGGTGAGGGGAAAATTAAAATTCATAAGGTCCTTATCAAATCCTTATCCCTTTTTAACAAACTTTCGTAGATGCCGAAGGACTCTATACCAGTCCGGTGATCACGGAGAAACAGCTCTAGCACGTCAACAATCATTGTGACAATCAATGAGAAATTGCGAACCTTCTTAGTGAAGACCAGAGGTTTATATTGGTACTAACAAAGACACCACGGAAATATGTAGGTATAAGACTTCTTGTTAAAAACCTCTCAGTGAAAAACAATTAAATATCATACCCAGATCGGTGAGAACAAGAGGTTCTACTTTGAAAACCAAAAAAGGGAACGTAACAAAATCTCAGTAAGAACCGCATAATTGTGTACTTAAAGCAAGGTACTCACAGCAGCTAAATCGTTTCCAATCGGTATCAACTCCTTACAAAAAATAGGGTAACGGAATGCTTTCGGAAATTTCCGACTAGTCTCTGCGCTGGGAAAGTTCTCTGACAAACTAAGGGCCGTTTTCTCGTCTTCATGGTTTTCAAATATAGGTGCTTTTTAGGAAAATGTGTGTTGCCTACTTTTACGCGTATGAATTTAAATGTACGCAACAAAAATTTTCTCAAAAATCACCTAGATTTCAAAACCATGAAGATGAGAAAACGGCATTAAATCTCTGCACTCATACGCATAGGAATGCTCATGGGATTGCCACCTTGTGCGACCAAAACAGCTGATTGACTTCCGTTAGGTATGAGCCAGGGATTTATCTCGAAATGAATATCGGTTCCGGTACGTACCGAAATGAAAATAATTTCGGTTTCCGGTTCCGATACGGTACCCAGATTTTTATTTCGGTATACCGGTACGTACCGGTACAAGTATAATTTTTTTTAAGTTCAAAAATTAAAATTGTTTCACAATATCCAAAAAAATATGGATGTATTAATATTTAAAAAAAAAAATTATTTTTAAGACTATGCCGCATGAAACACCGTTTTTAAAATATTTCGATTTCTATCCGTTTTTATTTTGGACAAACAATTTCGCTAAAAATATTTTATATAAAATCCTTTTAAAATCAGAAAAACATTTCCTAATTATGGTTCGAAATAATCCATCTCTAAATCTTTTGTATTCCTGTCACAAAAAGAGAAATTTCTGTTATTTGGATAGATTCAAACCCATACAAACCCATAAACCCCCACATACGCTGGTAAAATCAGCTCTACATTACATTTTTCTAAATATTGAAACGAAATTTTCTTCAAATAGGAAATAATATTTCTAAATTTGCGAGCGAAATTTGATTTAACTCAAGAAACTTAATTTCTAATATTTATGTTAACATTTTTCGAACATTTCTATATATAAGGAGAGTTTTTACTAAGACTAAGAAATCCCTTAAATTTAATTAGAGGGATTATATTTACGAAAGAAAAGTTTTTCCGGTTTTTTAAGACATTTTTTTTTTAGTCGTTTATATATTATGGCCAAATTGTTGAAAAGTCTTACTTTTTTATTCTGAGTATATACTGAGTATATATATTTCAAATAATCATAAAAAAAAATAAGAAAAAACTGAAACAGTACCGGTATAAGCGTTTCGGTAAGGTTCCGGGTTTTTCGGTTCCTATTAAAACGGTTAACGGTTTTCGGTTCTCAAAAAATGTGTAATATCGGTTCCGGTTTTGATACCGGTACGTGGCTTGAAACGGTTTATTTGGGTTGACGGTTCCGGTATTATTCCCTGGTATGAGCAGATTAATTGTTTGTATTTATTCCGACGCTACCCATCGGAACGTCAGCAACAATTTCTGCAGCAAAAAATGATCGATTGTCAAAATTTTAAAACCACGAGCTGAATTTACATTGCATTTTCCTATTTATTTAAAAACTAAATTTAATTGCCAACAAAGGGCTGGCAGAGCAGTGTGGCCGTCTGCGAGTTGGAGGTATTTTGCAGCTAAACGGTGGTATTTTGGTGTTATACGGTCACACTGGAAATTTATTTCACGAGAAAAGCTGCACAGTTCCGCTTCGCTTCATTTAGCTGGTCTGAGTACTAAACTGAGACCAAGACGGGGAAGATAAAGTAGCGCGTGTCTTTGGCCATTGCACATTAGTTAAATTGTTACTTGTAACATAACCTCAATTAAGAAACGAGTGCGTACGTTAAAGTCGGCCCTGCCTGAAAGGATTATTTAAAAATCGTCACACTAATCAAGAAACTAAATTCTTTATTGGATCGGAACCGTTTCTTTCTATGCGTTATATACATCTGGAGAATCAGACAAAGGACTTGAAGCAATCCAAGATAATGTTCAATAAGAATAAACAGCTGAGACAGGTGCGGTTTAAGTGTTAATTATGGAGCTGTCCTAAGCTTTCTGTATAAGGTGCTTTTTAAATGTTGTGGTTAAAACTAAAGTGAATACTAAGCTTTTCCTTACACACACCAAAAGTATGCTATGTGATAGAATTTTTTTTTTAACAAAAATGAACTATTGGTGCATATTCTAGTTTTTATGTCGTTTTGTGCGCTTTTCAAAAGCATCGAAATGCGCATTTTCAAGTCGCTACGTTTCTTTTCTCTCTATCTTTCCCTAAGACGATTTGTTTATTTATTTGGCAACACATTTGAAAAACAATTAATTTGCCTTACTACACAAATTGGTTGAAATTTGTTTTGAAAATAAACACTCACATGGCCCCCAGACATGGCCACACTTTTATGCTTTGATTGATGTGCCCCAGCCTCCAGTTTCTCCAGGCCATACACATGGCGCATTTGCCATATAGCTATGAGTTCATTTTTAATTAAAAATTGCCTATGCACAAAAAAAACCCTCGTACTGACGCACGCACACACCAACGAGTTGATAACTGAAAAGTTATCATCAAATTGTTCCAAGAAAGAAAAAAAAACCCATAAAATATATTTCTAATAAAATTTGAATATACTTGTACATGCGCGTACATGAATGCCATCACGCACTGGCAGCTGAAAAAATACTTGTGTCATTCAATTATTTTGCTATTAGTTGCTCGTGACGCGCCACTTCATACGGCATGCCCACACGTACGCCCCCGGTTGAAGCCCGCAGCTTCAACTCCTCTCACTCACCCCATGATTAATAAATGCGACACTCTTTCGACCACAACATTAACTACCAACACCTCAACGATGGCGATGGCGCTGACGATGACACCAACGTGTGGGCAATATATGCTGTGGCTTTTGTGTCCTACACTTAAGACTGTTTTTGTCAGAGCCCAACCACAGAACTACATACACACCGATATGTACTTTGCATATTACAAACGAACACAGCTTCATTTTCACAAAACAGGTGACAAAACAACCAAGTAAATGTCGACATAACGTGTTGCCTCAACTCATTGGAAAAATGTGTGAGAAGACTACCGAGGGATAGATAGATCGAAGTTGTAATTTAAGGATGTGGGTTTTTGGTTTTGCTTGTTAAAACGTAGACTGGTTGACTGGTGACACTTTTTGGTAATTTTGCGGACGAAGCATAATATGCATGGCTTGAGGTTTTGAGGAGGGATACCAGGATAGACGGAAGTAAATTGCATTATAAACTACCAATCCTAAGCTTCCTCATATGCAAATACTTGCTTTAAATTGTTCCTAACTAAACCAAAGTTAATTTTTTATACAGCTTGGCTGATGAATGTTGCTACATTAAAAAACACAAATATCGTTTTAAAGAATTTAAATTTATTTGTATACCCTTGTATATTTAAATTGTCACGATGCATCTCCGACCCCATGTAGTATATATATTCTTGATCAGCATGACTAGCCAAGTTCATTTGCGTCTGTCCGTCTGTTTCTATGCTATCTTCTCCCTCAGTTTTAAAGCTATCTTAACCAAACTTTGCAAAAGTCTTTTAATACACATTTGTCGGAATCGATCGGATCGGATGACTAAATCATATAGCTGCCATAGGAACGATCGGTCTAAAAACTAGTACTAGTGAGAAAAATTTTTTTGTTTTTCATCGTAGCGTCACCAATCGTCGTATATATTAATTTTATATGCTTTCACATAATTCTGGAAAAATTTATTAAAATCGGATGACTATAGCATATAGCTGCCATAGGAACGATCGGTCTTAAAGCTAGTTCTAGTGAGAAAAACATTATACCAATCATGGTATATATGAGTTTTATAAGCTTCCACATAATTCTGGAAACATTATCTTTTTTTTTAAATTTTTTATACCCTTGCAGAGGGTATATTAAAATTGTCACGATCTTTGTATCGCATAGAAGGAAGCATCTCCGACCCCATAAACTATATATATTCTTGATCAGCATGACGAGCTGAGTCTATATAGCCATGTCCGGCTGTCCGTCCGTCTGTTTCTATGCTATCTCCTCCCTCAGTTTTGAAGCCATCTTGACCAAACTTTGCAAAAAGTCTTTATATACACATAGGCTGCACATTTGTCGGAATCGGCCGGATCGGATGACTATATCATATAGCTGACATAGGAACGATCGTTCAAAAAACTAGTTCTAGTGAGAAAAACTTTTTTGTTTTCCATCGTAGCGTCACCAATCGTGGTATATATTAGTTTTATATCTTTTCAGACAATTCTGGAAAAATTGATGAAAATCGGAGGAATATAGCATATAGCTGCCATATAAACGGTCGGTCAAAAAACTAGTTCTACTGAGAAAAACTTTTTTGTTAGCAATGATAGCGTCTTTTAAACACTGCAAGGGTATTTAAAACATCGGCGTAGCCGATGTTAGCCTCGTATTTTTTATTATTGAAGTATTTTCTGAGTGTTTAAAAAATAATTTTATTAAATGACCTTGACACTTATTGACGCATGTATAATTTCTTATCAAAAAGTTACTCATTATTGCGCAGAAAGTTGTTGCGTTGAATTAGAGGTGGAGAACTATCGATAGTCGGCACCATCGATAGTGAACGATAGTTTCTTGAAAACCATCGATAGTCCACGATAGTTTTTGATAGTATGTTAATTTAAACGCTCATGTTTAAAAATGCAAAAATTTTAAATGAAAAATAAAAAAACGAACTTTTAAAATTGTTTCCGTCACTTTTGGTTTCAACTTTGGCATTAATATTGGGTTGCGGATTCCAATTAGATATTTATACCATTGCATGCATTCAAATAAATCCCAAACCCGTATTTTTTGAACCTAGGGTCTAAAATAGAGGTTATTTTTTTACGTACGTTCAAGTGGCCCAAGCGTCACCAAGCCGAAGCATGATACGCGCAAATCCCAGGCAAAATAGCAGCCCACCTCCCGCCCAACCGACCGTGGGGCTCAGGAAAACGCGTAAGAAAAAACTAAATTGAGGCAAAATACTTTAAAATAGAGGTTTTGATACCAGGAGGAGATTTTTCTAAACTAATTACTCGGGAGAGGTTATTGTAATCATAGTTTTGTAAAACAACGCTTTAGAGACTAGGGGATAAAGTTACGAGTCGGTTTAAAAGGAGTCCTAAGATTATTTTGACTAATGAACTCTAATGAGTTAAGATTTGGAAAATAACATTTTCAAGTTTAAATTATTTATTTTTAAGAGCTTTCTTCTTAGTGATGTGTAAAGTTTGCAAAAAAAGTATCTAAATCTATCGATAGTGCAGGGCTACTATCGATGGCGACTCGATAGCGCCCAACCATCAATAGTTCTCCACCTCTACTTTGAATTGCCCCAATTATCGTTTGAATAGATTGCTTTGAATCAGCGGTGGGCAAGAAATTTTAGTTTGCGGGCAGTCTAAAAAAACAACCGCAGCCATCAAAGATATCTCTCTGCCTGCTTCACAAAGAGCTTTTAAATTTAATTTGCTTCACATTAAAAATCGTAAAAGTTGCCATACTTTAGCATACATTATGTTTAAGCAAAAACGTAACCTAAAAAGTTTGCCCCTGTTGAAAAATTTGTGCAACTTTAATGACCCGCACATGCCATGTGCAATACATTCATTTACATATCAACTCTTATGTCAAATCCAATTAACCTAACAACTTTTGGGTATCCTTTTTTTATTTGTGCTTTCATTACAGAGCTAAAAGCATTCTTCGACCCACTGGCAATTCAATCAAGCGCAAATTCGTTGTCAAAACTTGAAAGGCAAATTTTCAATTTTGCAAATTCCAATTCCCAATCTTTGAAACTAAATGACGCCTGTGTCTGTAACTGTGCCACATACCACAACGCTGGACCCTAGACGACGGTCACAAATTAGCCAGCCAGCTGTAGATTTGCAATTTTAAGACGACGACGACGCCGGGAAAGCGAGAGAAAAGCGGAGAGCAACAGCTAAAGCGAAGCTACATTAAAAGCGAAACCCCACAAACAACTAACAAGTTGAGAACTTTTCGTGTGTGCGCCAAAGGATTCATTAAAAAACCGCCAACCTGGAACTAATGGAATTAGAGAATATTGTGGCCAATACGGTCTACTTGAAAGCGAGAGAAGGTAAGTGTCGAAAAACTAGTGTAAGGTTTGTTCCTTGGAGAACCCTAGAGAGCCGCCGCCCCCCGCACGTGCTAAAGTGTCACCTTGTCATCGATTTTTGCCCTGTCGCCCTCTCACCTTCCTGTTAATTGTAAGATTTGGACGCCGTCGCCGCCTGGTGCTGTGCTTTATCTAAAGTTAATGAAGCGTTAAATGTTTGCGCTCCAGCAACTTATTCATTTTCATGGTTCATGTTACCAGCTTTAAGTGCTCTATTGGACGCACCCGGCCCGACTCTCTACTACATTTTGTTCGTTATCGAGGTCACACTTAAATTGCAGGGCTTCCCCTCAAGTTCAGTGTCATCCTCTGTTGTTGTTGTCATGGTCTTCTGATGGCGGCGCCATTGTTCTGTTTATTCAACTTTACAGATTAGGTCTTAAATAATTTATGCAAAGATATGCATACTTGGGTCCAAAAGTTGGGGGTCACCTTCAGGATTTTGTACGAAATTGCATCCTTTTTGCAGTCAAATATTGTCAATTCGATATTTATTTTATTGTTAGATACATTTGCGTTTGTTTTCAGGCCGCCGTCGCCGCCGCCGCCTCAACAGATTTAAATGACAGAAACGTGCGCAAAATTTCAATTTGTAGTAATGTAATATTTTAGAGTATGGTGGTGGGGTTGGGACAAGGGGGCATCTCTCTTTGCATACATATTTGCAATACATTTTTACGAGCCAAAAACTGAGTTTGTATTTGAGCAACCAAAGAGAGCCGCTGCTGGCAACAAGAATCACAAAATTCATTGCCATAAAATGTTTTTTGCCTTTTGCTCTCTGCGAAAGTTCTTTGGGGAAAAACTTATTGCAAAATTGTATGCTCTGAAATTGTCATCTTCTGGATGACTGAAAAGAAAATGCAATTGCATGTCATTGAAAATTATTTGGATCATATAACAGCAAACACCTTTGGGATTTTTGGCTGTTTACCAATGCGCACAAAAATCGTCAATCTTTACAAAATAAAAGCGATGATTACTTAAAGAAGAAGGATGCCAAAGATTTAATGACTAAACATCCTGTGATTTGGATTACACTATTGTTTAAAGCAGAGCTCCCCAGCCACAGCCCCAGGGGGCCGAACACATTCGGAAATTCACACAGACACGAGCCGAACTCATGCCGAGCTCTTCACAAAGAGCATAAAAACAACTGGAAAGCCAATCAGTGGCTGCCTAGTCTTTATCGAGATAGGTCAGAGCCGCTTTGCGCCGCATTATACTCGTACACCAATATACTCACTTTTTCGCCTTGCTCTTCTTGGCGATCCCTGCTTTAAACCAGAAAAAGTGTCAATATATGGGCAAATGAAAGCCGTACATTTTTGTTTTCATTTAAAGCAAACTCCCGCTAAGAGCTTTTAATGCACTTTAAAGCTTATGAGAACGATTCTTAGACGGGATTTACACGATGAAGCAAACTTCATGATGTTTTTGAAAAAGCTCTTGCTTATAGGAAAGAGGCGTAAAGTGGCAAGCCACCCCACCACATCTCTTTCCCACAAACAAAAGCTTTTTAAGAAACTTCATGAAGTTTGCATCATCGTGTAAATGCGGTCTAAGTCTTTGCTTTCGATGCTTTAAGAGTGTTAATTTTGACGCAGAAGACAAGAAAAGTAAAAGACAAGCGTCTAGTGGGATCAACTTGGCGCTGTCCAATCTGAGCTGCAGGTTCGAAAGCAGGTCGGTTCGGAGCAATATTTCCGAAACCACTGAACCGAGTGAACACGCTGAACCGGTTCAAAAGTGATTCAGAGCCATAACTCAGAAGTTATTGAAACTATACACTTAAATTTTGGTGAGTAGGTTAGTTAAATCACGTCTGAAATTTCACTGGTACAAGACTGGTTCTGAACCCGCTGAACTGGTTCAAAATATAGATGGGCGCGGGACGGGAATTTTGGGATTCCCGCGGGTCCCGAAAAAATCTTCGGGGTCGGTACGGGACGGGATTAAATTTAAAATTTAGCGTCAGGATTGGGACAGGTCGGGATCGGGACGGGGCAGGTTTAATTCTTGATCCCGAAATATTTCGGGTTCCAATTTATTCTTCGGGCCCCGGTCTATTTTTTGGACCTCGTTTTTAAAAAAGATCTTTATCAAATTTATTGAATGGTCACACTTACACACAAATGAACAAAGACGGTGATATTGAATTGAAACCATCATCATCCAAATTGGAAATGTGGAATAATTTGCAATTGTAGATGTCAATAACAAGCATTTGGATTTTCTGTTTTATGTAAGATGCGTTTGCAATGTATTCCGCACTGGTACAAGTGAACTGCACAAACGAAAAGCAACAGTTAATCCGTTTCTTTTCACAAAAACAATTTCAAATTCATTTCAAATCATCAAAGAAAACGCATACTGACTTTTGATGAATATGGTGATTATTCGACGTTTCTTTATAATGAATATGCAGTCTGGTATTTCTAATTAACAGTAAAAAGATTAGTTCGATCTGTCGAGTGGCTTAGAAGTTATTCCATCTTGATCATTGATCTAGCGGTCATATTCGGCTGGTTTCAACAAATGTGTAGCCTATATTTGAAAAAGTCCATGTGGGAAGTTTCGGGACCTGATTTCCGAGGGTCCCGGGAAAAAATGTTCGGGATCGGGACGGGATTGAATTTAAAATTTGTGTTCGGGATCGGGACGGGTCGGGACAACCTAGTGTTGGGATCGGGACGGGACTGTATTTTGAGTTTGGGTTTGGGATCGGGACGGGATAAACTAGGGTCGGGATCGGGACGGGTCGATTTTCTGTCCCGCGCCCATCTCAAGTTCAGAAATTATTGAAGCTATGAACATAAAATTTGATGTGTTTGTTAGTTTTATTAAGATTGATAAGACCGGTTCCGAACTCATTGAACTGGTTCAAAAGTAGTTCAGAGCCATATCTCAGAAACTATTGAAGCTATAAACTTGAAATTTAGTGTGAAGTTTAGTTATTCAGTGTCACATATTTTACTGGTTCAAGACCGTTTCGAAACCGCTGAACCGGTTCAAAGGTGGTCCAGAGCCATATCTCAGAAATTATTAAAGCTATGAACTTTTGAAATTTGTTGTGTGTAGGTTAAACAGTTGGAGCCAGATATTTTACAGTTTGATGGACGGCTCCGAACCCGCTTAACCGGTTTAATAGTGGTCCCAAGCCATATCTCAACCTACTCAAAAGAAACGAAAAATTAAATGTGTAGGTTTGTAACCGTTTTAATAGTGATTCTAAGCAATATCTGTGGAATTATTTAAGGTATGATAGCTAGATATTTTCCTGATTTCAAATGGTATCCGTAACAGTTTGTGGAAATCGACTTGAACCTAATCTTAAACTATCACATAACGTTAATACATTTTTTTAATATTGTTATAGAAAAACATCATCACAATGACAAAAGACCCGGCTCTATAGTGTTATGAAAATTTCTAGCCGTATGGTGATAAGTTAAGAACTATCTAGAACTCCCCGTTTTTTTTTTGTATAACTTTTTAGAAAGTTCTAGAATGTTATCAAAATTTCTGGAAAATTGGGAACAAGTGTCGAACTATCAAAAACTTTACAGATTGGTTTTAGAACTGCTCTAGAATGCTATAGAAACTTTCAGAAATTTGGAAATAAGTACAGAACTATCTAGAACATTTCCGATTTTTCTTTAGAACATTCTAGAAAGCTCTAGATATGAACAATTAGTTGGGTATGTAGGCTGAACAACGCCTTGTAAAAAGTCAAGCGTTTTTGAAACTGATTTGAAATATGGAAAATATTTTAGAACTTTGTCAAAGAAAATATTTAAAAAAATTTTAGAGCCCGTGCAACGCTGGGTGCCAAATATATAAGGATATATGTTGTTTAGGGACTTCTCCAAACTGATCACTCGAAAAGTTTCAAGTTTCTAACAACGTTTCAAAGATAGGTAGATAAAGTCTCGGTTAGATCTTATTTAAAACTAAAACTTATTTGTCTAGTCAACTCAGAAGAGTACAAAGATAACCCCAAGTGCAAGATATTCAATTGAATTTGACAAGTTTTTGAGCTTGAATATAATATACTTTTTAAAGACTGATTGGGGGTGCCCCTCTTGATCTTCATACGACATTTTCATTGACCAATCCGTATGTTGCCCCTCATGACTGTCTGCCCAAAAACAATTTACTCGAGGCCACCGTTATCAGTTGCCAGTTTGTACACATACTTACAATGCCCATCACCAATACGTTTGGGATCAAATGGGGGTCGCTTGCCAGCAGACGTCACACAGCCGGCGCAGTGCGTCACGAATGGTGCCGCTTATCGGTATATGTATGTACTTGTCGCATGTACATTGTGTATATGTACATAAGTTGGTTGGTCCAACCAATAACTAAGCTTTCATTCCCTCGAGTTGAGTTATCACCAAACTGCTGGCCACGCCCCAAAATGAAAAGTTTGCTTTTAACGGCTGCCCTGACTAATTGATTGCATTTCTTAATGCTCTCCCTTCGTTGGTCTGTGTGGGCATTAGGAAAAGAAAAAATTATGTTTGCATTCTTAGTTGGTTTTCTTTCTTATTTTTCTTCTACTGCTGCTGCTGCTTGCTTCATATTGCGCATTAAAAAATGACGACGCATTAAAATGGACACACTGAAAAGACGACGACGAGGCGACATTTCCATTGCGCCACGCATAAATTTTGCCCTAATGTCATGCCATAATGCTGATTATGCTGGGAGGGGGGGGGGGAAGAGCCAACACCCGCCTCCCCATTTGAAGTTAGAATGAAGTGAACAAATTTAAGCTTCAACGCAACCGCTGCACTTGGTTATCATCAATAAACAACGAAATTTATAGAGCAGTAACGAATTAAAATCCCCCAAACCGAAATGGAAATTCTAATGAAATGTTATCTAAAAGCTGCAGCAGTAGCCAGACATGTCGGGGCCTCTGAAGTCGCACGTCACGACATTGTTGTGTGTGTGTGATTCTTCTTGTTTGCTAGAAGTCGCAACGAGCGAAATGTTGATTGGTATGAAACATTCCAAATTCCACATAATCTTTTTGATAATCTTTATTATGCCATTAAGAGGTTTTTATTTAAATAAATAAATATAAAATTAGTCTACAGATTCAATGTCAGAGAGAAATATTTCCGAACCTTTGAATTATATGTATTCTTTATCAGCGTCAACAGCTGATTCGATGTAGCCGTGTCCATCCGTTCGTCTGGTATAAACGCATCGTTTATAGAAACATTAAGAGTTAGAGCCAGGAGTTTTTGTATACCATTCGCAGATCAAGTTTGTTTTATACATTACATAAATGAAAAACTGTAAAAGCCTCCATTTTAAAATCAAAACCTTGAAATTCGAAATATATTAATAAGTCCCAACATTTTTCTACTGCGAAATACCCTTTACACTTGATTTTGTGTGTTGTAATACGAGTATATACACATCCATATACACATACGCCGCTGCAGACGCGACGCTGTACACGCGACTCTTTTTATCCCTTTTTTTTTATAGGAACAGGGCATCAGCGACAGTTACCCTACCCACGAATAAGAAACTGAAGATACTAAAATGACGTAACGTTCTGAATAAGTTAATCAAAAATGGTCACACTTTGACAGCTTAACCCTTGTAGAGCTATTAAACCCAAAATTAAACGACTGTCAGAGTTCTAGCACGATCGGGATGGAATTTATACCATTTTGTATTTAAAATTTGAAGTTTGTTTTGGGAGTATTTAAATTAGGTATGAAATATTCTTAAATTTAGAAACTAACGATAATATTATTAAAATTAGAAAAAAAATTGTTTAATCAAGAATTTTACATATTTTCAGTAAGCCGAAAAGTTCTAGAAAATGCTTTAATAATAATTTAATAATGCAAAATTTCTTGTACTGAGTAAGAAGTAGACTTAGACCGCATTTACACGATGAAGCAAACTTCATGAAGTTTCTCAAAAAGCTTTTGTTTGTGGGAAAGAGGTGTGGTGGGGTTGCTTGCCCCTCTATGCCTCTTTCTACTTACACGAAGCAAACGAAGTTTCTCAAAAACTTTTCATGAAGAGTTTGCTTCCCATCTTTTCGTGTAAACTTCATATTTGCCTCGTCTTAGTCCGCATTTACACGTTAAAGTTTCCCTCATGAAGTTTTTGTTTGTGGGGAAGAGGTGAAGAGGGGCAGCCGAAGCTGGCAAAGCTTCATGACCTACCGTGGCGTAAAGCTTTTCAATAATTCTCCTTTGCTTTGTTCCGATCAAGATGTATCTATAAGGTGAGGCACTTAGCAAAATATGTAAACTCAAAAGCTTTAGGTAACTGCACAAGAGTGAGACAGACAACGTTTGCATGAACGTGTGTGTGTGTGTGGACATCGAACCCACCCACTCGCTCAAGCGCGGAGTGACCGTACGCGTCGAGTGTCATAGGCACACTAAAAAATTGCAGGGGTTTTTGAGATGCGCACATATTTTTGTATGTATGTTGTGTCAAACACATACATGTGCGCATGGAGAACAGCCGTGCGTGGACCAACCGTTCACGTCAAGTGTTATGACAATATGTAAGCTGTGAAACTTGAGCTTTTGTCTAAGTGCCTCACCTCCATAGATACATCTTGGACCGGATTTACACGATGAAGCAAACTTTATGAAGTTTCTCAAAAAGCTTTTGTTTGTGCCCTCTACGCCTCTTTCCTTCAAACAAGAGCTTTTTAGAAAACTTCATGAAGTTTACTACATCGTGTAAGTCCCTACTTACAATGCCAAGCCAAACAAAAAAGTATGCAATAAAAAATTAAAAATTTTTTAACACGAATCTGTCCTAAAAATTCCCAACTGGTTCTATCACTTTGCTCATAGAATGATAAAAGATTTCCGACCGACAGTTATATTTTCTAGGTCTTTGAATTTTCTATGGGGAATAGCTTAAACATTTTAAGACTTATTTTATGTGCTCTTATTTTGCTTCAAGAATATAATGGACTTTAATGAAGAACATTTTGTTCTTATTTGAAGCAGGCACATTCCTTTTTTAAAGAGTTAATCAGGATTGATTTAAGACTATTACGTTCTAAAAGTATTTTCAAATTAGTTTAAAATAAATAATATTTTTTATTTGTCCCAACACTGTATTAGTGGGCAATAAAATGCTTATTTCTTCTTCATTCAACTGAGACATTCATCATATTTTAAGTTTAAATCAAAATATAAACACCTTTTCATCCCACTCGACCAATTAAATGGCCACATTAAACACAACACAACTTTTCGCCCTATAGACAGGTGCAGTTGAGTTGAGTTGGTCAACTCCTCCTCCTCCAAGTCCCAGTCTCAAGCGGTTCATTGACCGTTGGTCAAGTATAGTCAACAACTTGCCTGACTGCGCTGGTAGCCAAAGGCTGGCCAACTTGCCGCCGCGTGGGCAAACTCAAAGCACGCAAATTCATTTCGAGTGGCCTCTTGCTGTTGTTTTAACTCTTTTTTATCAGAGTTAACAAGCCTTTAGTTATGTTGTATGCTAAACAGTTAAAAATCTAGTAGTTAATTATCGCACGCAATGCAACAAAAGGGGAAGGCTAGCCGACATTCAGTAGGCGTGTTTGCATGTTGGGAATAGAACTTAAATACAAACTCGCTTTAATTAGAAGTAGCAGCCAGTCAGTGTACGCTGTAGACATTTGATCAACAGGATGATGGTTGGCCATGTCCTGCCTGCCTTATCAGACCGACGTCATTGCGCTGCGTTATGTGATGCTGCTTATCAGCAGTTGCAGCACGTAGCAGCCACACTGGAAGCTACTTTTAGTTAGCATCCTTACCAGCAGCTGCCTGACGATGACCCAATTTGCAATTGTAACCACAACAACAACAACACACATTCAGCTCTTTTGAATGGTAATTGCAATCAAAACGATTGTTGTTTGCCAATGAAAGATGCTTGTAAAATGTCACGTGATTTTGTGTACGCAAGAAATCCATTTTAATTATATGGAAAACAATGTTAATGAAATGCTTTTTAATACCAAGCAGATTATTGTATCCAACAAAGAGGGTATATAAAGAAGTAATATTGAAATTGATTGACGTGGAATATTGAACGTGTACATTTCCGCTGACGAACATAAACAACAAATTCATTAACACGCATAAGCGAGACAATAACAAAAATTCAGCATCGGTGTGGACAAAAATGTTCGACTTAATAATACCCTAATACTATCAAGAATTCGTGTCACTCTTTTCCTAAACTACAGGTATTGTCGCACCTTAAGCCTTTTATAACTCTCTACTGAAGAAGTACTTAAGTTACTGGCTAGATTAGAAGTGATTCCGTTTCGTTATAGACCCAAAAAATGAGCTGCAAGTTCATTAGGCGAAATAGTGATCAGTTTGTTGTTGTAGCTTTCGTATGTTTATTTGAAGAAGTCACGCGATTATCATTACCGCTTACTCGCTTGCGAAGTATCCAAAACTAGTTCACTCATACATTCTAAATTATCGCATTCTGCATTCTTATTAAGGGTTTTGAAAATTTTAAGAAATCGTGTTCAAAAACCATGTTTTGAGAAAAATGCGTTCAAATCAAAGCTTTCGACCGGTCTAGCCCCTAATGTGCTGTATTTGAAAAGGCTCTATTGTCTAGAGTCTTATTCCCATTGACTTGAAACTTATGGAACATTTTCTACACATATTAAACATTTAAAAACCATTTTTTTTTAATTTCAAAACCCATGTATCCCCTTAAGGGTTATAAATTATTTCAGGATTTTAATTTTTGTCGAAATTGGGGATTTGCCGTTTTGTTTGCCAACATAAGGTACCTATTCTAATAAAGGAAAGGAAGTATTTAAAGTTACCGTCTTTTTGCCTAAACTGAGCACTTTCGCTTCGAAGGTTTGGTAATGTGGTGGTGTGCTATTCTCAATTTGATTGCTCATCCTCACAGCGGGAGAGTGACAGAGCTTAACGGAAACAAAGATTTCAATAAAATGAAAAATAATTGATAGGAAGGAGTCCCCCTCCTATTATTGTCTCCATTTGATAAATTGAAACATAAATGAAGGAGTACGTGTCATGTGCAGCAGTAAATTCAGTGTAATTTTAATCAAATAAAAAAAAAACAGTTAAAACATTATTATGTATAATTAGAATAGCCAATTTCCTTTCTTTAAATAAATATTTTTGCTCTAGTCCTTCAAGAAAATTTGTCTTTAAAAATAAACAGCAATTTTTCACAGTCTGCAACAAAGAATGCCGCAACATTTGATGTCGTTTTAATACCCTGTAAATATATATATGTTTCCCAACACTGTTTTTATCATTGCTTTCCAACATTGTTTTCAACACTGTTTTTCAACAATATTTTCAATTCAACACTGATTCAAACACTGATTTTTGCATTATTTCTCAACACTATTTTCTAACACTGTTTTCTTACACTATTTTCTAACACTATTTTCTTACACCTTTTTTTAACGCTGTTTGTTTGTCGAAGGTCAACTACAATCATTTGATGTCGTTTGCATACCCTGTACCCATAAAAATGGGTAAACAATTATATCATAAAGTTGTGCAAATGAACGTAACACACAGTAAGAAACATTTGCGACCCTTTAAAGAACAAAATTTTTGATCAGCATCAATTTTTGAGTCGATATTGCCATGTCCGTCTGTATTTATTAACGATTTCGATCTCAGAACTTAAAAGAGATAAAGCCACGTATACCATAAACAGATAAGCGTTGCGTTTACAACGTTCCGATTACAGCGTCGCGTCTGCGGCGTCTTAAACGTGTGTGTGTTTTTGTGTATATGCGTATAAAAACACACCAAATCAAATGGAAAAAAGGTATTTATTGTTTTAAATCTATTTATGAATGTTTTATTTTTCAGATATCATTTACCAATTGTATCTGTTATTAATATCCGTATGCAAGTTTTGCATTATCAATTCAGATGTTTCTTTGTAATGAGATTCGCTCGTACCAGGGTCCCGTGACACCCACTTACTTTTATATAGTTTGCAACATTAGGTTAATTTACTACGTTCACTTTTTAATCTACTCTCAATTTCTTTGATTGAAGAAGCCTCACATGTAATAAAGTGTGTTTAACACTCGCGACGCTTTGATGTGAAACATGATAACTGAAAAGATTTTATTTACCGTATATCATCAACAGCATCAAATGTAACTGTACCGATTCCAACACTGTTTCCCAATACTGTTTTTATCATTGCTTTCCAACATTGTTTTCAACATTGTTCCCAACACTGTTTTTCAACAATATTTTCAATTCTGTTTTCAAACACTGATTTTTGCATTATTTCTCAACACTATTTTTTAACACTGTTTTCTGACACTGTTTTCTTACACTGTTTTTTAACGCTGTTTTCTAACACTGTTTTCTTACACCTTTTTTTATACACTGTTTTTTCTTAATTTTTTCCACATTGTTTTTCGAAAATCAACTGGTCTAGAACATACTACTATGTATTACTACTTATGTTTTTAACTTATGTACTCAGTTTTTGCTGTATGTACTATGTATGTACAGATGTACTATGTATGTACTATATGTGAACTGATGGATGTACTAATGCATGTATTCAGTATCGCTTGGTCTGTCCGTTGTTTTCCAACACTGCTTTTCCACATTGTTTACCAAATGTCTATGTCTATCAGCGGTCACTTATTTATTCCACCCACGTAACTGACTAATCTCTGATATACCCCGAAACTCATCTTAAACTAGCACAGGGTAACAAAAACTTGCCCAGCAATTTGACGTCGTCGCGCTTTGGAAGTTGATTTGCTTATTCGTACAATTTTTTTTTTTAATTTATTTTTTGTTGCCGCTGTGGGAATTGAAGAGATTGTCTTAAAAAAAAAACCGGTAGCCGCCTTGTACTTGAAGCGCAAACAGTTTCTGACGTAGACAAACAACATAAATAATATCGATACGTCGACCCCGTTGCGCTCCTCGCGGATGAAACTTGTTGTATTAAGTGACGCTCTGCTGCGTCAGCAAAATGAATATTTAATCGGAATACTAAATCGGATTGACTCTCACAGAGAAGTGGGATGTGAGTTTAATTGTTTTGACAATGCAACAAAACAAAAACAAAAAGTGCCAAGTATTAATTTATGCAAAGCCCCCAACAAACAGTTTGAGATGATCGTGTTTGCTTGTTTGTTTTTGTCGTTTATAATTTCGGTGATTACTGCCACTTAATTTCTCACACGACTCTTGTCTTTGTTGCCTGTTAATTGAGGGTAATAAATATTTTTCTTTTTATATATATATATATATATAAACATTGATATGTTTGTTGATAGTAGCAAAGAGACTGTTGATTATTCATGACATTCACCCGAGGCTTTGGATTGTTTATCAATTAAATGCATTTTATTTTTGGCTTAATGCAAATTGTGTGTTTTCTGTCAATTAAACAAAGTAAAGAGAAAATCCAATTGTATTTGGCTTGTTATAAACAATTTGTATTGACATAATTTTAATATAAATTCTCAACGAAATGTGGAATTGTTTTTATATTTTACTGGAAAGAAGGAGTGAGTACCATTGGGGAAAAAAAAACATTTGTCTCAAATTGAGTAGTGTATGAAGGGTATTTCTTATATGGATGGTGGATAGTCTAGAAAACCTTATATTACCAAACAACATTTCCTCAAATGAAATTGTTTAAAAATTCATGACAAAACCTAAAGCCACCAACCTGGTTAATATTTTCAAATATAGCAAAACAAACCTGAGAAATGACACAGATGTCAAATTAATGGTAGTTTTCTGAAGAATACATTTTAGGGTCAACACAAACTGAAGTTTTACCCCAAATTCATAAATAATTAATATGAAAGCACAAACAAACTGACAATTTGCTGCCTTCAAATGTGAGCTATACTTTGAACACCCCTTGGCAAAAATCAATCTTGGTTGATTGCCTCATTCCCACTGGCAGTAAGTGTGTGTGCGTATAAAATAAATTCAATTGTGGCTATGCCCAAAAATAATAATAAAACGAGAAGGCAAAGCTAACTTCGACTGTGCCGAAGTTTTAATACACTTGAAAAACTTTACTCCAACCGATTTAACCGGTCAAATATAAATAGGATATAGATATCAGATATTTACAAATTTTAAATCGTTGATTATAAAAATTTCATACCATAAAAAAAAACTTTTCTTAGTAAAACACAATTTCCGACCGATCGGTCGAATGGCAGCTATATGCTATAGTCATCCGATCTTGATAAATTTTTTCAAAATTATGTGAAAGCTTATAAAACTTTTATATACCAAGATTGGGGATGCTACGATAGTAAACAAAAAAGTTTTTCTCACTAGAAGTAGTTTTTTGACCGACCCTTTATATGGCAGCTATATGCTATAGTCATCCGATTTTGATAAATTTTTTCAGAATTATGTGTAAGCATATAAAACTAATAAATACCACGATTGGTGATGCTACAATGGAAAACAAAGAAGTTTTTCTCACTAGATCTAGTTTTTTGAACGACCGTTTATATGGCAGCTATATGCTATAGTCATCCGATTTTGATACATTTTTCCAGAATTGTGTGAAAATATATAAAACTAATAAATACCAGGATAGGTGACGCTACGATAGAAAACAAAAAAGTTTTTCTTACTAGAACTAGTTTTAGGACCGATCGTTCCTATGGCAGCTATATGATATAGTCATCCGATCCGGCCAGTTCCGACATATTAGTTGCGTGCAGTAAAAAGAAGACTCTGTGCAAAATTTCAGCTCGATAGCTTAAAAACTGAGAGACTAGTTCGCGTAGAAACAGACAGACGGACAGACAGACGGACGGACGGACAAGCGGAAATGAACTCGGCTCGTCGTCCTGATCAAGAATATATATAGTTTATGGGGTCGGAAATGAATATTTCTATGCGTTACAAACTTCTGGGCAAAATTAATATACACTTTTCAAGTGTATAAAAAAAGCATCTGAGCGAGCGACCGACGGATAAGCAAATCAACTTAAGCGCCATTAGCTTGCCATGTTCCCATAAAGCAAATTTATTGATTGTTTTGACAATTAATTTTTTATATTGTGCATTATAAATATATGGCCAAAACTTATGCAAAATGTGTGGCATATTTTATATTCTTTTTCTTTGAGAGAGAGAGCGAGTGAGACTGCGACTGCAGACTCATAAATTAAACACACCAAAAGTCACCAAGTGATGTGAGTTTTTAGCAACCTAGGATTTCCATGTCGAGCTAGATGATAAAGGGGGGTAAGAGAGTGGGCGGGTACAGACTGTGATTAATTTGTCGGCAAGGCAACAACAACAGACAGACAGACAGACCAAGGCGGGGTGGGTGCTGTGGGGGATTCGGTCAGAGATAACTTGCTTATTTGTCTTTGTTAAGCAGCAAAGGAGACGTCTCCTGCCACAGCCATCTTATGATTGATGGGTTCAAGCCGCGTGCGTGTTGCCTGCTTTTAGGCTTTGTCGCTGAATATTTTATGACCACTTTAATAACAACAACATCACAAAACTGAGCTTAGACTGCGTTAAATAAAAGAAAATGTCCATAGTTTGCAGTTCGTATATAAATATGGGAAGGTATTTCCCTTCCCCCAAGTCTCCAAGTGGGCGGGGGCGTGTTTTATGTGTCGGCATAAAAAAAAAAAAAGAACTTGGCATATTTTATGCTTGCGTCTGCCATGAAAATGTAAGTGTCGCACTGAAAAATTTTGCTGATGAAAGTAAAGTAAGTTATATACCCTGGTTGTGGCACACTGCCTGCAAAGTGATTGAAAATTTAAGAAAATTTACTTACTTTTTTAAGGGACAAAACCCAAAAAAGTATGCTTTAAATATGTAACAAAATCATTCTTCTTACCTAAGTCCGTGTTTACTCAATGAAGTTTGCTTCTATAAGCTCGTTTTGATTTCCTTTTAAAGCATCTTCAGAATTCCATGCGCATTTATTACAGCTTGAAAAAATTAAGAATTTTGTAAGGGTCCGGCCAAAGTCACTTAAAGCCATTGTAATTTGCATTAAAAAGTTTGACCTTTTTTGCGATAAACCTACATATAATATTTTTGTTGACGGACACTATGTTTATTGTTTACAATGATTTGAAAATGGGAATATACCGTGAACATTTTAGTGCGATTTTTTTTTTTTTTTTTTTTTTTTTTTTTTGGCATAAATTAGGTAGACATGAATCCATCGATGAACTAAAATTATTATACGGCGAAAAAGCACCATCCTTTAGTACAGTAAAAAACTGGTGCAATGAATTTTCTCGTGGTCACTGTTCGCTCATCGATAAATTCCGTGAAGTGACACAAAATATCAATGTAATGCGCAAAATGATTGAGCAAGATCATCACGTCACATGCCGTGAGATTAAGGCATCCTTGGGCATCATACTATGATGAGCATTTCGAATTGTTCACATTTTTTGCTCCTTTTTTCTAATCCAGTGTAGCCGCTGCAAATTTTTACGCTTGGCTAGGTTGGTGTCCCCATAGAGCTCATTCAGTTTGTGATTTGTTCGGGAGCGAAATTCATCGCCAACCTTTAAAGGGCCATAAATCCATGCTTTTGCATGATCACCTCGTAGTAAAAAAGGTGATCCCAAACAATTTTAAAAGTCGGCCAAAAAAAAAGGTTCGTGTCGATTGGTGCAAGAAAATGCTTAAAAAGAGATCGAACTGCTTCAAAAACTGTGTATAACATCTAATCAGGTGTCGAATCATGGAATAGGCTGTTTTAGGTGTTTTTAAATAAGCCAAATCCAACAAAAGTTGTGCGCTCGCGAAGCACCTTGAAACAAATGGTCGCCGTTTTTTCGACATTAATGATCATGATTGGAATACCACTATTTTTTTTGCCACAAGTGTTCGCAAAATAAACAAAAAGAATTCAATTTAGAAAATATATTAAAAAGCCGGACTATTTATATTAGAAAATGGAATGTTCGGAAATTCGACCTGATCATATATTAGGTGTGATCCACTTAACCGGACCAAAAATGAGGTTCGGTTAGCTGGAAGAATCATGATGGGAAACCAAACCGGTGACTTAAAATCTCTGTTAACCATCGAACCAAACCAGTTCATCATGTCAAGTAGAGTTGAGCCGAATTTAGTGAACTAGTTCAAATTAACAAGTCATTAAATTTAACTTATTAACTAGTTCTCAGTGTTTCAACTATAGTTCATTTTTTGAACTATTCACCTTTTCAAATATATTTTTTTTTTTTAACTATAGTTCATTTTTAACTATAGTTCATTTTTTCCAAGTTTGTAACATAGAAATATGCTTTCCGACCCATAAACTATATATATATATTATTCTTTCCGTCTGTCTGTCTGTCCGTCTGTCTGTCTGTTTCTACGTGAACTAGTCCCTCAGTTTTAAAGCTATCGAGTTGAAATTTTGCACAGAGTCTTCTTTTTACTGCACGCAACTAATATGTCGGCCGGATCGGATGACTATATCATATAGCTGCCATAGGAACGATCGGTCTAAGAACTAGTTCTAGTTGGAAAAACTTTTTTGTTTTCCATCGTAGCGACTTCAATCGTGGTATATATTAGTTTTATGTGCTTCCACACAATTCTGGAAAAATTGATCAAAATCGGATCACTATACCATATAGCTGCCATATAAACAGTCGGTCAAAAAACTACTTCTAGTGAGAAAAACTTTTTTGTTTTCGATCGTAGCGTCCTTAATCTTGGTATTTATTAGTTTTATATACTTTCACATAAATTTGAAAAAATTGATCAAAATCGGATGACTATAGCATATAGCTGCCAAGGGACCGATGTGTTTTACTAAGAAAAGTTTTTTTTTTATGGTATACAATTTTCATTATCAATGATTTAAAAATTTTAAATATCTGATATCTATATCCTATATATATTTTACCGGTTAAATCAGTTGGAGTAAAGTTTTTCAAGTGAATTAAAACTTCGGCACAGTCGAAGTTAGCTTTGCCTTCTCGTTTAAATATAGTTCATATATTGTACAGTTAATTAAGGGTGTTGTTTTTATTTGTGCTGCAAAAAAAACACCCCCAATTTTTTAAGTCGATAACTATAGTTTAAAAAACGAAGTATAGCTTAAATGTGAATAGTTCCTCAAAAATATTACCTAAATAGTTAATCAACTCGGACATTAAAATGAACTTGTTTCTCCATCTACAATGTCAAGCGGTTTGCATTCCGAATATATGGTAAATTGATTGCCCACAATTAATAATTTAACTAAGTACGCCTAGAGTTCGTAAGAGTATATTTTCCACAATTTACAGTCACATTTCAGACCACTGTGCAACCGTTTTGGTATAGGTAGATTCTGTCTCCTGTTGCTGTTGCTGCCGCTGACAACGTGTCGTATGCGCAATTTTGCCATATAAATGACAGCATTTCAGGTTTATGGCAGTTTGCGATTCTCACGCGCGCTTCGCATATCAATTTCAATTCAATTTTTGACAGCATACACACATCAACAAACACACCAAACACATCGAACACATCCATTATCCAAACCCGATGCGTTTGCAGGCTTTAATTTCTAAAATGCAACCCAGGTCTTTACACTTCATTGGTTGCCAAATGTGCCAGTAACTTGAAATGTTGTCAGCGGCAACAGCAACAACAACAACGACAATTCCCCAAAGCAAATAAATAAATGTCAACGGCAAATGGCAAAACCAAAAGGTAAAGCCGCCGAGCCTTAAAAGCAATTATAAAATGCAACGACAGCTAAATTTATGCCCATATGTGTGTGAGTGTGTGTGAGTGAGAGCTTTTTTGTAATTCCAATTTTCATTTCCCATTCAAATTGCATTCCGACTTCATAAGCATAAACACAATAGAACAGTCCTTTCCTCAATTTTGCCATCGAATAAAGAAAAATGTTGAAATTGATTTTATTTATTGATAACACAAAAGCACAGTGCCAAGCGCATTGCAAATGCAATTTCAATTAATTTTTTGCAGCAGATTTTGAACGTTAGCTAAAGTTGGTTGTTTGTTTGTTTTTTTGATTTGGTTAGTTGGTTTGGCTCCCATGTGGCCGCACTCAAATTAAACAAACGACAAATGCAGTACAAGTGCCCCAGTAGCAACATTTACAACTACATGAATTAAATACTTAAATAAGCATCAGTTGAAATTGTTTCTCTGCACTGCCAAATGCGAAACTGGGGATAGTGTGAATTGACAACTGGATTGAAATCACAACAAAATAACATTGACCAATTTCAAAATAATTTGGGTCGATTTTGGGTCTATTATTTATTTATTTATTTGCATAACTATATCTTGAGAGAGAGAGAGCATATTGAACAAAAATTCAGTCAATAAAGGTTTAATACATTAAAATAGCTAAATCAGGGGTGTTTTGAAAATTTTCAGAGATTTTAATATAAACGACTGCATTTCGAACTAAACTGAAATGACAAGGATTGGTTCGCTTGCTATATTAAATGGAAGGAAAACCGGACGAATTAATACTTTTTCTTCAAAACTGGAAGATTATAATTTTTTTTATACAAAAATTAATCAAAATGTAGTTATACATTTGTTCGTTTAATTTGCTTGGGTACGGGCTAAAACCCACGACCGTTTCCCATCTTAATGATTTTCTAATCTGGGAAAATGTTGTTGCCTACTTTTAGGCCGAGTTTAAACCATACGCGAGTCGTTGTAGATACAAGCATTGACCTAAAAGTATGCAACATACATGTTTTGAAAAGCACCTAGATTTGAAAAACATTAAGATGAGACAACGGTCCTAAATTGTTGCTTTGTTTTTCTTCCTTTTCAAATTTCAAGTAGCTAACATAATTTTCAATCAGGCATGTTCCCGTTTCCGATTTCGACCAAATCCTGCGGAATCCAAATTGTAAAATGTCCTCGCTTCTTAAAACCAGTTGAGTTATTTTACTTTTATCTTGAAATTTTCAATTTATCGTTATACTAATCTCTTGATGGCAAAAAGTTGAACTCAAATTTATAAATTGTTTCTTGGAAATCACAACTCTTAACAATTACGCTCGATCGAAATCGGTAACGAGAACAGCCCTCAATATAACGAAATGAAAAAAAAAACTCCACTGTTTTGGATTTTAATGGGATAAAGTTGGACATTTTAGTTCATTTTGATGACAAAAAAACCGTGAACAAGTACTAACGGTCTCAATACTATGCCAAGTACTAAAATATTTGTTAAAAGTACAAAATACTTAGTTCAAGTACGTTTATTTCAATTCCGAAATACTTGAATTTAGACCGTTTCGGGATACATTAAGTACATTTTGAGCTATTCTTGAACCAATCCCGATTCGTTCTTAGTAGATTGATTCATGCTTAGTTTAAGTACACCCAAGAACCAATCATACTTGGGGTCGTTTTCTCATCTTCATGTTTTTGAAAACTAGGTGCTTATTGAGAAAATCTATGTTGCCTACTTTTGGGCCGCTTTTAAAATCACATTCGGGTCGTAGTAGTCACAAATAAACTATACAAAAACAAAACCTCGTTTAAACACACAAAATGCCCTTCAAGGTTTTTATTCTTGATTGGTATTAAGGACATTTTCTTTTATAGTTGCCTTTACACTAATTTATTTTGTATAACGATATCTGCTCCGTCAATATGATCAAATGCGCGGTGTTAACTTTGTATAATGCTACCTTAACCGACTCGTTCAAATAGAGAATTATTTAAGCACGTAAAGTTTGTATACTTTTAAGAGCATTTATCATGATAAATTTTGAGTGTATAAAAGTAGATAGACATTTATAAGCGGCCTAAAAGTAGGCAACACAATTTTTTTTAAATGTGGTCAGTGCAAAATGCTACAGTTCTGAATCCTGCTGGAATTATAGCCTATTCATAGCCACAGTTCATATTGAAGTAAATGAAACTGTTACCTGAAAACCAACTGGTTTTTAGGAGATTTCTCACAAAAAAAAAATAATTTGGAATAGTCTTATGAATTTTTATTTTTTTTGCATTGAAATAAGGGATAATCAATTTGACTGGCTTAAACTCTTTACAATTTTATTTATTATTCATTAAAGTTCATATAGAAATAATGCTACTCATTTACCTTACTTTGATTTCTGGCTACCAAATGCCATTAATTACGCAATATGGGTTTCACATTGGCCTGGTCAGGTAACGCCAACTTTAATTACGTGTATATGTATGTATGGCAATTTGTTAGTTAGCATCGTATGTGCACACCATTGCGTATGAGCAATTAAGATTATGTATACGCCATGCTGGGACTTGGGTTTCTCACTGATTATAATTGCTGCTTGCATAGATTCAAATGCGCTCAATGCATTTGTATACGAGCACCGTAATCCTTAACTTGAAATACCACGCCACTCCGCACACCGCACCCATGCTCTTCACATTGCTCTTATATTGTTTGATGACAAAAGGAGCATAAGCCGCTTGAAGTATTAGAATACGTAGATAGAGAGTTGGCTGCTGTTGTGAGTTTCCCCCTATATTGTTGGTTGTCAATGCAGTTTTACCATTGCATATTTGCTTTGTCACTTGGCATGACAGATCTCTGCGTGTGTTTTCACTTTGGCATTATAATAAAAATAACAATGCAGTGAGACACAGCACCATGGCGACATGGCAAGCTGGTAGAACGTATTCTTTTCTTATAAAAATAAAACTTATTGTTGAGTTCAAATAAAACCCACTCACATCTTTATTGAGCGAACAGTTTTAATTGCTTTCTTTGTGTACATTCAACAATATTTGAAATAGACTAAATTGTCTTAATCTCCCAGGCAACACAAAATTCCAACTGTAATTTCGTTTCTGGCCACATTCTGGCCACAATGTAGCCAGTCTGCATAATTTATGAAAATGCAAAATTATGCAAAAATAAATCCAGGAGAAAGTGCGTAGGATGGGTAGAGAAAGTAAATGTCATTTCCATTAGCATGCTAGACCTGTTCAGAGCCATTAATCAAGGCGGCAGGTACAGCAACCGAATGAAAATAAACTGCATTAAATCCTTGTTCATGATAACAAAATGCAAATGCAAAGCAAAAACCAAACATCGATCATGTTGTAATGCTGTCAATTGAACTGCTAAACAAGGCCAACCAACGTGGGAATGCCACATCTGTGGTCGTGTTTGAGTGCACTTTTATCTATGGCTTGTAGGTGAAATCTGCTGCAATGTTTGGCCAAATTATGCAGCTCAGTTAATTGACTGACTGTCGCGCAATTAATGTCAAGTCGCCGACACTGATGAGCCGCCAATGAGGGCAACTAATAAAATTCATTCATAAATAATTCAATCGAACAAAACGCACAGCCAGAGAGTCCGCTTGCTGCTCAGCTGTGGCAATTTATAACAATTTCGCTTGCGCCATCAAGTCAGAGGCAAAACGAAAAATTGTGCGACTTAATTGATTTGTTTTGCACCCAATATAAAGTATAAATACATATAACATATACACATAGTGTCAAATTGGCTTAGATTGAGAATAATTGTGGTTTTGTGTATGGGTCTCTCTCGGTTAGTTCAGTTCAGAGGCAAATTTATATATATTACAAAATTATCTATCTATCTTCTATAATTGCAAATACAAAAACGAAATAGCTGAATAATCAATAATATTGCTTAAGATATACACATTTTTGTTAAGCTACTTTTGTGCCCAATCGAAAATCTAGCTTTTAAGCGATTTCTCAAAAAAGGCAATATTTCAAAATTTTAGGGCTTTTAGAAATGCAGGGATCTGCTGCCAAATTTGGAAACTATTGTTATGTATTGGCTGGATTATTCGACCACCTTTAACCATCTTTTCGGTAGCTGCATTAATCTACAATCGGTAGAAATATCGGCAAATAACTGAATTGAATTTTATCAGAATCGAATATTTTACCAATTAAAGAATTTTAAAGACATCGAAATAAAGGTCTACGATCATTTTTGATGAGGAACCAAAGATGTATGCCTTCGAGCGTTATCATCATAAAAAAAAACGCCCTTGCGATTAACTAATTCGGAATTTTTCTCTATGATTTTGTTTTTTGTCCAATTCGGATAGCTGACGATAGTACACATTCGAATTGATAAATTTATTCCGCGGCAGCACCGCTAAGTGTTTCCAAACAGACAGCATTACTTTCCTCTGGTAAATATGGGCCTTTGATGTGATCTGAGCTGGCTCATCTTTATTGATCCAATGATTGATTTTGGTCATTTTTCATCGCCCGTTATGATTCGGGCAAACGGGTAATTTTTGTTATGATTGAGCAATGAATCGCATATAATGATACGCTTAGTAAGATGAAGTTCCTTTAAATCATGCGGTATTCAACTTTCATCTTTGTTGACTTTTTAAGATGATTTTCCACTGTATGTAATAGATAAATCATCTCAGCCATCTAACGTGTTGAAAAATGGCGGTCATCATTATTCATTGTTCTGATTTCATTGTCACTAGGTTGGTACGAGTTTAACCTCACAATCTCCACAACGGAACTTTGCATATAATTTGATGTGGCTGCCACCAATGTAATCGAATGACTATTAGCTTGTAGAAAAATAGAGAATTTCATACTTGGATTAAGAGCATTCAAGCACAATAGTACGGTAAGTGTGAAAATTCTTAATCCAAGTGTGAATCTCTTGATCTAAGAATGAATTTTTGAGATCAAATTTCTGGGACCAAGTATGTTCATTTTTGATCTTAGTATGAAAAATTCTTATTTCAAGTAGCCAATTCTTAAAACAAGATCTTGACAGAATACACAAAACCAAGATTCTCGTTTTCTTGAATTTAGAGCGGAACATACTAAAATCCAAAAGTTTTCCATTCTTGAATTAAGAGCTAAATATTCTCGAGTTGAAAAGTCTCCCATTCTTGAATCAAGAACTTTAATTTTTAAATCAAGATTGGACATTTTTTTAGTAAAAAGCTTAAGCAATCTAAATTCAACTATTTTGTTTATTAATATTGTAAATGAACAGTTTTTAAATGTTTTGATTTAAAACTTTAGGCGTTTTCTTTCAGGTTCGTCATCTCAGGGCGATTCCTGCATTTAACAAATTTTTGTACCGCTGATAGGTTTTTGCGGTTTGTGGATGAGGAGGGCACATTTTGATCACACGGGCATAGTATCGTCTTCTGCACGAAACTATAAAAAACACAGTACGAAAAAATCCATCTTATTTTTTTGATAAGCCCGGTATTAGACACATAAATTCTGAATCATGAAACTTTTCTAGCATCACCTCATACCCAGTTTTTCAAATAAAGCCTAGGTTCGCGTTCTACGGGTACTTTTGTAGTAGCAAAACAAAACTATTAATATAATTGTATAATAATTCAAACTTAAAATAAATTACCTATCTCTTTCTTCATGAATGAAAGGTGAGACGGCTTCTTTTACGTTGTCGCTTGACATTATTTAGAAACAAAAACAAAGAATTTCAATTTCATTAGAAAGAGAAATGACATTTTGAGTTTGCTGAAAAGAATTCCCCCAGAAATTAAATCGGCCAAATATTTTTTGCTCAGCGGGCGAATACTTTCTAGCGCCACTGTTTTCTCAGAATGCGCTGCCTTTGGCGCCATGCTTGTCTGTTTATGTATGAGCACATGCTTAAGCGGCTGCTAGTGTAAAATTTGTTGAAAAAAATACATGATATTTTTGCCATCCCAAAACATCGTCCTCTAAGTAATGTCTACACGGCCAATTTTAACTAACGAACATGATTGGTAAAAAAAAATCACAAACTAATAGTCCAAATGAAATCAAACTTTTCCACAATCTTTTTGAAAGTTGGTTCTTTCTTAGTATTGAAAAAGTTTTTGAAAGTAGTTTCCCTTGTGAGTAATGCCGGGTATTTATTGAGACATCACCTTTAGATTAATGGGCAGGAGACCCGCGAGTCGTCTTATAAATAGCCCCAAACTAAACGATCGAACTAAATAAGTTACTCAATTAAGAACAAAGCATACTAAGAATTGGAATTATTATTATTATTAACAGATCAAACTTGTTATATATTATTCAAAATATTATTCAAATAATATATTTTGGGTTTTTATATTCAAAAAGTTGTATTTTCCTTATGGAAATTGTTCTTTACCGTGAGCTAATATCTCACGGCTATCCCTGGCTATCGAAACAGTTTGATAGATGCCGTTACACAAATTTTTCTAAAATTAACAGTTTAAGGGGGTATTCTACTTTTGAACAGCGTTTTATGAGTGTTTTTTTTTAATTTATGGAAAGAAAACTATAAGAGCTTTTTAATTTGGTTTTTTGTTTTGTGTTATTTATTAATTAAATTAAAAAATACAAAAAAAAAGTTTGGAATTCGAGGGCTGTTCAAAAAGTTATCGGCCTGCCAATTAAGGTCTCAAAAAAAAAGGTGTAGAGGTGGTGGCCATGATTCCGGGACTCCAGGTTATCGGAATTGAAAACGGTAAATGAGGTTATGATCAGAATTGATGTAATTCTGGCCCGTACCTCAATCATAAAAAAAAAATGTTGTTTGAAAAATTTACAAACTTTCAAAAAAAAAATTTTGATTTTCGACGTTTTTTTTGTTGTTTAGTGTAAAAAAAAATAGTAAAAATTTTTTTATCTTCATAATTGAGGTACGGGCCCAGAATTACATCAATTCTGCGTCGATTGCAACATGGCTGATCAAAATCGGTGTAGTAGAACTGGCCCCCCCAATCATGGCTACCAGGTCAAAAAACGTGGTTTCGAGAAAAACGCGGTTAAAGTTTTGAGCAACGCTGAAAATACGTACGTTAGCAAGAACATTGCTCCACTAAAATGGATATATCTGCTAAACTATTTCGAATATTTGAAAATGGTTTAAAGGGGATGAAAGGGGAATGTCCAAGTTATAATAATAAAGCAAAACAAAAAAATTGAAAAAAAAATTTCAAAGGTAGAAGACCCCCTTAAAGAAATATAATCCAAGGTATAAATATTTACTTTTGTTCATTCCATTTAAGCCCATTAGGGTTAAATATCCATTCCAAACAGCTGTTTGCACTCAAGAACATTACACAAATGGAGAACAATTTGTAAAATGCATCCCATATGGATGGATGACTGTGGGATGCTGGCTGGTAAACAACAGCAACATTTTCAACAAGAGCAATTCATGTATGTTTACCAGCTCACAACATTTTGTTGTTCAACATTCTTCTATGCAACTAAATACTTTTCAAACACTCACACACACACACAGACACGCACACAAAAGCCAATTGCAATTAGATGGCAAACTAGTTTCCGAACCACAAACCTGCCATAAGCATGCGTGTGTTAAAAAAAAAACTTGTGAATATAATGCAATTAAGGCATAGACAAGTTGATATCTAGCAATGAAATAGTTTTCAGATTTACCGTATTTAAACCCCCCGCAATACCCCCTAGCTACCCTGGACTGTCGGAACATTGCTGAAATTCATTTGCTGACGCTGAAATATGCAACATTTTGACAAATACTTTGACAGCTGCAATGCAAAGGCCGGACCCGACTCCCCAGTTCCCCAGCTGGCCATTGAGCAAGTGCGTTCGTTCGTTCGTTGGCCGCTTGGAAAATCGCACAATATCAAATCACGACACGAGCAGCACGTTCAAACTGTCAGCGTTTGGCAAAAATATTTAAATTATGTACAAACTACTAGTCGTTGGCAAAAGTTGAAATGCGAGACACGCGCCATGTGAAAAGTTTTCGTTTTCTTTGAGAATTATTCTTGGTTATTTAACTTTGCTTTTTTGTTTCGGATAGACAGGGAATTGCATTTTAATACACACCCCAGAACGTGCAATGATGCCTTTGATCCAATTTGCGAAACGAAGCATACTTTACAATTTGCATTCAAAATTGTTAAACGTTTTGGGTGTTATTGTCATTCATTATTTAATTAACACAAACGTACAAAAAACTCAAATTACAGAACACTTTTTTTTTTTTTTTTTGCCTGTTGAGCTCTTTGATGTTAAGTTTAGTACCCTTTTTTGTATCCTTTGAAATCCAGTTGCTGTTGTCATGAGTCCGCAGGGTCCAAGACCTTGACAACAGATGTTTGAATTTTAAAATTTACAAAATTTTATTTGATGCCTGCAACATAAAATGAACAAAAAGAATCATCTTTATCAATCTCAGTTATATACAAGAGGGATGTCTCAAAAGAAGTTAGTAATAGTAAACACTTTTAGTAAATTTGAGAAGATAAAAAAATGTTGTTGATCCAATAAACAATCATATTAAAGTTACTTCACAAATAAAGTCAAATAGTTTAAATTCAAAATGGAAAGGTTTATACGGAAATCTTTAGAGATTTCCGGGACTTTCCTATTTATGAATCTTTTATATACCAATATCAATAATACCCTGAACCACAAGACCGTATATCGCAATAACCTGAAATAGTACAGAAAATTGGTATTGGATGTCCTATCTTAGACTTTTTTTATATTTTATTTTTTGATGTTTTGTTGATCTTTTAGTGTGATCTTGATTAATTCATGGACAAAATGATTCGTACTGTTAACTCCAGATGCTTTGAACCAAATGTGATTTCTTAATACTAAGTATTGTATAATGGGTTTCTTTTAACAAAATACAAATCTGTGAATTTTTTGATGTTTTATTTGGACGCCCATTTCAGTGATGGTCTTTTTTGAGTTAATATTTACCAGCCGCCAAAATCTGTATGCCCGTCAATTGCTTTATAAACAGGCCTCCAAACCGGTTTTAACCAAATCGGTTCGAACCCAAATTCCGACTTTTTCAACTGAACCAGGGCCTCAAATTCGGTTCCAGTTCTGGTACGTACCTAAATAATGTTTTTAAAGTCTGTTTGGTTTTATTTTCAAAACGATATTCGGTTCCGTATCGGTACCTTGGTTTTTTAATTCGGTATAATTGAAAAATCCTTTAAACCGAAGATATAATAGAACGGATAGCAACCTACACAACAGAATGTGATTATAAAGAAGGAAAATTAAACATCCCTTAACCTAACATTTCTAAGTTCTTACTAACGATTAGCCTGCGATTTTCCCTGTGGAAATCCCCGATTAAAGCAATAAAACTAAAAGAACAAAAAAAAACAAAATAATGTTACGGCTCTTTTCGGTCATTTCGGTTCCAAAAATAAAGGTTTCTAAATACCGGTTCTTTCGAAAATTAATAATAACGGTTCCGGTTACGATTCTGGTTCTAAGTTTTAATCGGTTCTTTTCGGTATACGGTTTCGGTTCGGGTTCCGGTTTGACAACCTGCTGTGAACCGAACCTTGATCCGAACCTTTTTTGGAAAAAAAATATCTGAACCTGAACCTGTTCCGAACCAAAACTTTCGGTTCAAAACAAAGTTACAAGTCTTAGTTAAGCGGGCATTTTATTAATTTAAGAAGAAGTAAAGATCAAAAATTGCTCGAAGAAATAATACTTATAAAATTTAATTGGAATTAATTGAATTCGTATGTTCGAGTAAACAAAAATTAAAAAAATCTGTTTTTATTTATATTTTTTACAATTTAATTACTCTTCTTTACAAATTTGGAAAAACTTCGAACGAACGAAGGTTCGAACCAAAACCCTAAAACAAAAACCTTGAACCTTAACCATTGGTAAATTTTGGTTCGAAACCCGCAAACCGGACCTCCGAAAAAATGATTTGTTTATAAATAAAAATATATATTAAAAAAAATAATTTTTTAGCCAATTGTCTACAAATTTGGTATGTAAGCTTAGTACGGAAATTAATCAAATCAAAATTGTTTCCAATATTGAAACAATTTCGGAAAATCTTCCTCTAAGATCGGAAAACGGGGATCAAGGGCAACTTTATAGCTGTCGTGCTCAAGTTTGGATCGCAAGCTCTTTGAACGACTTAAATCGAAATAAGGGAGGCTTAAGACCAAAACTTAATATTCCAACTACACCGAAAAAAAAATCCGAGATATTTTGATGAAAATCAATCCTAATCGATGTCAAAAGTAGGTCGATCCCTGAATTTCTCAAACCAAGTACGAAAGGATTGACTTGAGTATTAATTTATCAATTCCGAAATACTTGGACTTGATTTTCAAGTAGGATCCGAACTTGAAATGAGCATTTTCGAATTAACACAATAATTCTGGGATTGTTCCAAGGATCAGGTGATCGGGATCAAATCAATTTTTTTTAACTCGAATATAGCAACCCATTTTTTTTCTGTGTACTAGGTGGCGTGAAAAGTAACCTCCTTGAACGCCAGAGTGCGCTGCTATCGCAAAAAATATTAAGGTGCCTTATAGACCATTCATATTTAGACAGACATGCTAAATTTTAGAGCGTACAGCCCTTAGTTTTGTTTTGACAGCTGATTGTTGTTTGGCAACATGTTGAGTATGAAAAAAAAAACATTTTAAACAACAATCAGAAATGAAAATGAAGTCCCCTCATTGAATAAAATAAAATAAAAATTTTGTAAAAAACTTTGACTTCTTTGCTTAAATAAACGAACATCATTTATTTTGCTGATTTCCTTGTTGGGTCGGGATCTCTTGTGTCTACCCTCGTACAAATCAACTTTTTTGCTTTTTACTTAGACATAAAAGGGTCATGGTACCTTTTTTTTTTGCCCAACAAAATAATGAGTTCAACTGCGGCACAGGCAGGCGTCGTATGATTAATCAAATGTTATGCAAAAGAGCAGACAACGATTTGATGAGAAATTTAACACTGTTATTGATTTTTATTTCATGAATTTAACCAAATATCTAGGGGTTTCTTTCCCTTTGCCGCTGACACGTAATAATTTTTCATGTAGACGCCTTAACACTGGAGCATTGTTTGGTCTTTTGTTTGCTTTATGTTTATTACAACATATTTGCGCATATTATGAGCTAGTCGTTATTTGCTCGTCTGCTTTGCTGATTCGCTCTTGCCAAAGGCACATTTGGATTTTCTTTCCTTTAATTGTCCCTTTAAGATACATACCGATGCATTCCACATACCAGAGAGCCTAATCAAATTTGTCGCCTAATTGCCAGTTGTGGTTAACAAAGATTAAATGCAGAATTAGCAATCAGTAATTTGCTGTCACTTCTCGAGTTAAACTTACTTTAGCTAAAATCAATATTCACCCAAGCTAAATCAACAAGCAAGCCAATAAACTGCACTTTCTGATGATTATCAAACGATTGACAGCCAAATGCTCAAGGGCCAAAGACTGGAAAGCATTTACAAAAAAAATAAAACTTTCTGTTTTTTGGGGGGGTTGATGAGTGTTGACCATAATTTTCATCGCACTCAAAAAAACAAAGTACCGGGTCTGCCAATAGAAATGTTCGAATTGTGGTCATAATTGTTTGCCAAGTGAATGGTCTTTGGACAAAAAGAATATTTTCTTTCAATCAAGTGGAAAATTCTTAGAATGAATAAATAACTCTAGTCTAAGATAGTTTTCATTTTCTTTGAATATTGAAACATTCTTTCATGGCCAACAAAATTCTTTGATATTATTCTTGATAACCAACAGTAGCTGTATCATTGAATTTCTTTGCTCTTTGACATACCTATACAGCATTACACAGTTGGTCACTTTCAAGTTTGCTGAATAGAATTCAACAGATGCAGGCAGCAGCAGAATTGTATTGAATTTATAACCAGCCTTTAGCAGTTGGCAGGAAATTGAAAAACTTAGTCCAAGTCAATTTCAAACTTTATATGCAAACTATTTCAGTTTAATAATTGCCATTGCTAAATACTTCTAACGATAATTATAATTGCCCCCACAATGAAGAAATAATGTTAACAGGCACCACAAGGACTTGCAAATAAATTGAGTTTAGTAAAATTATTACAAACAGAAACAAGAGCAGAGGATAGCGTATAGTATTTGTCACAGGAATGGGAATAATGGCAACCAGAACAGCAGGGAAACTCTTAAGTTTGTTATATACGTGGGTGGGCTAATAAGTCGTTGCCCCTAACTTTTTTAATCAAATTATAATTTTGTGGGTAAGTGTAATCCATTAGCTGATAAACTAAGCTCAGACTGTTTAATTTTGGTGAAATTTTATGGTAAACAAATTAAATTTTAATATATCGTGTGGGGTCATTAGATTAGATTCAACAAATTTTGTGTATTTAACAAATAATCTTGCATCTTACAGAGGGATACATTTGCGACCCAAAAAAGTAAGAGATAGAGCCATGTGCCCCCTCCCACACAAACTAAAAAAAAATTTCACAATTTTTAAATTAAAACTTTGTGACTTAAAAAACATGAACTTAGGCATAATACAGGGTGTATCTTATAGTGGCATCCGAAGTTTTTTTTAATAATTTGGCAACCAATGAATTTTTTGAAATAAATGTTTTTTTCTTTAATGAAACTGGGTCCTTTACAATTTGTTTGGTCACTTTTTATACACTTGAAAAGTGTATATTAATTTTGCCGAGAAGTTTGTAACGCATAGAAATATTCATTTCCGACCCCATAAACTATATATATTCTTGATCAGGACGACGAGCCGAGTTCATTTCCGCTTGTCCGTCCGTCCGTCTGTCTGTCTGTTTCTACGCGAACTAGTCTCTGAAATTTTGAACAGAGTCTTCTTTTTACTGCACGCAACTAATATGTCGGAACCGGACAGATCGGATGACTATATCTTATAGCTGCCATAGGAACGATCGGTCGGAAAATAAGTCTTAGTGAGAAAAACTTTTTTGTTTTCCATCGAAGCGTCACCAATCTTGGTGTATATGAGTTTTAGAAGATTTTACATATTTGTGAAAAAAATTTATCAAAATCGGATGACTATATCATATAGCTACAATATGAACGGTCGGTCCAAAAACTAGTTCTAGTGGGAAAAACTTTTTTAAGTTCCATCCAGCGTCAACACAATTCTGGAAGATTTGATCAAAATCGGATGACTATAGCATATAGCTGCCATAGGACCGATCGGTCGAAAAATGTGTTTTACTAATAAAAGTTTTTTTTTATGGTATCAAGTTTTTATTATCAATGATTTAAAATTTTAAATATCTGATATCTATATCCTATAAACATTTTACCGGTGAAATCAGTTGGAGTAAAGTTTTCAAGTGTATTAAAACTTCGGCACAGTCGAAGTTAGCTTTGCCTTCTCGTTAAAGATGAAATCGGCCAAGTGACCACCTCCAGATGCCACACACAAGTCGGCCCGTTTTTCGGCATTTTCCATCACTTTTTTTAGTGTTTCGGGTTGAATGGCAGCGATTTCTCGGCGTATGTTGGCCTTAAGTTGTTGGAGAGTGGCTGGTTTATCAGCATAAACCTTTCCCTTCGGGTTCCTCACAGAAAAAAGTCATTCTGTCCTAAATCCAAAACTTATTTTGTTTTATATAAGCGCACAGTCAGATCGGTTAAAAAACAAGGGAGTTTTGGAAGAAAAATGCTTTTGGCAGTGGGTAAGAATATTTCTGTGGCAAATAGCTCATACTCAAACATGCATTTGTAGCCATGGTGCGATGATCTCCTTGGTCATCTGTAGCTTGGCTGGAAATATTTCATCCAGCCCAGGGCAGTTGATCCTTTAAAAGGAGCCAATGGGCGCGCGTTCAGCAGAGAGATCAGCTTAATAAACAACCATTTATTATTTAGCATACTTTCTTGTTAAATTGACATTTAGATAAGCTGTGTTCAGCAGAAGAACTTGCTCCCTGATCAATGATATATTTCTTGGTAATTAAAGTAGCCTACTTTTCCTCTTGTATTTAATATGATATTTACATAAAGCTTTTCCAAATGTCAATTTAACCAGACCCCCCTAAAAGTATGCTAAATAATAAAATTAGTTTGAGTAAGCTGATCAGTAATCAAGTGTCTCTGCTGAACGGGACCAATGTTTAAGAGTGATCATTTTCATCGGTATGCTCACTCATTGCCATTTTAAAATTGTAAGAATTGAGCTACGAATCAGTTCCACACCCACCATAATTTACGTTCTTGAAAGCCTTAACTAATTTATTATTATTTGGAAGGCAAAAAAATGTTGGAGGACCCTTGAATAAAGTGCATGTTTGAAAAGTAATTTTTTTTTGCATACCAAAATGTTGCATTTTCCCACTTAGGTCAATCATTTATCAGGCGTCCCTCGTACATCTATACTAAATCAAGGGGGTGAAAAACCGCCCGCCCTCCCTAACCACACAAACATGCAGCGAAAATTTTCTAGAGTAGAAATAGGAGGATATGCGTTTTTTCTATATATATATTTTTTTTTTTTTTGCTATGCTTGTGGAATTTTTATAATAACAACAACGTCAGGGAACTATTATAATGAGAAATACACTTGAATGTGGCCAAGGAAAAGCTTGGAAAAATAGTAATTTTATTAGCTCAAAGAAATGCGAAATATTCTGCAAAGATGAACAACAAAAAGGCATTTAAAATGGATAAAGTCCAAGGAGCATGAGCATACTTTGAGGCACTTTTATTAATAGATATTTATGCAGTTTATAATATTTAAGGTAAAAAAAATCTTATGCAGTCTTATGCAACTGGGAAATTAGTTTGTTCCTCTGAAAATGTAAATTCCCCGAATATATGCACATTTACTTGCAACATTTAAAAATATTTCAATTTCATTTGATTTATCAATTCCCAATCCAAATGTCTGTCATCATTTATTTACACCAAACGTCACGTAGTTTCGCCCTCCACACACACACACACATTTTGCAACAACTTTTTTGTAAAAATCTATTTTACAACAAGTTCATATTTGATTTTTCTATACCCTTGTTTAGGGTATATTAATATTGGACATAAGAATGCAATTTACGGAAATAAAACGCTATAAATATAAATTATAGAATTCCCGAATTAATTAATTTTCTGTATGAAATTATATTAAAAAGCTTTAGTTTTAAACTTAAAAATTCATTTTATGACATCCCGAGGATTTTATTGTGCAATATGTTCTTTACAAACTGGTGCTAGCTTTCTGCTCTTCCTTAGACTTTGTCTGACGAAACTTAGTACAAGACCACAAAATCGTTTCTGGTCCCTAGAATGATTGGGTACAGCAACATGATGTGATGCTTAATAGATTTTATTTGTTTATTAAGTAATTTCGTCTTTCAGACACAGTTAAAATAAAGGCTGCAAACCGGTACGGAACCGAACCCTTAAAAACCGAACCTCCAACATTTTTGAGCCCTCGAACCTAAACCCGAACCGGAACACTTTTTCAAATACTAAAGTTCGGTTGACAATATTAAGTAATTTTACAAATGAAATTATTCAAAATTAAATTCTAAAGTTTCACTATGTCTGATTGTTAAAATAGGAAATATTATAGATTCCTTCGAAAAAAATTTAATTTTTAATTTAAAATTTATTTTTAAAGACCTAAAAAATATTGCGCTAACCTAGTTCGCGTATAGATCATCTGAACTTCTCCAGAAAGATAAAGTGCCTACACAGAAGAAAAAACCCGAGATATTTGGACTAATATCAATCCGAATCGATGTCAAGTACGAGAGGATTAACTTGTGTACTAATTTTCCAATTCTGAAATTCTTGTCTCGATCGGGTGTTTGTTTATAACTCGATATTGGATTTTTTTAACAATTCACGGGATTAATTTTAATTTGTTATTAAATGTTAGAGAGTAAATGTAAAAATTTCGAACTTTTAGTTACTATTCGTTACTTTTTACTTTACTGTTAGTTCTTTCGCTGACATTGCAATTCCGAACTTGTTTTAATCTATATGATTTTCAGGTAGGATCCAAACTTGAAATGAGACTTTTCCAATTGATAGAAAATTTTAGGATTGTTTAAAAAAATTGTATAAATAAATCGAAAAAAAACAAAATACTTTTTTGTTCAAGTGAATCGAGTTCCGAACCAAAACCTGTGGTCCAAAAAAAACTTAAATCAATCCCGTGTGTTGTTTAAAAAAGCGTATTTCGAGTTAAAATCAAACTCTCCCGAGCCAAAAATCGCGAGAGGAATTACAGAATTGGAAAATCTGTACTCAAGTTAATCCTCTCGTACTTGACATTGATTGGGATTGATTTTAGTCCAAATATTTCAGATTTATTCCTCTGTGTTGGTACTATATCTTCCTGAAGAAGTGCATCTAGAAGCAAACTAAGTTAGAGCAATAATTTTGAGGTCTTCGATTTTAGATCTTTTCCAAAATTTAAAAATTTTTTATAAAAATTGAATGCTCTCTTCCACAATTTTCGAAGGAATTCATAACATAATTGATCGATTTTATATTTACTATTGCATATGGCTCTTATAAACGTTCCTTCTTTACAATCTGACGTAGTGACTCTTTAAAGTTTAATTTTCAATAATTTCATTAAGAATTTATTTCGTTTGTATTATTGTGAAACGAACCTTTTTTTGGAAAAATTGGTCCGGTTCGAGCTCTGGTTCGAGAGGTCAAAAATGTAAGAGGTCCAAAAAAATCGAACCGATCCGATTCTTAGGTGTTCGGTTCTGAACTGGTTTGCAGCCCTGGTTACAATATATTATTAACATGTTATACAAGAATTAAAAAGAGAGAGTAGGATACGGAAATCATAAAGAGAAAACAAAAGAGAAAAAAGAACTCCTTCCGATCCAGTGGAGGTACTTTACTTAATGACCAGCTACGCCCCTGCTCGCAGCATATTTGATCGAAAGGAATTCCTGACAATTTAGAGTAAGCTAGCTATGGAAGAGCTAGATGGTGTTTGATAAATGGTCTAAGACACTTGTCAGAGTTGTTACCACTGAGAAGAGAATAGAACTTATTGTAATCCCGGCCTTAATGTTTTAAGTAAGCCCATTTCGTCTGCTGTGCTTTGCTATATTAAGTTCGAAATAACACTGTAGGAAATCTCCTTTAAAGCGGCCTGGTTATTTACATTTTTCGTTGACTTTTTATTCCCTTTTTAAGTAAGCCTGCCTACAAATATCGGTGTTTCAGCGAAGGTTTTTATCCATTGCAAAAAAACGTGTAATGTATCTTTAACAGGAAAGTTCAGTTAGGAGAGGGTATTCAAGCTTCAGTACGGACAGAGTTAGCTTTGACTTCTATGATTTTTTTTTTAACATTTTCTGGCAAAAAGCTGGCGCAGTGCGCCAACTTGCGCAGACCCAAAAGCGAAAACAAAAGTCAAACCGCAATGTTGTTTGAAAGCAGCCCGCTACACAGTATCTGGGCAAGGGGGATTGCTGTTGATATTTGCACAATGCTTTGGGCTTCAGTGACTATTTGCGAGCAGAAACTACAAAGTATTTGGAAAAAAATATAAACATTTATATACAGATACATATAAACGGACTGTGTGGCCTGCTTTTGTTGTTTATGTCATGTCAGTTGTGTCAATATTTGCAGTTTGCAGTCTGCACAACAACAAAAAGACTTAATTAAAAGACATGCGAATTTTCCCGCCCTCGCAGTCTCAATTACATGTGGGGTTACCCGACACGGCAAATGCTTACCATTAGGCCAGGACCATGGACCTTTATGCGTGAGTGGGCTTTTGTTACAAATATGAGTGCTGGTTGTGCGCTAGGTAACTCGCCTGGGAGCGATAACGCTTCTTCATTTCTTTTTCGGCATCTTAACGTTTGGTTTATTGTGCGTTTTACGACACCATGTGCGCCATATAAAAAACGTGAACTCTGTTGTTGTCATGCTCATTTGTTGGTCAAGTAGCCAAACCAATTTTAGGGAGAGCCTGTCGGATTCAGGTATACACAAGGTTAATCTACAATATTTATCATACCATACTTATGTTTTGTATATGTGTATGTAAAGTAAAAGCTTAGCTTTTCAAATGACTACAATTTGAAGAGCACTTAAAAATATTTCATGATTTTTCATAAATCCGCTTACGCTTTAGATGTAAAATGAAAAATAAGGGCCAATTTAAACAACAAAAGAATAAACAACATAGTTGGGTATTCCATGAATTTTTAATAAACCTACGAATGCAAAGAAAATGCTTTTGTCTGGTTTGTACTCTACTTGTTGAGGATATTATTTAATTAAATCATTTTAGTCGAGTTTTATTTTTGCAAAACAAAATGACCAAACAACAAAATGTTTTGGCTTAAAAATACCAAAGTTCATGATGCAGATGCCAAATTTAATTTGTCAACGCTCAATTTGATTATTTCCCAAATATGTATACTAAAAAAGGCATCTGCATATTTCTGAGCACACATTTAAAAATATTCTAAAAATACTTAAATTGAGCACAATTTAATTTAATTCAGTCTTTCCGAAAGAATTAAGTGAACCAAATGTAAAGCAACAGAGCATATTATCAGCCATTGTAAATAGCATTCCCATTCCAACGAATATGTCTATTCGAAACGCCAAAAATCATCCTTAATGACAGATCAGCTTATACCCGATGATTGTTGGTCTTAATAAAAACATATATTGTTCTCAATTTAAGTTGATTCTCTTCTTGACTCAAGTTTTTTATACCATTAAAAAGATCAAAAAGGTTATCAAGAGTTCAGAAGGAAACATTTTCTACCTTATAAAGCAGGTATGCCCACTGAAAGCATATAAAAGAGCAAATATGTCAAATATGTCAACTACAAAAAAATCTCCACTACCATCTTGTTGTGTTCCAATGAAGAGAGAAATAAGACTCTCTCGTATGCCACGAGCTCTGACTGGGAATTCGTATACTCGCGCTATACTCACGAGATAAACAATAGCAAAAGAGCCCAGGACACCTCAGCTATAAAGTATACCGGGGTTGTCCCAGAAAAAAAGGATGCCAGCTTTTTAGAAAGAACGGGATAGAATTTTTACCGTTTTGTACTTAAAATTTTAAGAATAATTCGTACTAAACTAAGTACGAATCAGTCTTAAGTTTCAAATTTATCCAAAATGTTCTTAAAATTACAAACCAAATATCTAATAAATCTAAAAATTCTAAAAACAAGTATGAAATACTTAAATCAAGAAATTTTTGTACTCAAACGTTTTACAACGAACGGGATAGAATTTATACTGTTTTGTATTTAAAATATTAAGTATAATTTGTTCTTAGGTTTACTTAAAGTAAGTACGAATTCATCTAATAAGAACGCATAGGGATTGGTTCAAGACCATTTCGTTCTAAGAATAAGGTTTACGAAAATTTGTACTTTATGTAACGCAAAACGGACTAAAATCAAGTATTTCGGAATTGAAAAAAACGCACTTGAACCAATTATTTTGTACTTGTATCTAGTAATTTTGTACTGCTTCGCTTACACCCCACTGACTTAGATTTGATCACCACCCACATAGTAAACAACAACAAAATAACATAAAACACACTTAAACTTAGTTAAATAATCTATTTGTTAAAAACCCTACAAGTAGCAACACACATTATTTTCTTACCATAACCATAACACTAAATTAATTAAATTTTACACTTTACTACATTATAAGTTACTTAAAAGTAACAGTAAAATGTAAAAACTTTTGTATTAGGGTTACACTATTTAAAAATCAAACTAATAAAAAAGACTAGTCCACACAAAAAAAAAAATGAATCAAAATGACAGACACTAACGCATAGAATAAAGCATCTCCGATCCTTATACTTATTAATGATATATCTTCCACCATGATCACAACAATAAGGTATAGCTTCCATACACATGCCAACACCCTTGAGAATTAAATGTATTTTGAAGGAACTCAAGTTTTTCAAAATTTAAGGACTTTTGGTCATTTTTTTAGTTTTTCTCGACCTAAGCCATATTGTTACAAACATTATTTGGAGTTAAGCCAGGGATTAATCAAAAGGGTATGCGATTCCTAATAATCTAGTTGAAGAACATTTTCCAATCGGCTTAGTAGTTTGAGAGTTAGAAGCAAAAATATTTCGAAAATAATTATGTTTTCTCAAAAACGTGAAAAGTTTTATTTTCTAAAATCTGTAAATTGTTGAATTTTTTAAATTTCATTTTTGAGTTCAGCATTCCAAATTACATAAGATAAAAAAAACAGCTTTTTTATTGGGGTTTTTATTTATTTTTATTTTTGTAAACCAGTGTAATTAGATAATACTTTTTAATAAGTTTTAATGATTTTAATAAATTGTGGTTGAATTTATTTCCCAGTCATTTGATTAAAGATTTTTTTTTTCATTTTTCTCCTGACTTATTTCCCTATTCCTCAAATGGCATTCAAAAGAACAAATTCATTTACTTTTCACAGAAATGAAATGAAATTTTGGCAATAAAATATTTTATTTTTGTTTGAATTCAATAGACACCAAAACGGAGTTTAATAATGTTTGGCCAAGTGGTCGTCCGAATAATCCGTTTTGCATAACGAGTAAAATGCAGACGATTTGCTCGTATTGTGTGGCAATTATTATGAATTATGTTTTATTGAAATTTTCATTTTATTCTTAAGAAATTTATTGAGCTCAAGCTTGTGCTTGGATTTGCAATTGGTCTTAAGCGTGTGCGTGTGTTTTATTGGCCTTGCCTCTGAATATTAATATACGTTGAAGTTAATTAATTTGGCTTTGCTTGTCTCCTGCCTCCTACCTCCTCTCTTTTGCACCATTCACCAAATTCCTGATATCAGCAGAATATTCGTGCTGGTTCCGCTTTGCTTCATGCTATTGACGTAATAAATTGCATTTTACGACTTTTGCTGTCGATTAATTGCTATCATACTTACATACACATATATTTAATCCAAGATCTTCTGCTGCTGGTTGCTATTATGGCAGGCCAACATGGCGTATGCGTGATTTTCACCTTTTGCTCGTAATTATTTAATAGCTGCTTTCATTAATTAGTGGCGCGTGTCTCGTGAATAAATATTTAAATTGTCATTTTGGGTTGACCTTGCTTCTGCTGCTGTTGTCGTCATTCATTTATGGTAAATGTTCTGCAATTGAGCGGTAATGGAAAGCTGCTGGCTAGAGATGCTATTCCAATCAAATATGCATTTACATACATTTTTTTGAGGACCACCCATATATTTCTCTCTCTATTTCCTTGTCGCACTCTGTACCCAAAATACGTTGTGCGACTGTCAATCAACATTTTCGATTGCCGGCGGCGTAACTTTTATGGCTTTTTATTGTTATTTTATATTTTTATGGTTTTTTAACAGTAATAATTAATTTAATGTGCGCTTCGCTGTAGGTAAATGGACTGCACAACGTTGACGTAGCACAGTTGCTGTGTTGTTGTTGTTGATGTTGTTGATGAATTTTGGTATGTTTTTGTTTGAAATTTTGGTTGAAACTCTCTTTGTTATGTTTTTCATAAATGTTTTGATTGTTGTTTATTTTTATGGCTTCTCAACGAGAGTTGAACATTAAAAACAAGTAAGAATTTAAGATAAGCCGGACTTTCATTTACCCTCTACCTGCCAAAATTTGTATCGAACTGTGTGCCCCGCGAAAGTAGTGTGACTTCTTTTTTCCGACCTAAAGATTTAGTACCTTATATCTTTCTCCCTGCCATCTGCTGATTACCATTCACTTAACCTCGTACTTTTGACTTTTTGTCTCTGTGCGTAAAAAGCAGACAATAAATAATTGCGGCTAAACAGTTGGTGGCTGCCACCGACTCATCTTGGTCTGGCCAATGTGTTCATCAGGCTGAAAAATTATATCAAATTATACAAAAAGGCCGCATTGGGAGAAGAGAGACAGCGACCAAGTTGACACTTATAAATTATGTCACATACTTTCTGGCGTCCAGTGGGAAAATTGTTCAGTTTAATGTCCGCCGCCAACTTCTTTTACGAAAAGTTGGTGGGGGCCAAAGTTTAAATGCTCAACCATTTATCAGCGACTGGTCAATGTAAATTGTAGTTTCTGTTCACAATACTGAAGAGCCTTGAGTATGCCTCTTAATCTAGTGACAACTTGTTGAGCCATCGTTGCATCCCGTTGTCTCGGGCTCTGACAAATTGCATTTGTAGCCACTTGACAGGGCCAGGGCGACAGGAAGTCTATGCTATTTTTCTTCTTGATTGGCTTTAATTAGAGAAATCAACGGACCACAAATTAGCTTTGCAATGGCTGCATTTTTTTCTTAATCCACACATTATCTATCGTTTGCCAAATATTTACAACAAATTGCAAAAAGTTATTTAAGTTCATACGAAGGCTGATTTGTATTTTAATTCAAGTATATTAATTCATGTACATTAATTTTGTCCAGACGTTTGACACGCAAAGAAATATTCGTTTCCGACCCTATAATATATATATATAAGATCAGAACGACGAGCTACATAAATCGACTAAGCTTTGTACGTCTGTCTGTTTCTACACAAACTAAACACTAAGTTTTAAAACTATCGTGCTGAAATTTTGCACTGCGTCTTCATTTTACTGCGCGCTGCTTATATATCGGAACCGGGATCGGATGACTATATCTCTCAGTTTAAATACTATCGTGCTGAAGTTTTGCAGAGAGTCTTTCTTTTATTGCGCGCTGCTTAAATGTCGGAACCCGGATCGGATTACTACAATCGTTCCAAACTCAGGAATTATTAATATTCTACAGTTTTACAATATTTGGTTTAAATCCTATAACTATATCCTCTTGCTGCCATAAAACCGATCATTTAGAAAATGGGTCTTAGTGAGAAAAATAATTTTTGTTCTCTATGATAACGTTCTTAAACTCAACAAGAACAGAAATTCAATGCTTTTAAACAGATTTGCAAAATTTGGTCGGAATCGGGAGACTAAATCCAATAGCTGTGTTAAAACGATGGGTCGAAAAATGGTTCTTAGTAATAAAAACTTATTTGTTTTCAATTAAAGCCATCTTATACTCAGGAATTATGAATATTGTATGCTATTAAATAGTTCTAAATTTTTTTTTTTAAATCGGATGACTATATTTTATAGCTATCATAGAACAGATCGTTCGGAAAATGTGTCTTATGCTGAGTTCACATTGTTCGATGCATGAGAAATGATAATCTAGTAAGCCTTTATGTTGTATTGTTTAAAACAATTTTTTTTTTAATGTCAAATGACAATCTATTCACAATGTAAACAAGACAACATAAGGGCCTACTAGTTTGTCATGTCTCATGCGTCGAAAAGTGTGAACCCAGCCTTACTGAGAAAACTTATTTGTTTTTGATAGTAGGGTGGTCAAATTTTTAAGTCATCATTTGAATTTATTATTATAGAACATATATATCCTATATATATTTTATTGGTTAAATCAGTCGGAGCAAGCTTTTGCAAGTGTATTAAAAAACATCGGCAAGTTAGCTTTACCCTCTTGTTTTGCAACCATTTGTTACATTTATTTTTATTCCCTTTTGAGAATTTTTATGATTTTGTCCAAAGTTTGTAACGCATAGAAGGAGTCGACTCGGAACCTTATATACATATTTATACATATATTTATTCTGTCCCTATTTGGATGAAGTTTTCTTTGAATATATTTATGGAACCGTAGATGGTTTAGGTTCTCAAATTCAACTCGCACATTGTGACTTAAATTATTCCTAAAAATTGTAAGTGTCATTTCAACCTAAGTAATATGGAGTAAAACATTTTACTGTTTCAAGATCGGTTCCGATCCAGATTGAACCGGTTCAAAAGTCATATTTCGGAAATTATTTACGCTATTAGGCGGGGTTCACACTGTTCGACGCATAAGACAAGATAACCTAGTATGCCTTCATGTTGTCTTAATTTGAATACCAAATGACAAGCTATTCACAATGAAATCATGCGTCGAACAGTGTGAAAACCCAGCCTAACCTTACGATTTAACGTTTGGGTTGATAATATAAAGTTATTTATTTTTCTAAAGACAAACCGGTTCCGGAACCAGTATTAAAAAGTGGTCCGGAGCCATATCTCAGAAATTATTTAAGTTAGGAACTTGAATTTGGCGAATTGGTTGATAATATGAAGTAAGAAATTTTATAGTTCCGAAACAGATTGAATCGGTTCAAACGTGCTTCAGGGCCATTTCTGAGAAATTATTTAAGCTAATAATTTACAACTAGGTGATTAGTTATTTTCCAGTATCAAAACCGTAACTGAACCTGTCTTAAAAAATGTATTCGAAGCCATATCTTAGAAATTATTTATGTAGGAACTTGATATTTGGTTTCTGGATTGATAATATGGAGTTTTTTTTTCCCCATATCTCCAGTAATTATTCAAGTTGGGATTTTGAAATTTTTGTTTGTAGACTGATAATTTGGAGTTAAGCACTTAACTATATTAAGGACCAGAATGAACTGGTTCAAAAGCGCTTTAGGGTCATTTCTCAGATATTAAAATTTGTTGGTGTGGTGTGCTTATATAGATTTAGAAAGTTCATGTTGATGCTGTTGTCGATACCGTTGATAGAACAACTTATATCAAGCTAACATTTTGAACGGCAAGTTTTATGATGAAGTTAATCTTTTAACACGGATCCCCAAGATCCCTTCAAAACCGCCCATTCGCGTAGCATTCGCAATGACTATTAATAAGTCACAAGATCAAACAATAAACATTTGTGGGTTGAATCTAGAAAGTCCACGAGTCTCACATGTCTAATTTCGTAAAAGTATTATACTTTTGCTTTATAGACGATCACAATGACAAAATTCATCGTATAAAGATATTGGTTCTATATAAAAACTGACTGACAAAAACCTAATGTATTCTCTTAGGGTATATAAACTTGCATAATTCGATTTATCTGTTTTGAAAATGTTTACTTGACTTTTTGTTTTCGGTTTCTGTTTCACCATTTACGTTTCAGGCTGCTTTGCTGGACAAGTTTTTCCGTTATTCCCCATTCAACTATGTATGTATGTGCGTAGGTTGCCGTCCGTGCTCGTTCCAAGCATTTCATTGAAATTTGGCATTGTTGATGCTGTTTTTACGCTTCGCCTAATAATTGCAAAAACTTGGCGGAAACTTTTTCAGTAAAACTTTTGTACCGTAAGATGAGAGTGGAGAGCAGCAGCGCGGATGTGACATTCAAGGCAGCTGCTTCTCACGGTTGTCAGGGTAGTTATTACTCGTTGTAAAATAAATATTCAATAAATTTGAATGAAAATAAGATATCAAAGGATTACGACTAAGCATTGTAATCTTAGATATTTTTATTGCCTCTTGGAACTGACAGCTAATTGTTACTTTGGCCAAGAACAAAACTTTTCTCTCTCTCTTGACTTAGGTAAAAACTTTGTGCTGATAATTTTAAGTTAACCAAACGAAATGAAATGTCTGCCAGGTGGTAGCCTGTTGCGACTTCAGCCACAAGTTTTTTGTTGTTTACTTTTGCATAATTATGCTAAAACTAAATTAAATGCAAAGTTTTCAAAGTAAGTATGAACTTAATAAATGATTTTAAGCGAAACTGTGGCCAACTGTAATAAGTGCGCTTCTAATGCTGCTTTGTGTGATTATTCACTTGCATTCAAAGGCCAAAACTGTAAAAGTTTGTGGGCATGCCACGCCCATTTCAGCTTAAGGGGGTGGCACTTCATTAGTTAGACTTAGGCGAAATATGTAGCATACTTTGCAGCGCGCAATATTACATAAAAATCCAACCCGTTTTTGTTTCAGCTTTTGCTTTTACTTTTTGCTTTCTTTCTCTCCTTCTCATGCTCATATTTGTGTGCAAAAGTTCTTCAACATTTTGCACTTGATTTGACTGCTCTTGACATTTATGTTCTTCCCATCCACTTAATTTTTCTTGTTCAATTTTATGACTTTAGTATTATCGACAGGCCAAAAAGAGAGTCAGCAGCTGCAGAGTTAGTAGGCAGTTGATATAGTGATTTATTCAGTGTAATGAGGCTTTTGTGTGGGCACTTGAAATTGAATTGAAAAGAGCAGAGACGGTGCTCCAAAGGTCTCTGTCGCCCAATCAAGATGTTGAAACGCAACAGACCGGCACTCGAAAATGTGGCAATTTATGATTTTATATGCTTTAACTAAAATAAAATAAATATATTAACCACTAGATGCACTAGTTTATGTTTATTGTTAGAATTGCCAGCAGGATATTAAACCAGACAGAAACATACGTAATTGCAATGAGGAGTAGCATAGCAATCAATGCGCACACATATACCAATCACACGAAGGAAACAATTCTTAGCTTACACCATTCAACCTTTTGCCACTCGGCCAGACCATTACCCAAGTGTCAAGTGTCAGTCAATGGTCCGTTTTGTGCGTCATAGAAATAATATTTAAATCGTTGCTGGGTGCGGGCGGACCAGACTTAAATACTTGATTGAAATATGCAGTCACTAGCATTGACAGCTAACCATTTATTAAATATATTTTGTGCAGTTGTGTTGTATCCATTAATCAATAATAACATTTTCCTTCGTTTATTCCAGGTGGTTCTGACAGCAACAAAGGAAAAAGTAAAAAATGGCGCAAAATATTACAATTTCCACACATATCGCAGTGCATCAACCTGAAAGACAAATTAGGTAAGTACAATTTGAAATTCTTACGGGGAGGATACATCCAAAAATTATCCTGCATTTATTAGAAAATAATTGTTCAATTTTATGGGAAATTGCTACATAACCTACCCATAATATTCTTTAGTAAGTCGATCGTAGTTTTTTAAATTGCCTTTCTCCTATGGAAATTATGGCCCAAATGCATAAAAGTCGCAAATCGATGCCAAATTGGGCGATTAACTAAAAAAAATAGTAGTTTAATTTGATAATTGATTTTATGTTGACATTTGAAATATTATTTATAGGGATGAAAATCGCATGAGAATTTGATTTGGCTCGGTTTGGCACTGGGTTCGGTGTTCAACATGATTTTTAAAGCCGACCGAATCGCCATTTCGGTAGGTTTCAATATGGGTGCGTGTCGAAAAATTCAACACGACACGACTCTTACATAATCGCACGCAAAAAACAAATCACGACATGCACGACTTTATTCAAAACCCATTATATAATATTATCAGCAGTTTAATTTTACTGAACCGATTTTCGCTTCCGGTTCCGGTACACAGAAAGAAAATATAACGATCTAAAATCATGACAAAATGTTTATGATTCTGTTCCTTTTTTTTTGTTCATGAAATTTAAACTCAACCAAAAATAATTAGCATTTTAGACATGTCGTAACGAAAATGTGCGATGGTACAGGGCGCTAAGCTTTAGTTCCGTTTGTGCGTTGAGTGCAAGATAAGGTCTCGAGTTCGAATCCCAGACGAAGCACAGCAATAACACTAAACGTTTTTCTTTGTTTTTTTAACAAGAAATAAATAAATCAAAACTTAGGTGTGGGGTGGGCGGTTGTTTCATGTAGGTGGTATACTACTTCAAAGAGACAATTTCTTACGGAGGAGAGAGGAATATTAGCTGGTAAGGTGTGGGGTGCGTGACCAGCAGAGGAGAGCAATATCCCCAGCGATTTCTGCTCCCTATTAGAGGAGAAGGGAACCCCAAAAGCGATGTTAAGACTCGGTGGTGGCTCCTGCTACCCGATGATTGCTGTGTTCCTGAATTAAGCAATTTTCTTTTTATAAATAAGAACAAAATAGTTATGAAACATGCCCAAACAGTTTATAAAGCGAGCGCAAGTGGTACACGAAACAAGCCCAAAATGTTCATGAAACAAGCACAAAATGTTTACGAACAATCGTACCCCAATGTTCATGATTTGAGAACAAACGTGCTTGATAGACTTTTGTCAACGAATGTTCATGATTTTGATACTTTTAGAACGGATTTTTTTCTCGGTGTACATACATAAACATAACTTCGATATTCGGTTTCGTATTGGTACCTTGGTTTTTATTTCGGTATACCGGAATCTTTTAAAACCAAAGACTTGACAAACTATGTAGGCAACGTTCATAAATGTATGAACGTATGTATTTGAATTTTATTCAAAAGAAATTAATTACAAAGAAGGTAAATTAAACACAATAAAATTTACCTCGAAAAATAATCGCTCTAAGCTTACTTGTGTGGATGGAACAGCAAGCAGAACTTTCAATATTTTATGGGAACTTTGACCACCGTCATTAAAGTACAGCTTAATATTTTAGCAAACATTTTGCGCTGTGAATTTAGCAGTAAAACTTTTAAAAGAAAGAAAAATATGAACCGAAACGATACCGGTACAATGTTTCTATTCATTTCGGTCTTTTGTATCCAAAATTATCGATTCTTGATAACCAATTCTTAAAAAATTTTAGATATCGGTTCCGGTTCTTAGTATTAATCGGCTCTTTTCGGTCTACGGTTCGGGGTTCGGTTTGATTCCCCATAATCTGTTATTTAAACGCACTTTTAATACACATACATCGTTATTTTTTTAAAATAATAAAAAGGATTTTTTCTTTTCACTTATATATAATAATAAATTGATCTTAGCATCCCACAAAGCTGAAAAACGACTAAGACGGGATTTACATGATGAAGCAAACTTCATGAAGTTTTCTTAGTAGGCGAGAGATTTGAATATATTTATTTACTATTCGTTTAAATGGTCTGAAAGATTTCCTCTTAATTCCACGCCTACTAAGAAAACTTCATGAAGTTTGCTTCATGGTGTAAATCCCGACTAACAAATATAAAGCTTCTTTTTTTTATGTGTAGACAAAGACAACTGCTTTTCTGCAATATCATCTGAATGACTATTTCCACCAAAGAAATCTTGCATAATTTCTTGAGAATTCTAGAAATGTAAGAAATGATAACATTTCTACCCTACAAGACATTCGGTGGGACCTTTCTTTAATGCGCAGTTTATACGATGCATTTTTCCATAACGATTTCCAAAGAAGGCATAAATTTAGATGTATAACAAAATTTATTTGTAAACTTTAAAAAAATGGCTGTTACAGCCTCCCAATGGGGCCAAGTCGAGCTCAATCTCTCGACTCGTGTGTGTTTTAATTTCTCGCTCAAGAGAAAGTGACCTACAGTTTAAAGCCGAATCCGAACGGCAAAGTTTTTAAGAAGCTTTTTCGTGGCTATATACTCCACACAACTGGCGCCAAAAGTTGTAAAGGTGACCTTGTGCGTAAAAGTTTGAAAAGGAAAAACTTTTATTTAAATTAGATGTTCCGAGGCGGGATCGAACCCACAACCTCCCGCACAGTAGTCACACACGCTACCCACAGAGCCTTACAAGGCCACACTCTTGTAAACTTTAGCCTACTAAAAAAGTAACGCTCACGCAAGAACATTTAAAGTCGTTTAGTCGTTCTGGTTTTAGTCGAATACAAGAATATAGTCTGAAAATCTTAGTCAATGTGTTATTCAAAAAAAGTCTTTTTCGGGCTTTTTGCTTGATTGTTTTTAATATAAACAAATCTCTTTCATTGAATTTCCATTTTCATCTTATCTTTGAATTTCAGCGGATCAATGAAAAATGGAGATATTCATTTAAATTTGTTAAAACAAAGGACTATTGGAACTTAGGAAAGGGTCCCATTAATAAGTTTTCAAATCGTTTAATGCTTTGTTTTGTCGGGTTAACTCGTGCGAAATCGGATGTAACAACACGAGTACGTTGTGTTTAGTCGTGCATGTTCGTGTAACATGTACGCGCTATTTCGCCGTTTTTGAATTTCTAAACATAAAATATTCTTATTAAAGGTCTCCTTCCAGATGACATAAAAACTTATTTCGGCACAATCCGTCGTATGAATAGAAACACTTTTGAAAAGCTTTGAAAGCTGAATGCCTTTGTCTTACTATGCCAAAACCGTAACTTTATAACTTTTTGGATAATTTTGAAATAACAATTTTTTCTAATTTTTAAATAAAATTTAAAAATAATCGTTATTCTATGATTTTTAAAAAATTTGTTAAAGTAAATTAATTTTAAATAAAAATTTTTGAATAAAGTTAAGTATTTTATTATAAAATTTAATTATTTTATTTTTTTTTATAATAAATTACTTTTAAGTTAGAAAAATTTTTATTATAAAAAGTTTTATAAGAAATTACAACTAGAGCTTAAGTAAATCTTGTTTCCTCTATCAAGACAATCTGGTTAAACGCCTCTAGATAAGTAATTTTATAAAAATAAAATTTTTCAGTAATTTATTATAAAACAAAATAAATTAATTAATTTTATAATAAAATTATTTTAATGAACATTTCAATTTTTTTTGATAAAAAGCAAATAAAAATTTATCCCTTTAATGACTCGTTTGTTTTTATTTTTTTTTTTTTTCCGACCTTTGTATTCAGTTTTGAAATTGAAGCTTCGGCTAGCGCATACACATTATTTCAGTTGCATAAATTCAGCATCACTAAGAATAAGTTCGGTCAGAACCTAACCGACTAAACTATAGATCCTTTGGGAAAATGAATTATTTCTATACCATACTCATCAAATTTTGTTTTGGATATTCCCCTTACAGATATAAGCTATGGCTACGTGATTGATCAGCAGCCGATTGGTCGTAGGCTCTTTCGACAGTTTTGCCAAAATAAGCGGCCGATTTACTTTCGCTATATTAGCTTTCTGGAGCAGGTGGTGAAGTAAGTAAACTTTTTGATATAGACAACTTCGAGGCAGACTAACCGATTACACCCTCGCGTAGATATGAAATCGAGTACATTGTGAATCGCATATTTATTGGCCATGACATTGGACGACGTTTTCTGGACATTGAGCCGCAGCTGGAGCTGCGCAACGGCGGCGGTGCTGGGGGAGGAGGTGATGCACTCGATGCGGAGACGCAGGAGGAGCTGCTGCTTAACAGCAGCAATGCCAATCCAACTGGAACAGCTGAGACTGAAAACTGCAACAATACCACCGCCAACAACTGCAACAACATTAACAACAGCCACAGTAATCACAAGAAACTGGACACACGCAATCACAATGGCGATGATGCAACTGGGAATGGTGGCGCAAACGATGATGGCGATGAGGGTGTCGTGTGCGAGGGCAGCCATGACGATGATGGAGCGAATGGGGAGAAGAGCGATAACAATGTGGGCTCAGGCGGATCTGGAGACGAGCTGGTGTTGGATGTGCTTAACGATGATCTCATTGCGCAAGTGCGTAACAAACTGAATAGCGGCGGCAAGGACATCTTTGCCCAGTGTGTGAATGCGGTGAAGGCGTTCTTGGCCGGCGAGCCCTTTCGGGAGTTTGAGAACTCCATGTACTTTTATCGGTAAGTCGATGTTGTTAAGGTGTCAGTTGATGGACAACCAACATGTTTCCCCCCTTCCCCCCTTCTCTTAGATATTTGCAGTGGAAGTGGCTGGAGGCACAGCCAATCACCTATAAAACATTTCGCATGTACCGAGTCCTGGGCAAGGGTGGCTTTGGTGAAGTTTGCGCCTGTCAGGTGAGCACGACGCATATAACAGGTGTCAACTGTGGCTATCAATTCAATATGTCTTGCAGGTACGCGCCACGGGCAAAATGTATGCGTGCAAAAAACTGGAGAAAAAACGCATTAAGAAACGCAAAGGCGAATCCATGGTGCTCATCGAGAAACAGATATTGCAGAAAATCAATTCACCGTTTGTAGTCAATCTGGCCTATGCATATGAGACAAAGGATGCGCTATGCCTGGTCCTGACCATAATGAATGGTGGGTATAGTTAGGAACTGGCTAAATAAGTGGAGTCCTCAAAATTATTTTGATTTATTTTTCATTTAAAAAATTGCACTATATTTTCGATACCCCACGATACCATCTTTGTGGGCCAAAAACACAGAAACTAAGGAAATGAGAGGCCAGCTAAGGAGTGTGAATGTGTGTAGATATTCGTATGCAAGCAAATGAATGAATACACTCAAAGGTATTTTGTAGTCGACTGCAGCGCTCCTTCTTGTTTCCACTAATTATACCCTTGCAGAGGGTATATTAAAATTGTCACGATGTTTGTAATGCATAGAAGGAAGCATCTCCGACCCCATAATGTATATATATTCTTGATCAACATGACGAGCTGAGTTGATATAGCCATGTCCGTCTGTCCGTCCGTCCGTTTCTATGCTATTTCCATCCTCAGTTTTAAAACTATCTTGAACAAACTTTCAAAAAGTCTTTAAATACACATAGGCTGCACATTTGTCGGAATCGGCCGGATCGCGTGACTATATCATATAGCTGCCATAGAAACGATCGGTCCAAAAACTAGTTCTAGTGAGAAAATCTTTGTTGTTTTCTATCGTAGCATCACCAATCGTGGTATATGTTAGTTTTATATGCTCCCACACAATTTTGGAAAAATTTTTTCAAAATCGGATGACTATAGCATATAGCTGCCATATACCCGATCGGTGCAAAAACTAGTTCTAGTGAGAAAAACTTTGTTGTTTTCTATCGTAGCTACACAAATCGTGATATATATTAGTTTTATATGCTTCCACATAGTTTTTGAAAAATTTATCAAAATCGGATGACTATATCATATAGCAGCCATATAAACGGTCAGTGCAAAAACTAGTTCTAGTGCGAAAAACTTTTTTGTTTTCCATCGTAGCGACACCAATCGTGGTATATATTAGTTTAATATGCTCCCACACAATTCTGGAAAAATTTATCAAAATGATCTACTACCACCCGGTAAACTAGTTCATGAAAACTTTTTTTTTACCACAACATAGTTCTATGCTCCCACACAATTCTGGAAAAATTTATCAAAATCGGATCACTATAGCATAAAGCTGCCATATACCCGATCGGTGCAAAAACTAGTTCTAGTGAGAAAAACTTTGTTGTTTTCTATCGTAGCTACACAAATCGTGATATATATTAGTTTTATATGCTTCCACATAGTTTTTGAAAAATTTATCAAAATCGGATGACTATATCATCGGTGCAAAAACTAGTTCTAGTGCGAAAAACTTTTTTGTTTTCCATCGTAGCGTCACCAATCGTGGTATATATTAGTTTTATATGCTCCCACACAATTTTGGAAAAATTTATCAAAATCGGATCACTATAGCATTTAGCTGCCATATACCCGATCGGTGTTCAAAAAATGAACTATAGTTCAAACACTGAGACATAGTTCATGAAAATCGGCACAACTCTACTAAAAACTAGTTCTATTGAGAAAAATTTTTTTTTTTTAAATTAACTATAGTTCATGAATTATAGTTCATAAAATGAATAGTTCATGAACTATAGTTTATAAAACGAACTATAGATTAAAAAATGAACTATAGTTAAAAAACTGAGACCTAGTTCATTTAAATGAATAGTTCATTCGAACTAGTTCATGAAAATCGGCACAACTCTACTATAAACTAGTTCTAGTGAGAAAAACTTTTTTGTTATCAATGGTAGCGCCTTAAATAAACTGCAAGAGTATTTATTATACCGCTAGTATAGATGAAGTGCATAACCATCAATCGCTGGTTTAAATAAAAAAGCGCAATATTTCTGTTCCCTGTCCTTTTTTTTTACCCATTTGCAGATAAAACCAAATTGACATAAAACTTCCATCAGTATTTGGCTGGCATTCGATGTCCTGTCAATTATCCATTTTCAGCTAACAAGCTCAATTCGCCATTTTCGCTTTTACATACATTCATTAAAACGATAACGAAGCAGAGAATCCATGTGTAATACTCGTGATTATTGAGTTTGTCATTTTAATTAAATTCCTCTTTGAACGATGCTCGCACATGACAGCCACTGCTGCTACTGCTGCTGCACTGGCTCCTGGGTTTGTCCATCCACAGCGAACGTAATTGAATTTGTATACAAAAGTGAATGCCAGTGAATGCTAAACTCTGAGCCACTCAATCAAGCGAATTGTTCGAAATGACAATCAAATGATTTATTTTTTTTTCATTTTGCAGGCGGCGATTTGAAATTTCATATTTACAATATGGGCGGTGAGCCGGGATTTGAGCTGGAACGTGCCCGCTTTTATGCGGCCGAGGTGGCCTGTGGACTACAGCATCTGCATAAGCAAGGTATTGTCTATAGAGATTGCAAGCCAGAGAATATTTTACTGGATGATCATGGTCATGTGCGTATATCCGATTTGGGTTTGGCTGTGGAGATACCTGAGGGTGATATGGTGCGGGGACGTGTGGGTACTGTGGGTGAGTTTGGAAAAATAACATTTAAAAAATAGAAAAATTAAAACCTTTGTCCACTTTTTTAGGCTACATGGCGCCCGAGGTTATAGACAATGAGAAATATGCTTTCTCTCCGGACTGGTTTAGTTTTGGTTGCCTGCTGTATGAAATGATTGAGGGTCAGGCGCCGTTTCGCATGCGCAAGGAAAAGGTCAAGCGCGAGGAAGTGGACAGGCGTGTCAAGGTACGTGAGCCAAACCCGAAACTGTGTGGCATTTCTAATCAACTGTGTCTGCTCTGTAGGAGGATCCTGAAAAGTATTCAAGCAAATTTAATGATGAAGCCAAATCAATGTGCCAACAGCTGTTAGCTAAATCAATAAAACAACGCCTGGGTTGCCGCAATGGGCGCATGGGCGCTCAAGATGTAATGGCCCATCCATTTTTCCACTCCACCCAGCTGAACTGGCGGCGCTTGGAGGCGGGCATGCTGGAGCCGCCATTTGTGCCAGATGTGAGTGCTTTAAGATTTCCAATTATAAAACTATTTTAAACCACATCTACTTTATGCAGCCACATGCCGTTTACGCCAAAGATGTGCTCGATATTGAGCAGTTCTCCACAGTCAAGGGCGTCAATATTGACGAGTCCGATACAAATTTCTATACGAAATTTAATACCGGTTCTGTGTCCATTTCATGGCAAACCGAAATGATGGAAACGGAATGTTTTGACGAGCTGAATGTGTTTGGTCCCGAGGAGTGTCCCACGCCAGATTTACAGATTAATGCCATACCTGAACCAGATAAGGCAGGTTGTTTTCCCTTTCGAAGAAAGGTATGTGTATGCAAAAGCATTTCCTCCTCCCCCTCTTGCTGTCTTTTAATGCTTTGTCCCTTCTTTGTTGCAGAAGAAGCAGCCAGCACGCACCCAGCCCATACCCATTCCTGAGCATCTGTTAACCACTAGTCACAGCGTGTCCTCAACTACAGTGGAGAGCTGATAGCATAAATTAAATGAAAAAGCGCCCACTACGCCTAACGTAGATACATAGCACAAATTGCGCCAGCTTACCCCAGATTAGGACAAACACAACACATGTATGGGGTATTATTTTTTTTTTTTTGTTCCGTTTTGAAATTGTATTTTTACATAGATTTTGTAATGAAATACATACATATGTATATGTATTGTTTACACACACACACACACACACACTAAAGCGCACGATGAGCATTAGAGCGTTACTTAAATTTCAACATATTTAAAGAAACTTATTAAGCAAACACTAAACAGCCACTTGAATCGTCGTCAGTTAGTCAGTAGCACTCAGCAAAGAAATGTTACTTCAAATGCATTCGCTATATACCTACTACAACCACAAACACACACACACACTCACACAAAATTATGAAAAGTTATAGAAATTAAACATCTCTTAACCGGGCAAATACACACTGCTTGTGATTGGGATAACAGCCATTTTACAATTTTGGAAATGATTCATATTTTAATGAAAATCATGTGAAATTTAGTCATATTAAGATCGAGTGAGAGAGCTCTTAATGTTACGTCAAGTTACTAAACCAATTTTGCTAGTGTAGAAAGTTAAAACACCATCACCCAACCGATTCCTTCAAATGCAACCAAGTCAAAGAACTATTCAACTTTTGCCCTGACTCAAACATCAGAGTAAATCAATCGATGATAATGGTTTATAGTTTAGAGGGGTTTTTTTTTTGAATATATTTAACGCAAAGTGCTGTCAATTGTTAGCAACGTCTTTTACCCATCTTTCCAGTTCAAGAATCCACGAATCAAACTAATTTGTTGACCTGTTCAAATAAACGAAAATGCTGATCGCCCAAGCCACGAGTCTTTCACCGGTACAAATGGTTATTAAAAGAAACAATATCTAATTAATATAGCGCGAGGCTTACGAATCCCAATTCAGGGTTTCCAAAAGGTTTTGGACGACCCTAGCAAAATAAAGCCTATTCTCCCTCACGGAACACGGCTGAAACGTAACTATAATTGTTTCATTGGGTGAGAACTAGGGTTCGAAAAATTCACAAAAATTATTTTCACGCCATGATAAATAACATCAATGTAGAAAATAATTATTTTCAGACATGAAAATAAAAAAATGTACATAAGGAAGAAATGAGTTTTTTTTCCTGTAACTCTCGTTACAGTAACATGAACAAAAAAATTGTTTCCTTAGGTAAATTTTTTTATTTTCATGTCAAAAAAATAATTATTTCCAGACATGGAAATACAAAATATTACATAAGGAAAAAATTATTTTTTTCTGAAACACTCGTAAAAAATCTCTCGTTACAGTAACATGAATAAAATAATTTTTTCCTTATGTCAAATTTTTTATTTTCATGTCTAAAAATAATTATTTTTTACAGCTTGTATATTTTACATTGTGTTAATATCTTGCGTTTAAAGAAAAATGTGTGTTATTTACGAACCCTGGAGAAAACTGATTGATTTTCTGGACTTTTCTTCTCTTTCTCCAAAAATTCACTTATTTTTAAGGCGTCGAAACCAAATCTGGCTGGGTGCATATGCTTACAAGACGTCAGTTTTCTTTAAATGAAAACAAAAGAGGCAAAGCTTTTCGCAAATTGTGTTTTTTTGGCACAAACAGTTCTTATTTTTAGATTCAAAAAATGTCATTTACCGATTTTTGAAGGGATTTTATAAAGCTCTAACATAAGCGGAAAGTATGAAACAGTGACGAATTCGCATATTTTTTTCTATTCAAATGACTTCAGAAATTATGGGAATAACTTTCAAGGCTTCAACACCAATGATGGTCGCGAGAGTTCGCATTTCGAATGAAAATGCTTCCTCAGGCAGGTTGGAAAATATTTTAAAATTCTTGGAACGACACGATATGAATTTAAAATTACAAAAAATTAAAGGAATTTCACTTTGGGTCTCGCGAAATTCGGGAAATTTGGGGAATTCTGTCCTGCGTCTATCTCTATTTAAGACCATTTCGTGCAACTTTTTTTAGTATGCATAATATTCATAATTCATCTAGTGCTATGTTCTCACCGCCGTGATTTGGTCATCGATAACACGATTTATCGAAAAGAAGCGATAAACTGAAACTGAATTATCACAATGTAAACAAAAAGGGAAAGCAAAAAGGGAAGTACAAACAATAAGCTTGATACAGCTGCATTAATTTTGAATGCAACTTTTTGCCACCACTATCTCCTATGACTTTGCTTCTGACACAAGAATGCAAGAATGCGCTACAGTGTGGACCGGCCATACAATTATTTTCTTGGATACTCACAAAGTATATTTTCGAAGATCGGAGACGCCAAATTCAAACTTACATAATCGGGGGTGACACAGAAATCTCTGGTGATTTTCGTATAAACGTATTCATTTCAACTTAATATTGTATAAATTTATATGATAAGTGACAAGAATGTGTAAGGATTATATTACAAATGAAGCGAAAATCGAACGAGTCAAATCTACTAGGCCACAAGATCTAGCAACCGATGATATACTTGTCACATACCTTATAAAGGTATACGATTTTATTTTGAAATGCAAACGTTTATACGAAAATCTCTAGTGATTTCCGTGTCACACACCTATTGATGAGTTTTTCATCGAGTACGATGAAAGAAAAAGCATGGGGCACATTCGCCAGATACATTTGATGATAAATAATTACCTTCAAAAAACTCTAGGTAATTATGACAACATTTGTTTCATCTTGAAGCAAACACAAATCGAACAATCATTTTTGGATCTTTATTCTCAAGGGACACAGCGCAACAAAGCTATGAATGAAATCCGGAAATGAAATATGCATATATACATCTTGAAATATACATATATATAAATGTAGGCCATTACGTCAATCAGTTTGCGTCGTTTGATCGAGTTGTGTTGATGCATAGGGTATATCACTGTGACGGATCGGCTTGTAAAGAATTTCTTATTTATCTTTCCCTTTGAAAAAAGTTTAAAAAATAGGAGAGAAGGAAAGAAATATACCGATTTGTTTATAGTTGCTTAGTATTCTTGCTTCAACAAGAAAAACTTATATTAGTGTCACGAATAAACACGACACGTGCACGAATATATACCTTAACTCATTAATGCCCAGAATTTGGTTTTTGAAATTTGATTTCTTACTGCTTTGATTATAAACAGCGTAAAATAAAGAGATAGCAAAAGATCTCTGAGTTATTATGCTTTTTCTTCATGAGATGATGATGTGAAATTTTCGTGCCACTTTTTTTGGAAGGCCATAAAATTAAATATTCTTTAACCGCCTTTAGGACACTGAGGCTTCCCGCCTACCTAAAAAAATTCCGCAAAAATCTCGCCAAAACGATCCTACAAACTTCATTGTTAGATTATTTTCCTCAAGGATGGTGTTTTTTTTCTACCTAAATTATTTTGAAACAAAGGTAACATTAACATTGGCGTTCAAGCTAGAATTGTAGTTGATCAAACTTTAAAATTTCATTTGATTTTCATTTGAAAGTTTCGGTTTGTTTGGCATTCGGCGTTATTCTAATGACAAGGAGTGTACTTAGCAGCATTACCCGGTGGTAAATATTGTAATTTTCTGTAAAGTAGTTTGTGCTCAACGGGGGAAGGGAGGGGCAAAATTAATGCAATGTTCTAGTTAGCATTCAACATAATTGATCTAAATACTCGAAAACTTTAATGCATTTTTTAAAAAAAAAAAAAATTTATATATACATAAAATTATATATATATATATACATAGATACTTAACATACTACACACATACAACAACATGTACATGTTTAAATGTAAATTTTAAATAAGTTATTTTTTTCCTTTGACTTTTATTGCCAACAACCGCACAATCGTTTTTCTACGCTTTTTTCCATTTGCTCGTATGACTCTTCTGTTGCCTAAGTTTAAGTTGTCGTGATTTTTGATATTTGTTTTTGCGCGCTCATGCGTCATGCAACAATATTTACAATAAATTATGCAAACTAATGCTAATTGAGATATATCGATGTCAGCTCTAGTGTCTAAGTTTTGTGTAAACGTAGTGTAGGCATTTTTTGTAATTAGCAAAAAAAAAAAAAAAAACTAAAATCAACCACAACAAAATCAATTGGAGAATTTATTATGTTAAATATGTATTATGAAAATTAATTGCAATTGAAATGCCATGCGCAAATTTTTAGTTTCAATTTAGGCACAACTAGTAAATTGTAAGGCAAAGAATTGAACAACTATTATCAACAGCACAAATCGAAAGCAGAAAAACAAAAAAAAATCGCCACCAGCCCTTGAAAGCGAAATTGAATTTTAGCACAAAAACAAAAAAAAATACAATACACCACAAAAAACTAAGCAAGCGCCGAAATATTTATCTATAGTAATTAAAGGCATATTTATAGAGCATCGTAAATACCAGATATACATACATGCATACATACAATACATACATACATACTACATACATAAAAAAAACCTACTGTGTAAGAGAAAAGAAATGCAACACAAAAGTAAAGAGACGAACATTCAAAAACAATAAACGTATTTAACTACAAAATATATGCAGTTTGTCTTTCATTATTGCTACACACACACACACACACACATTATTTTTCTTTTCAATCACACTTATGCCTCGTTAAATCCCGAAAACCAAATGGCAATCAACAGCCCAGCCAAATCTAACAAAACGGGGGAAAAGCAAAATTGGATCTGTCGCCACAGTTGCCATTAAATCATGGTATAACAATTAATTGCATTCTTCGATGACGAGTTCGAGCATTTCGAATGACGCGAACAAAACACACAAGACATTCCTCGTAGATCGCTGATTTTTTTGTAATTTACCTGAACAATTTGTAAACGCTGCACAGTGGGCCAAATGGCGCGGTTGGTTTAGCGAAATATCAATAATAAAATAAGTAAATCAAGTCCGATTAGGTGAAATTTTAGAAATTAGATATTTTATGGGTAATCATATATATCATATAGCTCTCGATTGTTTACTTACTATTATTAAGCACAAATCTAGTATGTAACGAGAGCGTAAGTTGAAGTCGGCCCTGCTCGACTCCGATATACCCGTTACTCAGGGTGAGGTTGCCCAAATTGTGGGAGATATGACGAATTTTTCAAATTGCGGGGGCGGGCACTTTTCTATCGTTCATCAAATTGTGGGAGATATGAGGTTTTTTCATATTGCGGGGGCGGGAGGGGGCGTGGCAAAAAATTTAAAACAAACTTGATCTGCGTGCGGAAGATACAAGTCTACACTGAAAAAATGGTAGCTCTAGCTCTTATAGTTCCTGAGATCTAGGTGTTCATACAGACAGACAGACAGACGGACAGACGGACAGACGAACAGACAGACAGACGGACAGACGGACATGTCTATATCGACTCGGCTATTGATGCTGATCAAGAATATATATACTTTATGGGGTCGGAGATGCTTCCTTCTGCCTGTTACATACATTTGCACGAACTTAGTATACCCTTTTTACTCTACGAGTAACGGGTATAATAATATTCTAAGAATTCATATCAAATCTAAATCGGATCTCCTATACAACAGGCCTGCGAAAATGTAATTTTTTGTCGTATTTTATTTCAATATTTAACAACAATCAACTTTAAAAATGTTTCAAATCTTATTCCGAATCAAAACAATCAATATTTGTTAAATCAAAATCGGAATAGGTATTAATAAGAAGACTAACAACATTTTTATACACTTGAAAAGTGTATATTAATTTTGCCCAGAAGTTTGTAACGCATAGAAATATTCATTTCCGACCACATAAACTATATATATTCTTGATCAGGACGACGAGCTGAATTCAATTCCGTCTGTCCGTCCGTCCGTCTGTCCGTCTGTCTGTTTCTACGCGAACTAGTCTCTCAGTTTTAAAGCTATCGAGCTGAAATTTTGCACAGAGTCTTCTTTTTGCTGCACGCAACTAATATGTCGGAACCGGCCGGATCGGATGACTATATCATATAGCTGCCATAGGAACGATCGGTCTAAGAACTAGTTCTAGTTAGAAAAACTTTGTTGTTTTCCATCGTAGCGGCACAAATCTTGGTGTATGTTAGTTTTATATGCTTCCACATAATTGTGAAAAAATTTATCAAAATCGGATGACTATATCATATAGCTGCCATATAAAGGGTCGGTAAAAAACTAGTTCTAGTGGGAAAAACTTTTTTGTTTTTCATCGTAGCGTCACCAATCGTAGTATATATTAGTTTTATATGCTTCCACACAATTTCGAAAAAATTTATCAAAATCGGATGACTATATCAATAGCTGCCATAGGAACGATCGGTCGGAAAATAAGTTTTAGTGAGAAAAACTTTTTTGTTTTCCATCGTAGCGTCACTAATCTTGGTATATGATAGTTTTATATGATTTCACATAATTCTGGAAAAATGTATCAACATCAGATCACTATAGCATATAGCTGCCATAGAAACGGTCGGTCAAAAAACAAGTTCTATTGAGAAAAACTTTTTTGTTTTCCATCGTATCGTCACCAATCTTGGTAGATATTAGTTTTATATGCTTTTACAAATTTTTTAAAAAATTTATAAAAATCGGATGACTATAGCATATAGCTGCTATAGGACCGATCGGTCGGAAAATGTGTTTTACTAAGAAAAGTTTTTTTATGGTATCCTATTTTTTTTATTATCAATGATTTAAAATTTTTTTAATATCTGATATCTATATCCTATATATATTTTACTGGTTAAATCAGTTGGAGTAAAATTTTTCAAGTGTATGAAAACTTCGGCACAGTCGAAGTTAGCTTTGCCTTCTCGTTTTTTTCTTTTTTTCTTTCATTAATAATGAGAGGCATATCAATCCATTCTCTGGTGGCTTTATCAAAGCGTTCCTTGGTTGTTCCTAAACTTTTCCATTTTTCTACAAGCCTGTTGGTAATATTTCAAATTTTTTTCACAGTTTTTTTCGACATTTGTGGACTTCTCAGTTTTGAATATTACACTATCTGAGAACTCAGACAAGTAAAAATTCAGCATAATCGATAGGAAAATAACGAATTGGCTTCATTTCAATATTTAAAGTACCGCTATCACCCCCCTTTGGCCCACTGTGCGCTCTGCGGGACTGTCTTTTCAAAAATACCATGAGAGTTTAGCTTGATGATGCCGCCAGTAAATGGTTTGATCATACAAATTTAGTATACTTTATATAGTATATATATATATATATATATATATTTTAATGATTCTCTCTAATCTGTGTAAGTCCACTTGCCGAGAAAAGTTTATCAGTAAGCATCTTTTTTGACAATCTATTTGGTAGTCTGTTCAAAATACGTGTATGTATTTCATAAACAGGTAACTTAAAGATCCTTTTCAAGAAGAAGCGTTGGAGCTTGTCGACCTCCGGTGGAGTTTGGTAACCCCACACTAGTGCAGCATAACGAGTCCTAACAGCAAAAATAACGAAAGCGCAAAAAAAAAATTGTTCAGGATTGTTTTTTTTAGATGTAAATGGCAATGCTGATCATATTTGCATTAACATAATTTTTATCGAATAAAATGGCGTTTGATATTGTTGCGGTTAGGGCTCGATATGCTTGGGTCGATCGACTTACTGCTAGAAAATGCTTCAATTTTGGTTGAATAAGGTTGATTTCTTTGTTAGATAGGTCATATAAATTAGTTGATTTCTGGCTACCAAGTCGAGAAAGAAAGCATATACTTTCATATTTTCAGAAAAATGTATGTTGATATATATTAAAGATGTTGAATACTTCAGTTGAAGCTAATTTAGAAAAACACCGTTAGTGTTTTTGGAGGTCCACTAAGGACATTTTTAACTGAAACTTTTAATTTTCTTGCTTCATCATTCATCATACGATTAATTGCATAATTTTGGTGCAGCTGGGTAATACCCTAAATGGTCAATGTTGTTCTAAGGCAATTGTTTGTACAAAAAATGGCCATAGTTTGCGAACGAAGGCTTCTTTAGTTAAGCTGAAAACGTAGTTCGCTCTATTTTAAGATAGAGTTTGTGGCCTATGTGGAGTGGTTCGGGGGTGAATCCGAAAATGGTACTTCGTTTCGCGGTTTTTTGACTGCCGAGAACCATCTATTTAGGACATGTTATAGCCAAAATATTTGATTCTTATGAAAATCTACCGTGCGCTTTTGAAGATATTCAAGAATTTAGGTTTGTTCTGCTTTTTCGGTACCTTAACCAATTGTTCGATTGAAGTGCATTTTTGTTATTGTGTTTCCAATGAGTCCGTATTATCTGAATTTCGTAGAATTTTATCGTGACCTAGGTATAAAAACATGTTAAATCTGTTGTTTCTGTGTGTTGCTAGTACAAAAGTAGGGCTTTATATGATAAACTGGGTATGAGGTGATGCTTACATAAGTATTAATTTTTAGAATTTATGGGTCTTATACCGGGCTAATTAAAACGAGCGTTTAGTCGCCGCTCACTTCAAACCTACTCAGTAAGTTTTTTTAAATATATATTGTCACAATTTATTGAGTTTTGTTTTCATTGCGCTAACTTTTCTATCGTTCTTTGATCATGATGATGCGATCATAGTAATGATGTTAAAATATAGACGTCCGAACAATCTATTTCCAAAATTGTGAATGTATTTTTCAAATTGCGGTGAACTTTTCTATCGTTCATCTGATCGAATGATTTATCTGTAATGATGATTAAAATATATTCTAAAAGTTTGAACAATCTTTTTCAAAATTGTGGAGATATGAGGATTTTTTCAATTGCGGGGGCGGGGGTGCAAATTTGAAACAACTTGATCTGCGTGCAGCCACAATACAAAAAAAATGGTACTCTCTTTGTCTTGATCTGGTGTTCAGACGGACGGGACGGACGGGACGACGACAAGATCGACCGTTGTGGATCAGATATATAACTTTATGGGGCGGTTACACTTGCACGACCTTTTACCCGAAGGTAAAAACTTTGTAATACCTACCAAGATGTAAATATTATCTATTGTGTAATATTGTCTCCTAAAGCCAGTTGGGCACTCATTTATTATGTTTTACGGTATTCCCCGGTTTTTGCAATTACGTTTATTAACGGGTTCACTTAATGTAAAATTCGGAACAGACCTAAAAAAAAAGGCCAAGAAAAGAAGATAAAGATGCCCTTTATTGTCCTAGCAGTCATTGAATAGAGCAGAGACAGATTATTATTTTAGCCTATCTGAAATATCAGGATATAATACAAGAAATAAAAGTTCCGTCAAATTGCCCATTGTGTCGTCAGATGATTTACCGTCATCTTCATAAGCTATCGCCGGTTTGGCGGTTATTATTATTAACATGAAATGTTAATATTACCTTTAAAGTTTAGTAATAACATAAAATGTTAATGAAAAAATGGTATCTTATAGTCAGGGTTCGTAAAATAAAACACATTTTCTTTACACACAAGATATTAACAAAAAGGAAAATATACAAGCTGTAATAAATAATTAATTTCAGACATGAAAATAGAAAATTTATATATATGGAAAAAATTATTTGTTTCATGTAACTAACACGAGCGTTTTTGACACGACTGTTCTTTACAGGCGTCAAGAAAGCACCTCAAATTATTGACTTGCCTGTAAAAAAACCATCATATGAAAAATGCTCGTGTTAGTTACGGTGGAAAATATAAAATTTTTTATTTCTTTATTTGTTTTCTGACCTTTTTCTCTTTTTATTTCTTCTCTCTTCTTTCTTTTACTACTTTTTTTTTTTTTATTTCTTTTATTAGCTATCTTCATCTGTCGTTCTTCATGATAATATTTCTTCTTTTTTTTTTCTTTTTTTGTATTCTTTTTTCTTTCTCTCGTCTTCCGACCACGACGCCAGACGGAATGCTAATCGATCGTGTTATGCTATCAAATAACTTATTCGAATGTTCTCTGGTGTTACATACCTTTGCACAAACCCGATTGTTTTCGATACAGTATAAAAATTAACATCGGCTACGCCGAGTTTTTGAAAGTCACTACCATTGATAACAAAAAAGTTTTTCTCACTACAACTAGTTTTTTGACCGACCGTTTATATGGCAGCTATATGCTATAGTCATCCGATTTTGATAAATTTTTCCAGAATTGTGTGAAGGGGTATAAAACTAATATATACCAAGATTGGTGACGCTTCGATGGAAAACAAACAAGTTTTTCTCACTAGAACTAGTTTTTTGACAGACCATTTATATGGCAGCTATATGCTATAGTCATCCGATTTTAATAAATTTTTCCAGAATTGTGTGAAGGGGTATAAAACTAATATATACCAAGTTTGGTGACGATTCAATAGAAAACAAAAAAGTTTTTCTCACTAGAACTAGTTTTTTTACTGACCGTTTATATGGCAGCTATATGCTATAGTCATCCGATTTTGATAAATTTTTCCAGAATTGTGTGAAGGGGTATAAAACTAATATATACCAAGTTTGGTGACGATTTAATAGAAAACAAAAAAGTTTTTCTCACTAGAACTAGTTTATGGACCGATCGTTCCTATGGCAGCTATATGATATAGTCATCCGATCCGGCCGATTCCGACAAATGTGCAGCCTATGTGTATTTAAAGACTTTTTGCAAAGTTTGGTCAAGATAGCTCTAAAACTGAGGGAGGAGATAGCATAGAAACAGACGGACTGACGGACGGACAGACGGACATGGCTATATAGACTCAGCTCGTCATGCTGATCAAGAATATATATAGTTTATGGGGTCGGAGATGCTTCCTTCTATGCGTTACAAACATCGTGACAATTTTAATATACCCTCTGCAAGGGTATAATAACTTTTTCCATATGTTAATTTTTTATACCCTTGTTTTATTTTCATGTCTGAAAATAATTTTTAAAGAAATATCATGAATTATTTTTTGCTAGCCCAAAAAACTGGGTTCACTTTGTGTAAATATACCCATTAAAAAGAACACATTAAAAATAGTCTACATATCTAAATTTTAAACCACAGCGGCGATCGCTTGCAACTGTGAATTTTGGTTGTTTCATGGACACCCGAATAGTCCAGAATGCATTCGGCTCCATTATTCTCAAATGTGATCTCGCCCAGCTTGTATTCGGGATTTAAGGCAACGCGCAAAATGTAACGTTTATTGACAGGCACTCTGGTCACATCCACCCACTGGCAGTCCAGGACATCGGTATAGGTATCGGCGCAACCCATCGATATGCCTGTGAATCAATTAGATTGTAGCTTGGTGCTGTCCATAAACCATTCCAACTTACCTTGGGTAGTGTTGCCACAAGTGTATTTTTTGGCTATTCCCGCTGTGCATTCCGAGTCCATTAGGCAAAACGATGCCTTATGCCCCTGGGCGACCTTCTTGTAACGCATATCGTACACATCGAATGTAGCAAAAACATTCATGCTGTGGTAGTGCCTATGGCACTGATGCCACACCCAATCCTTATAGTTGGCATAGGGACTCACATCCGCAGTGCCCACATTGGAGGCCTTGACGGAGAAGCGTAACAATATGCGCTCGGCATTTGGCTGAGTCTGGCGTATTATATAGGCATCGGCCGATAAACAATGCTCCTCCATGGCACAGGTCAAACTGGTCATGGGCACCGACTCTAGCCGGGCACTTCTTTCTATATCTTTCAGACCAATTTCCAGATCTGCCGAGTGGCTGACGCAGGCCACGATGCTAACATTGTGATTGCGCGCATTGCACAGGCTCGGGTAATTCGACTCACGTGAGCAGTCGGCCAAACGACGCTCTGTGCCACGACATAGCGTTCCCACCATGGCCCAGGGATGTTTTTTGCTATCGCCATACTGCGTGCTTTGGGTGGCCTTGGAGGCATAACCCAAACCTAGTTGGCGGCACACCACATTCGCCTCCCTCATGCTCCAGTTGGTGCTACAAAGGGTGCCCCAAGTTGTACCAAAATCAAAGCTCACCTCAACGCGACCCTCACGCAACACTTTGAGTTCACCACGATATACCCGTCCCGTATTTAGACGCAATAGCATATTTTTGTAGTTATTCTGTATGTTGAGTCGGCTGTTGGCCAGACTTGGGCTCAAGCCCACCAGCACCAGAAACATCAGCAGTTGTAACTCCATGGCAATTGCTCAGGCTACTGGCCAGCCGCTTAAAACATTCTTGAGCCTTTAAAGCCGAATTAAACAATGCACCAAAAAAGCAACAACTGGTGGGGATTGGGGCTACACATATGGTAGGAGGTATATTGTGCGTTGTATGGCGACCCACATCTGGTCTATGAGCTATATGGGAACACGACGTTTGTATACAAAACTTAAGCAGGCAGAGTGCCTAGTCTGATTGTGAGTGAATTTGTTTTTTTGGGTGGAGTGCATGCGTTAACAACAATTTGTAAGCGTGTGTGTGTGTTTGTGTGTGTGTGTTATAACTCAAGCATCTTGTTAATGGCCTCTTTAAGCTCTGCCGGCTGGAATACCCCTCGTTCTGTGATAATGCCCGTTATAAGGCTGGCGGGGGTCACATCAAAAGCGGGATTCCAGCAATTGATGCCAGGGGCAGCAATACGATGCTCACCCACATGCGTCATTTCTCGATCGGGTCGCTCCTCAATGATAATGTGATCCCCACTAGGTATATGCACATCAATGGAGGTTAGTGGGGCGGCCACATAAAAGGCAACACCATGATGCTTGGCCACCACAGCAATTTGATAGGTTCCTATTTTATTGGCCGTATCACCGTTGGCAGCCACCTGAAAAGGATACAGGAGGGTGAAATGGGTTCAATAAGTAAATTAAAACATACAAATTGAAACTTTAAATCATATTTTATTTTTCTGCTGATCGACTTGAAATTGATATGTAAGGAGGTAAAATAAATTGTCAAATAATTATCCAATTCCAAGGTCGCTAAATGGTAGATCAAGATCAAACCTTAGTTTTCAAACAATCTGTCGAAAATTCGGTTTTTAGCTCAATGGGTGAAATAAACTAAAAAATTAGTTAATAATTTCGGAAAATCCACTCCAAAGTCGGAAAACGGGGGTTCAAGGTCAAACCATTTCCACTTTGCAAATAATTTTGCGATTTTAGTACGGTTTCGGAACAAAAAATGTATTCATACACAGTCTGTAGAAGGAAGTATACGGGCCCATTCCGGTTTTCACATTCGACCGAATTTGTCGATTTCGAATGATTGAATAAATCAGCTTAAACCGTTTAATATCTAATGCGTTAAATTATAAGACGGGATTTACATGATGAAGCAAACTTCATGATGTTTTCTTAGTAGGCGAGAGATTTAAATGTAATTTTTTACTATTCGTTCAAAAGGTCTGAAATGATTTCCATTAAATTCTACTAAGAAAACTTCATGCGTGTAAATCCCGACTAAGTCAAAATTTGAAGTTTGATACCGATTAAATTGTCTGTTTTTTGAGGAACTATTTGTCCTCTGTTGAAAAATAACAATGTCGCTGTTTTTCTGTCCATTTTAATTTCTATAGCTTGTTTACTTATTTTTCAAAATACAGTGATGCCACCTTATTTTTTTTAAAAAATGATTTAAAAAACAGTATTGTAATAAATAAAAACTAAACAAAAAAAACTGGAAATAGGGGTAAGTTCCGAAACGAATTTCGGTTCTGGTACGTTAGGAAATGAGTGTTTTCGTTAAAAGGATATTTTTTTCGGTTCTGATAAGGTACCCGGGTTTTTATTTCGCTATACCGGTAAAAATATATTTTTTCAAGATTCAAAAATATTCAAAAAGTTAAAGTTGTTCTTTTTTTTTTTTTTATATACCCAAAAAAAAAAAAAAAAAAAAATATAAATCAAAAACTGTTAATATAAACATAAAATGTTAGTGTTATCGTTAAATATCGTAAAGTAACCACAAATATATGAAAAAAATGTAAATTATTATATTTCCGCTAAATAGTATTCGATCTTTTGAAAATGTCACAGATTATAGATATTGAGCATATATGTATAAAGCTTGATATCTGTTAAATAATAGGAGTAATTTATTATTTTCAATTGACAAAAATTTGAAACAAACTTGATAATTCTAGTCTACACTGGAAAATTTAGAGCTCTAGCTCTTGGAGTATAGACTTAATCAACTCGGCTGATCAAAAATAAATATACTTTATAAGATCGGAGATGCTTCCTTTTAGTCTTTAACATACATTTGCACAAACTTATTGTAGTTTATCCTTTTTACTATACGAGTAATTAAAGGAATTAATGGAACTCAAAATAATTTAAAATATTGATTCATCGTAAATCATAAATGGTTTCTAATTAAACAGTGTTCGAAAGATTATATCCTACATTTCGTGTTATTTTACAAAATACACGAAGATTTTCATGTTGATATCTTTATATATATATTTATTCTGTCCCAACATTAGCCACTTAACTCCTTCTAAACGGCTAAACCGATTTGGATGAAATTTTCTGTAAATAGATTTATGGGTCCGCAGACGGTTTAGGAACTCGGAAGGTGGCGCTTAAGAGTCAGAGTCATATCTCCGAAACTATTACAGCTCTATAACTGAAATTTTTGGTGTAGGTAAGTAATATGGAACTAAACATTTTTCTGTTTCAGGACTAGTTCCAATCCAGATTGAACTGGTTCAAAATTGCTTCATTTTTCAGAAATTATTTAAGCTGTTAATTTACAATTTGGGGATTGGGCTGGTAACATGAAGTTAGTTATTTTCCAGTATCAAAACCGGTTCTGAAATAGTCTTAAAAAGTGGTTTGGAGCCATATCTCAAAAATTTTTTATAAGAGAAATTCGCGCATGCAATTTCTAATTCGCGTGGTATTCGCAATGACTATCAAGAAGTACATAACAATGTACATTTGTGGGTGGAATCTAGAGGTCCATAATTCTCACATGGCAAAATTTCGACAAAATTGTAATCATATATGAGCAGGCAATAGCAGGCAAGCCAACGTTTGGGCAGGACAGGGTCTGCTGGGACATCTAGTATCATATATTATTACATTCTTCTGATTTGATTGTAGAAGCACAATATCATTTAGTAAGATTGATTGATTGATTAATGGGACAGCAGTTACTCTTTCTTATTACAGATTGAGGAGTTATGTAAATAACAAGCGTGTGAAAAATACTTGTGTTAGAAAATGTCTCTTTTCAGATCACATAAAAATTATTTTCACGATACTTGATAGAACGAATGCAAACGGTTTTGAACCGAAAAACCGTTCCGAACCAAGAACCGAAGCGTGTTTTTTTAACTGAACCGAACCAAAATAAAGACTTAAAGGTTATTAAAATGTTTTTTAAAGTTAAATTTTGAAATTTAATGCTAAAAGTAAAACTTTGTTTCTTGGAAAATTCGGAAATTCAACAACGGAAACTTTGCTGAATAAGTATTAAACGTGAACCTCTAAATCGCACCGAAACCGTGGTTCGGATAGCTTAAAAAACCACTTCATGAACCGAACCGATGGCTTAAATATGCTGTGAAAGACCGAACCGAACCAGTCTAAATTTGCGATCGGTTTGGATCTATGATAGAATTACATTTGTTAAGCTTTGAAATCTAAAAGCTTTTGAATAGCTGTCTTATTTATATGAAGTATTGTGCCGAAAATTAAATTTATGTCATCTGAGAACAAGCTTTAAGAAGAAATAAATTATTTTTTAAGGCCTGTACTTAGATAAAATAAAAATTTTGTTCGGCACAAAACTTTCCTTAGGTGTCATTATAAGGGTTCTACCTTAGGGATTTGAATCGCTTTTGTAAGCCAGTTCATTAGCTTCTTTGTTCCCTGGTATACAGGCATGTCCTGGTACCTATCGTAGTGATTAAGTTAGTCAAGCTTGCTCGGGGCTTGCATTAACTGCAGCCACACTATATCTCGTGTAATAAAAACTTCAAGTTACTTTCCTTTGAAAGTATTTTGTGTTGCTGAAGGAAAGTCAGCTATTGGTTTTACTTACCCGATCGGCTCCCACGACCACAGCAGCCACGTTTTTGGCACGTAATAGAGCCGCCACCATGCTATCCAGCACTAAGGTGGCGGGGAATTTCTCATGGACCAGTTCGTAGGCGGTAAGGCGTGCTCCCTGATTGTACGGCCGTGTCTCCGTACAGTAAACATGCTCTATGAAACAATAGAATTGGGGAAATTACTATGCTTATTTCAGGAATAAGCCCTCCTCTCGGGCAGAATGCTCACCCAGCTTGCCCAGTTCATGGAGCTGCCGCACTACGCCCAGTGCCGTGCCATAGCCAGCCGTGGCCAAGGATCCTGTATTACAATGCGTGAGCACACGCACAGAACCAGTTCCGGAAGCAGCACCCCCAGCTGCCTCCGCCACACGCCGTAGAATGGCCCTGGCTCCATTTGCTCCAATGGCTCGATTGTCGGCTATGTCTTTCTGCAGCATGGCCTCGGTGGCAGTCAGGAATCTTTAATTACATTGGGGAACAGTTTTGGCTGCACCTTGGCTTGGGTTGCTAGTGATGTTACCTTTCCTTCATTTCGGCCACCGGCACAGCCTCATCCTTGGACAGGTCATTGGCCAGAGCAATCAGTTCGTCGGCGGCAATTTTCATGTTCACAGCCGTGGGTCGGGCAGAGACCAAATAGTTGAGCTTGCCCTCGATCTCCTGTCGCAATGATTTCTTGCTCTCGAACTCCTCGGGATGAATTTCTACCGCCAGCGATAGACAACCCACTATGGCAATGGCGGGCGCACCGCGCACCTATGCAGAGGGAGGGGAGAAGAGAGAGAGGAAATGTTCTTTATCTTTTGTCTATTTGCATTTGTTCACGTGATAAGCACTTATCGCAGCCTCTTCACCTGGGGCCACCTTTTCCCGAGTTAAGTACAAGTAGTTGTCGCGCCTCCCTTCCCCACCCAACTATGGCACGACATTTTGAGTGATGTCTGAGGGGGAATTTTATTTTTGGCAAGCGATTTTCAAAATTTATAATTTCAATTACGTTATTTATAGAGCGACAAACGACTGCGATCTGCGGCACAGATTAGGAAATGTACAAACAAGAATTTTAATAGCCCGCTGCCACGATGAGCGATGGCAATCTCAGATAGGTGGGACTCACCTGCATCTTATTGATGACCTTCCAGCCGTCCTCCACGCCACGAACTGTCACATATTTGGACTGAACTGGCAGCAGCAGCTGATCGAGTATGTCCAAACTGCCTCGAGTATATTTGATCGATTGTAGACTCATCTCTCTTCTCAATTTGTACTATTTAGAAACTGCAAAAAAGACAAATGGAGAAATGCATTAACAACAAACTAAGAGGATGCAACGCCACAAACAAACCCACAATATTGATTTTGAAGGCAGTCGCCTTATAGCGAGCCCAATAAATTAAATCGAATTTATCAATATTAATCGAACGAAAAGACGTCTGCATCTACGCTTGATCAGGGAGCAACTGAAAGCAATTGCCGTTGCGATCCATTCAAATTTCGGGAGGCGCCAAAAGACGTTTTGGCAGCACCAAGAGTAAACGAGAGATATTATGTGAGAGGGGAGAGCAATTAAGTTGAAAAAAATAGACAACAATTCGAAGTTCATATACACTTGATGACCTGAGTGAGAGGATTCTTATCTATAATTTAACTCAATTTACATATAAAGTAGAAAATGTAATCTGTTGACGGACTCTAAACGTGTTCCTACCGATAAGGTGCTGGAATAAGGCAAATCCGTTAAATATATATATGATCAAAGTTTTTTTGAAATTTCTCCAGAATCAATATGCCAATCGAATCAATGCACCAAAATACACTTAAAAATCATCATTGAAAAATATAAAATCCCTAAAGTGTTTGTTCTAAAATAATGTTTGAGGCATTTTCTAAAAATACAGAATTTCCCAACACCGAAAAGAACAGAACATGTCACCATCTCCCCACAAATTTTAAAGAAGTTTGTAAGAATGTGTCAGATGGATGCACCTAATGCATAATAACTAGGTAACTAGTAACTAGGGCTGCAAACCGGGTTCGAACCAAAATTTACCAATGGTTAAGGTTCAGAAACTTAAGGCGATAAGGTTTTGGTTCGAACCTTTGACCGTCCGAAGTTTTTCCAAATTTCTAAAGAGTAATTAAATTGTAAAAAAATGAGTGATTTTCTGAATTTTTGTTTTTTTTCTTTACTCAAACATACGAATTTAATTAATTTCAATTTAAAATTATAAGTAGTATTTCTTCGAGAAATTTAAGATTTATACAACGTCTTTTATTAATAAAATGCCCGCTTAACTAAGATTTGTAACTTTTTTTGAACCGAACCGTAAGTTTTAGTTCGGAACAGGTTCAGCTATTGTTTTCAAAAGAGGTTCGGTTCAAGGTGCGGTTCACAGTAAAATTAAACTTGGAATTCCTGGTTCGAGCCATTTCGGTTCAAAACCGGTTTGCAGTCCTGCTTAAAAAATTGTAAGGAAGATGTACGGTTTTCAAAAACATTGCGTATAACTTTCGAAAATCAGTACTCACTACGATATTAAATAGGTAAAAAGATAATGGCTGGGAAAAAATTTGCGAACTACGTGAAAATCACGTTATCATTACTGAGTCCGCTTAAATTATTCCGACTTTAAATCGACAAAAATCGTACGGCTCGGAAGCGATTTGTAGAACACATGGGGGATCAAAAATAATTTTACCCAACAGAAGAAGTAAAATAAATGTCGTATTGTAAAAAAAAACATTGTATAATCTTTTAAACTGTTTGGGAATTACAGTAAATAAAAGAACATATACAGGCCTGTTCTCGTTTCCGAATTGGATCGATCGGTATAAGTACAGTTTTTTTTTTCGAGAAACGATTAGAGAATTCGGTTAATATATTTTGCAATTAAGACAGTCAAATAAAGATGAATAAAAATAAAAATTTATTCGCCCAAAAATACAATCGGTTTTTAGAAACGGGAACATTTACAAATTCCGATTCCGCATGATTTGATCGAAATCGAATATGGAAACAGGTCCGATTATATTATATCTCGTTTATAAGAGCTTTTACTCCCCTCCTCCCTATTAGGATGATTTAAGACTTTTGCCCCCAAACTATAATCCTGCGTGCGGCCCTGTTAGAGTTAGTTAATTAAGGCCCGATTTCTCATTTCCTACATAACCTTTATGTGTCTATCTTTTTATCTGACACATAGCAGCTATATAGAAAATGAGAAATCGGCCCTAATACTGAAATGGCTTCCACTTAAAACTTCAATCAGAACTTTTGCGACTTCTTGGCTTCAACTCTCAAGGATTAGACGCGAATCACTCTCTTTTGTTACACTTCTCGCTAAAAAGTGGGTTCGACACTGATTCCTTAAAGTTTTTCCGCATTTCGCGCCGACTTAAACCTTATTAAAGATCAACTATGTTATGCGATCGGAACAATAGTGACAGTACCTTCTAATTCGATTTTGTTTCTAAAATCGATATGGTTTTAGGAGTTGCCTTTCAAATGGACGAAGTGCCGGGCCTGTATTCAATTTATAAAATCCAGTGCTTTTAAAACTTTAAATAGGGGGCTTAAAATCGTATAAATAAGAAACAATCAGCAAAGACCCTTGATCACTGATCAGCTTAATAAAACATCTTTTATTTTTTAGCATACTTTTAGGGGCCTTGTTAAAATGACATTTGGAAAAGCTTCATGTAATATTATATTAAACACAAGAGGAAAACAACGTAAATTACCTAGAAATATATCATTGATCAGCGAGCAAGGTCTTCTGCTGAGCACGGCTAATGATAAATATAATGGAAGTTATACCTTAACCTCTAATTTCAGAACTATATTAGAAGAATATTGCTTGAACGATTCAAAGTTTATTTTTATTTTTAAACACAGTGATAATTTCCTACCAAATTCGATCAAAATCGGATGACAATATATAGCTGCCTTAGAACGGACAAGAAATGGGTCTTGTTGTTGTTTATAATAGCGTGTATATATTAAATCTTGTGAAATTTGGAATTTAGTCAAAATCTGACATCTATATTCTATATTTATTCCATCAAATATTAAAACTTCGGCACTTTGGTTTTGCCCTCATCTTTAATGTTGAACACGAAATGGTTTCAATGCAAATGTAACTCAACAGTTTAACAAAATTGAATGTCAAGCTTGCTCATTAAATTCACGTGCTCTCAGATTAAGGGTATAGCGACAACATTAACACACACACACAAACACAACACACATGAACACCACCACAGACCATCGCGATTAATTCAACTCGACACATCTGCTTGGTTGCTGTCGTTCGTTTTGCCAATTGATAAAGGAAAACCGGCAGAGGCAGCGAATGCTGCTGACGTTAAATATTCTAGTTGTTGACATTTTGTAATGACAACCCAAGCACAAAATTAATCTCGCACAACTTATCTCTGCAAAATGAATATTAAGCATTTGTGAGAGCTTTGGCGGCGTAATTGATGCACTTGCAATTAGTTGGGATGGCGGAATCTGCGCCCTGGTCGGCTGCCAGAATACTCATGCAACATGTGGTTGAACCATCAATCAATTAATTTGCATTCAAGTGCTGTTTTAACTTACCCTTTGTTGAATGGAACTCTTAGCTTAAATGTTAACTGTAAATTCGTTTTGCTTTGGCCGCGTTTAAAGCTCGTTTGAAGTGAAAGGTTTTAGCCGGCGTTGGCGATTGCCAAAATAAAGTGGCACGTGTTTGTTATCGTCATGAATTTTATATATAGTGTGGAAACTGAAATGTATTTTTTGTTTGGTTGTTGTTGCAAACACACGCACACGTTTGACATATCATTTCGATTTCGGCATCGAGTACAGAATAATAGAGTAAATATTTTTGCTGCCGCTCTTTTATCAGCTGTTTAGGTCAAACACCATGATGTGTGTTGACAGGGTGAGGCAAGGCTGAGAACTTGATGGTATAACAGGGTGAGGCAAGGTTGATATGAAAGCTGAGAGCGCGAAGGGAAGGACGCAGAGTCCTTTTGTCACACGTCCGTTCTGTTTCAATGCCAAACACAATTTTTCCATTCTTCACATAAAATTTATTTATTAATTTAAGTAATAAATTTAATTTCATGACTTACAGCCCCTTTTCCACTGGCATTTTCATTTATTTACGACTTTGCCGTTTTCATTGGCAAAAAGCCAATGTGACTGGAATGCGTTCGCCGAGTTCTTCAGGCCTTGAAAGTTAGACTCGCAGCTCCGAAATAAGATTCTAAATTTTATTATTTTCTTAAATCAGAAAACTATTTTGTCTTACTCTCTAATAATCTAATGGATTCAAATCCACGAATTAGCCCTTTCAATGTATTGTCTTAGAAATCATCTTTATCATCAGCATCAGATCTACTTTATGTAAGTTTTTGATCTAACTATTTTGCAAGTGGGACCAAATTTCATTTTTTGCTGTTTTTAAAAACAATCGATAGTAGTAAAAAAAATTAACTATCGATAGTGCCATCGATTGTTTCTGAGCGCTAGTCAGGAGCACAATTCTGCTTTGCTAATCCATTGTCTTTCCCCAAATCGTCAGCAGAAGGGAAATACGAGATGTTTTTTTATTAATTTATTTATTAATCAAAAATTGCGCCCAGTTTTAAATTCAACTCTTTCGAAGCCCAGAGGATATCGATAAATAATTCAGTATTGTAAAACAAAATACCAAATTATATTGGGGCGAATGCCGTCATTTTCAAAAAATGTTGATAACATGGTGGAATTATATAAGGTGAGGTCAGTAAGGTAGGCTACCTCATGGTGGAATTATATAAGGTGAGGTCAGTAAAGTAGGCCGCCTCTTTTTGGGGTGCCAGTCGAATGGTGAAAAACAGTCAGTAGCAAAGCAAATGTCAATGTAGAAGGTATTATTTGATACACCTTAGCAGGCGTTGTGCCGTGTTGACATTGGTACAGGCACATCTCTCGCATGGTGAATTTCTGATGACTCCACCTTAAATAATTATACCATGCGGTTCCAGTCAACTGGTGAAAAACCGTCAGTAGCAAAGCAAATGTCAATGTGGCAGGTATTATATAATACACCTAAGCATTCACCTAAGCAGGGGTTATGTCGTGGTGAAATCTGACAGCAGCTGGTAGCCCGCTCGCATGGTGAATTTCTGATGACTCTACCTTATACAATTATACCATGGTTACAAATGTTCCCCTCTTCTCTCAGAAATGTTGACATTTCATACATTTTTGTAATTCTCAAGAAATGTTGCAACATTTCTTTGGTGGAAATAGGCTATTAATTAAATTTTAGAAAATTTTCCTTTTAAAAACTAGATCCCATGCCGCCAATCAAAATATTTCCCAATATTTGCATTTTTTCCAACTTTTCTAAATAGTGGTAAATTCAGTTAAATTCCCAGTTTTTCATTAATACGGCCACACTTCAGCAGTTACCCCATGCAACGCTAGATGGCGCTACTTATTTGCGCCAAATTTAAATTGTCTGGACTTTGAACTTAAAGTCAGTTAATTGATTTTTCGTTTATTTTTTTGGCCTTAACAATACAAAATTGTAGAAATGTGTAAAGCGCCTGGGCTAAGTCTCTATCGCTTATGTCCCAACAAAACTCTGTTCATGCTTTGCGATGTCCAGGAGAAGTTCAAACCAGTCATTCCACTGATGAATGAGCTAATCGAAAATACCAAGAAATTGGTAAACGAAGACATCCAATAGTGACAGAATAATGGGATTCAAATTGAAAAATCTCATGAATTTTCTTTGCAGTTAGCGGCTGGCAAGATTTTCCAAGTGCCGCTGCTGGTAACCGAACAGTATCCCAAGGGGCTGGGCAAAACTGTCGATGAGCTGGACATACAGCATGCTTGCGCCAATATACCCAAAACGCAGTTTAGCATGATTGTGCCGCCCATAAAACAGAATATCAATGACATTTTCGGTGGCAAGCCCCGGACTGTGGTGCTGTTTGGCCTTGAGGTGGGTGTTAGTTTAAGCCAATTCTGCATATTCATCATATCCATTTCCAGACTCATATCTGTGTGGAGCAGACCGCGTTTGATTTGATCAACAACAAGGTGGATGTCTGGCTGCCAGCCGATTGCTGTGCCTCGCGTCTCAATCAGGATCGGGATTTGGCCTTGCAACGTCTACGTGATATTGGCTGCATCATAACCAGCTCGGAGAGCATCATGTTCAATCTGTTGGGTGACAAGGAGCACAAGTCATTTAAGGACATTTCTAGGCTGGCAAAAAAGGTATCGGCCGATATGAAATTATGGCGTCCCTCGAAAATTAACAAATAGTTGGCGGCTCCTTCGTTTCATGTTTAAATGGAAAATGGCATTTGGAATTATGAATAAAGGATCTAAGCGGCAGGGCTGACTCCTTGTCCTCGTCAAGTCATAAACATGTTGGCCCAGCAGACAGCTGAATGGAGCAAGCGGCGCCATATAAGCCCCCAGTCTCTGGGCTGCCAATTTATGCAATGACTTGCACTTGGACTGGGACGTGGGGGTCTTGGCATTAGGCAGTTAAATTTTATGATGCAATCGCAGCAATCTCTGGCTTCCATCTGCTCATCGAAGTAGCTGCAGGCAGTCACTCGACCAGGGCCAGGCCAGGCCAGGTGATGGTGACAATGTAGGCAGGCGTCTGATTGACTCATAACAGGCCAAGATCGCGATCTTGATGGCCATTTGCATGCCAAGCCAGCGGCGGCTACCAGGCAATTTATTTGCCCAAGCTCGCAAGTGAAACTGATGGCAATGGCAACTGAGCACGCGATAAGACGACAAGACAGACACCTCCAGATCTAGCCAATTAACCTCGCTTAGTCTTATCCCATGCTGGGCGTGGCACGCATCTGCGTAAAATGCGAATTCGAGGGGGATTGGGTTAACGGCATTCTGCGTAAAAGTTAGTCCACCTGGCCACAAATTTCCGGCCTTGGAACTGGTTTTCCGCCTAATCATAAACTTTGTGTGTTTGTTGCACCATAAAAAGGAAAATAATAAATCTGCAAAAATGGCCTCACGATGTGCAAATGAACTGCTCAATGGCTCCATCTGTTCCAACGATTTGAGGTGCTGAGGGAATTTATGCTGCGGCAACTGCCGACATGCACATAGATCAAAACAGACGGAAATATGGACACAAGAGGCGGCGACTCATTTGAGAAAATGTCGAAATTTTTTATGCCCCTGCTCTAGAGAGCTCTCTAGGATGGAAGCAGAAATATTGCTTAGTATTTTTTAAGAGAAAAGGAAAAGTTCAAAAGAAAGTTGAATTAGAAATTTAAAACAAAAATTTTTCATTTGTGTTAAGATATGCAGGATAAAACTAGATCTCAAACAAATTTTAATTTGATATTTTTTTAAGAAGTCATATTTAGATATTATTTGAAATATGTATCTATACCCAGCTATAGATACATTTGATTGTTTTTAAATAATCTTTTTCCTCACATATCTTCCATACAAAATATACTTTTCTAATATAGCAAAAGTTTTTTAATGTTTCGATTTAATTTCTCTACATACGTAGGTTGCTATATATATTTCTGGACTAATAATGAAAACGCGTATATTTATGATCAAAAATGGTTTTATTGTTTTTCAAAGTATTCTCCAGCAAGATTTATACACTTTTGCATGCGCCCAAACCAATTGTCGAAGCACTTTTTCTACTCCGATTGAGACACCTCCAAAACATGTTTTTTGAACTCTTCCACAGCATCTTCTGGCGACGAAAGTCGTTGACCACGCAAGTACTTCTTTCACGAACGACTTTCGTTGGATTTGGCTCGTCCTCGAAGACCCACACGGTCGATTGCTGTTTTGTTTCGGGCTCATAAGCATAGATCCATGATTCGTCACCATGATTTATAATTTCTTTGCACCAATCCACACGAGCCTTTTTTGAGCGATTGTCGAATGACTGACTGACTGATTCATTGGCAATCTACGCAGAGCCTGAACCGTAAGAGATAGAAAGCTGAAAATTTCACAGAAGTTTCCATATGAGTTGAAAGTGGGCACTAGGGCGGGGTTTTGGAAAATTCTCTTCTTTGGATAAACTCCGATTAACTTCAATTTTGGTTTGTAAGTAAAGTAAGCGAAATAATTGGACACTTGTTTCCCAGATTTCGGAAAATCCGCCCACAAGGAAAATGGCCGGAAAATTCTTAATGGAAAAATCAATTTTTCATCCGATTGACTTTAAACTCGGTTTATAAGCATAGTTTGCAAAATAATTAGGCATGTGATTTTCCGATATTAGAAAATCCGCCCGAAAAGTCGGGAAATTCTCGGAAAATTCTGTATGAAAAAAGCTATTTTCATCCGCTTGTCTTCAAACTCGATTTGTCAGGGTAGTATGCTAAATAATTAGGCATGTGATTTTATGTTGGCGGAAAATCCACGCACAAGAAAAATGGCCGGGAAATTCTAAATATTAAAACTATTTTTCATCCGATTGACTTCAAACTTGGTTTGTAAGGGTAGTATGCAAAATAATTAGACATGTCAATTTTTGATATTGGAAAATCTGTCCAAGAGGTCGGAAAATGCCTTGAAAATTCTATATGGTAAAAACTATTTTTTACCCGATTGGCTTCAAACTCGGTTTGTAAACATAGTATGCCAAATAATTAGACATGTAATTTTCGGATGTTGAAAAATCCGGCCGAACGGTCGGAAAATGCCTGGAAAATTATATATTAAATAAACTATTTGATCATCGGCTTCATTTTAAAGAAAAGTGTGCAAAATATTTAGATGTGTGATTTGCCGATGTTGGAAAATCCGGTCGAAAAGTCGGGAAATTCCCGGAAAATTCTAAATGAAAAATTCTGTTTTTCATCCGATTGTCTTCAAACTCGATTTGTAAGCATAGTATGCAAAATAATAAGACATGAGATATTCCAATGTTGGAAAATCCGACCGAACGGTCGGAAAATGCATGGAAAATTCTAAATTAAATAAACAATTTGATCATCAGCTTCATTTTAAAGGAAAGTGTGCAAAATATTTAGATGTGTGATTTGCCGATGTTAGAAAATCCGCTCGAAAAGTCGGGAAATTACCGGAAAATTCTTTATGGAAAATACTGTTTTTCATCCGATTGGCTTTAAACTCGGTTTGTAATCATAGAATCTGTGTGGAACTATGTGTGTATTCTTCATGCGCCAAAAAAAATGATGAAATTATTTTAGAATTTAGGAAATGGAGAAGGGCTTGGGAGGGTTCATGGCCAAACTTTATGAGCCGATCTAAATGAAATTTAGTTTGTAAGCTCTCTGGATCGAAAAGATGAAAAAATAAATTTTTAATTTTGGAAAACCAACCCAAAACGTATGAAAATGGGTTGTAGGGATTGTTTGGTTTTTCGCCATGGGCGGGATATTGGAGTAAGCCGTTGTATTTAAAATAAATTTGTAAAAACATTTAAGAATCAATCCGATCCTATACTGATGGTGGCGAAGCGAAGCGCGCCGGGTCATATGCTAGTATAACAATAATAAAACAAAGCTCCTCCCTTGTCCAGCTGTGTTGACAAATGTGGGAATGCCTGACGGCACTTCTAACGGTTTGCTAACTGATTGCATAATTTATGATGTTAACCAAAATTTGTTAACCATCTAATAAGACAACCAATGCCGGATTACACTCAAATGTTTCAAAGTTCGCTTGCATTTCCCACACTCTCCAAGGCAGAGAACCTTTCAAAGATCTCGCTGGGTCTTTCACATGCAACAATTAGTTCAATAATTTTATGCTAATTATATCTGTGTGTGTGTGTTCCTTAAACACCGCTTCTTTGCTAATGGGCGTGGCACTTTTGGCTAGCGGTCATAGGGAAATTCTCTGGCTGTTTCCGCTACAGTCTCGGATTTCTAAGTGAGAGATTTCCACGTCACCTGTTAACCCACAAAATGCATGTGGCCATTGACCAGCAATTAGCTAGCTGAGATCTGTATCTATTACTAAAGAAGTACGACTGGGTCTAATTAGCATATGAGATACATTTAAACAGTGAAATGGTTGGGCCATGGCCCTGGGGGGTGTGAGAATGTGTGTGTGTGTGCGCACTTAGTAATTATGAAACGGGGCAATGGTGCTAATTGGTGGCTAACCAGAGAAGGGAAACCGGGACTCATCCCGAATCCCGCAACTTAAACAAAAAAAAAAAAACATTCATCCAACTGTAAAAACAAAAGAAGTTGGCATCGAAATAATTATTTTCGACCCCATAAAGTATATACAATATATTCTTGATCAGGATGACAAGCTGAGTCGATTAAGCTCTGCCTATAAGTGTCAGCATACAAATATTAATGAGTGGTCATATTTTTCCCAACTCCATCTCATATTCAGCTTTAAATAAAAAACGTAAAATTTATATGTCAGGAAATAACATAATGGTAACACTAATGTAAATGGTTAAAATCTGGTAACACCAAAATAAAGTTTGCCATTTTTTTGCATAAACGGTCTCACAACATTTTGATGTACAAGCCCTATTTCTGATGTTAACAGTGAGTTAAAAAAATAAATTTGACTTTAAAATGGAAACTTCAAAAGATTTTTCACAACATTCGACGTGGATTATCTCAAAAAGAGTGTATTCTTTGAATAGCGATAAAGCTCCAGCAAAAACCACTGTATATCGCTGGAATAGTGAATTGAATGGTGTTCGTATTCTCTGAAGGACGTCCAAAATCGGTTGTTGTGCCAGAAAACATCGATGCTGTGCGTAAACTGATAATGCAAGAGTGTCAAGTGACATAATGTGAGTTTGAGAAATCCCTAAACATTAGTTCCACCAGCATATGTATGTAAGATTTTGCATGAGCACCTTGCCTTAAAAAAGGTTTGTTCGCGTTGGATTCAGCATAATTTGACAATTGCTTAAAAAATAGCTCGTGTGGATTGGTGCAACGACGTTTACAAGATCGTCACAGGTAACGAATCATGGATATATGTGTATCAGCCGGTAACAAAACAGCAATTAACTGTGTGGGAGCCAAATCCCACAAAGGAGGATCGCGCACGAAGCATTGCGAAGCAATTGTTCGCCTGTTTCCTCGGTCAAATGGGTCATGTGGCCACTGTTCCGCTTGAGCAACGTAGGACGGTCAATTCTGAGTGGTACACGACCATTTGTTTGATGGAAGTTTATGGAGAAATTCGCAAAACCAACCGCCAAAGACAAATCATTTTCCATCATGACAATGCGAGCTCTCATACATCACGTCACACAAGTGACTTTCTGACCAGCCAAAACGTCGAATTGATGGGTCACCCGCCGTACAGCCCTGATTAAGCACCCAATGATTTCTTTTTATTCCTAAACATAAAAAATTAACTCCATGTTTTGGAGGTGCCTCAATCGGAGGGGAAAAGTGCTTCGAAATTTAGTTTGCATAAATTTTCAAGAATAATATTTTGAAAAACAATAAAGCCATTCCGTCTTTGATTTAAATGAATCATATTTCTTATTATCATCAGGATTATATCTATTATTCTTATAGCATCAGGAATTTTGTAAAATAAAATAAAATAAAAATTATTATCTAACAATTAAATTAAGCTTCAAAGTACGAACCAAGGATCAACCGTTTGTATACAGAGTTGTCAGAATTTGAGAGCCAAGATAAGGAGACCTTGCTATCAATACCAAGCACTTACTGAGTCCACACGAAAACTAAAAGCGCGTTGTATTGGATTCTTGGCACTTATTTAAGCCAAAACAGACTTTTTAAGTCGTTTGTCCTCCCTAAGCTTAACAGGGCCATTACATGTTACAATGAAAAGAGTTAAGGTTACAGGAGCAAGTCATTGCAATTTGACTTGGGGATACCTTCAGTATGTGAAAATGTTGAGGCTTATTCAAACTGTTTGCTTTCTTACACTAATCGAATGGCAATTTGACTGGATAGGCCACGCAGTAATCGGAGGCTAAAAAAGTTTCATCTGTCAGACCTCAAGGTTGCGTTATATAAATTGTTATTCTTAAACCCGAAAAAAAATGTCATTCAAAATTTTAGTATGTCCGTGATTGAGTTTAGACCGTTGTGTTCTTAAAATTTAAAAAAATTTTTGTTCTCTTTTTCTTGAATCACTCATAAATCTGTCTTCCATTTATAAACAGTACAAATTATAAGAATGTCATAGAATTCATTTAATTTCAAGTTTAAAAGACTTTAGATTGAAAAAACGAACTTGAAATGAGAATTTTGTTCTCTGATTTAGACATTCCGAACTTAGTCAGCTTTTGAGATCGTTTGTACTGAAATTTGCCCTGTTTAAGTATGGAATTCCTCTCGTTGTGGCTCCAATGTAAAAACACTAATAATAGTTCTTTGTTAACCCCGGCGATAAACCTCCAAAATTTTGGAAGAGGTTCGGTTCGGGGGTTTGAACTTGTAAGGAATATTTGTGTTTGGTTCGCCGAATGGTTCCTGGAACCCCCTGAATCCTAGGTTTTGGTTCAAACCTAGGTTAACTTGGACAAAAAGTAAGACAAAGAAATGACGCTACGCTCTTTCAAATTATGAAGCTTCTCTATTTTGAGTGGATATGGGATAACCATCACATTAAATGCCAGAGGTCTCAAAATTAGAGTTAGAATCTTACTCGTGTTTTTGAAATAAGCTTAAGAATTCCGGGATTAGAAAATCCTTACTTAAGCACAGACGAACTATCCTAGACTGCTCGTTTGCTCAGTCTTCTCTTCTCTGCCAGCAATTTTAGCGGCAAAGAGAGCGTTTAGCGGTATATGTTCGATTTGGGATACTAATTCGAACTGAAAATATAAACCACAGTTGTTCGCAACCTACCATCCATCGAACATCAGTCTAGCTTTCCATAGTCTATGACTTAAGTCAATCCGTTCTTATTTGGATGAGAAAATCCGTAATCGACCAACTTCTGACATCAGTTGGAACATCTTGGAATTTTTTGTTTGTTTCAACATTTATCACTTCTACTTCGTAGATAATAAAAAACAATCTATTGTGTTGAAAATGCTTGTACAACTAATTACTGGAACAAAGTTTAAAAACATTAGTCAAAATATGTATGTCTTTTTGGACAATTTTCGTAGAAATCTTTAACATCTTTAATAGATTTTGTATTATGATTTAATTGGATAACAAAGTTGACGGGGTTAATCCCGACATAATTTGCATTTTTTTCCATCTTTTTCGCTCAGTGGTTCAACCTGCTGCTCTCAATTGAATGATCAGGCAGCAGAGGGACAGCAAACGGGTCAGTTTGGGTCTCTGCTGCTCCCCCCTGGTTAGCCGCCTGTCCTCGATAAGAATCTTTGCTGTTTATTTTCTGCTTGTCCGATGGCTGCTAACTAGATCACTGCAGATATGAATGGCTGTGTTTACACCATGTCTTTGAATGTTTTCTCTCAATTCCAATGCTATCTTCACTTTTATCAAACAATACTCGGACCACAACAATGCCTGACAGTTTGAAAAGCATTTTCGGCCAAAACAGTGAAAGGTTGGTCTGGTCTGGCCTGGCTGGCCTGGTCTGGTCTGGTCTGCATCACAAGCCGGCCGGCCAGTACACGGAATATATGTAACTAATTTGCTTAAATGTGCGCACAATAAAACAACATTTGTTATTTTTTTTTTTTTTTTTTTTTTTTTGGTTGCGACAAGTTGCCGTAAATGCGCCAAGTTGTTGGCACACAAAAACTGTAGAAAGATTTTGTGCTGGAAATTCGCGTTGTTTGGAGTATTTATATGGGCAATTGGCCAAAAAGGCGGCCAAGTCCAACACATTTGCGAGCCATCAAAGTGACTCGTCGTAGTGCATTTGACTCTAGCAGTTGCAGTTGCCATATTTGAACAATTTCACTTGTTCGGATCGTCTCTGGGGCATTTGAAAGTGCGCAAAGGAGTTGTGGAGGGAGGGCATTTAATATGCACAATTTGGCTTTACTTTCTATATGAATTTTGCATACATGATTGGAAATAAAATTTGAAAAATTTTTAGTTTGAGAAAAAAAGATTAAACAAGTTTATCAAAAGAATATTCCTTCAACCATTTGGGACTGTGATTTTACGCCCCTTATCTTAGCTCTTTTGGTCTTTTAATAATCTGTAAATATTTGTTTTTGAGCTGACTTAAAGTTATGCACCAGATCTTAGAGTAACCTGCATATTTATAAAAAGTTATAAAGCTAATGCTTCAAAGTCGCTACTAGGGTTTGTGGATAGGTTTCCTTCAATGCAAATAACTTGGCGAAATTTAGCATGATGAATTGAATGACCCTTTCCTCATCCTAAAGTTTCAGTTTAGTTTTTGCTTTCCCTGACCCATCCCATTCCCATTTACAGCCATAATGTCAAAGACTTCGTTTGCCATTTGGCCGCATCAATTTATCAGCAAAGTCAAAGCATTGTGTCACGATTTGCCATAAACACCTAGTAAAAATGATCAAAAACGGTTTTCCCCCAAAAAACGATTATTGTTATTAAATCGAAGTAATTTGTGCACAAAAGAAGTTGCCGCCGCTGCGGCAGTTGCAATTGCATTTGTAATGGAAAGTGAGGCTGGTGCTGAGTTTCATTCAATGAGATTCACTTTCTGGCGGCCCTCCACCGACTTAGTGTACATATAACAGCAACTCAGCAACTCAGCGACTTTGCTGAGTGGAAAATGGGCTAATGATAATGTTAAATTATAAAGTTGAAGACAGTAATGAGTCTTATTAGCGCTTGAGGCATCACAATACCAACCTGTGCTCCAGTTCATTGCCCGGCTCCCACAACTTGTGTCAAAGGCAATCAATTAAGGTTAATTGGCAGCCACTTCCCTAATTACGAAATGGGTCGAAAAAATGCGGCTGTGGCATTGGCAAAACTTTTGTGGTTATGATTTTGGATTAATGAAGTGTAGAGCAGAAATGTAGATACACAGTAGGTGATGTTGCTCGAGATCATCGCGAATGCCAGGCACATTGTTGGCATTGATGTCCAGTTAGCCAAGTTTGTTTAGCTTGTAGGCCTGTCAGGCGGCAAGACAAAACTGACAGCCAACATTGACAACGAGCAGCGACGGAGACGACGACGACGACGGCGACAACCAGAGAGAGGTTACAGAGAGGCACCGGCAAGGCAACGGTAGCCCATGTTGGACATTCAAATAATGGCAAGACGTTGTACCTGTGCCATTGCCATGACCCATATCAGTTTGCCATTGTTGGGCAAAAGTTCATCAGGTCGTGGGCAGCCATATTTTTGGCATATATGAAAAAGTGAAAATCCCCAAAGGAAAATGTTATGAGTGAATGATGGTCTACCGTTTGACTGGTGTGTTCGGAAGGTGCCCTATGGAACTAAATTCGTTTTATTTTTTTTGGTATAAGGTCAAAAACTAATTCTTTTTATAATTAATATATTTTGGTATGTTTTCTTAAAAGTAATTGGCCAAATATCCAAAAAATAGAGGTTGAAAACGTTATAACAAGTGATTTTTTAAGCGTTATATTGTTCTACTGAACCGGTTCTACTGAACCGATTTTAATCAGCCTTGTTGCAATCGACGCATAATTGATGTAATTCTGGCCCGTACCTCAATCAAGAGGAAAAAATATTTCTTACTAATTTTTGTACACTAAACTACAAAAACAAACTGGAAAAATCGAAAAAAAAATTTTTAATGGACGCCAATTTTTTGAAAAAATATTGAAAACAAGTAAGAAAGTCGGTCAAGCCCGACTGTAATATACTCTGTACCTGTTTGTACGAAACTAATAACTTTAAAGTGTGAGGTTTTTTCAAAATCTGAGGGTGGCAACTCTTTCAACCATCGTTCATCTGGTTGAAAAACGATGTATGGGGGCTAGTACCTAGTACAAACCCGTAAAATTATAAAATTTGTATATAATTTCCTATTAACAAAAACGTATCTATATTAGTCACGCGGGAATCACGCGTGATTTCTGACCGCAGGCCATCTCAATTATATCGCTCCACTCATAGCAAGGTCCAATTGGGAAATTACCAGTTAGCTATTGCCTTCTCGCTCTCTCTTTCTCGTAAGTTCTACCAATGGCAACGGTGTTGTTGTTGGAGTTGGTTTTTATTTTCTTTTACATATAGCTCTAATATCGTTCATCTGATCGAAAAATGATGTATGACGGGTCGATTCAAAATAAGTAGTAGAATATATGTCTAGAATGTTCGAACTAACTATCTTGAAAGTTGTGGGAGTTATTTCGTTTTTTTTAAATTTGCGGGGGAGGCAGGGGGCGTGGCAAAAATCAAAACTAAACTTGATCTGCCTGCAAGTATAAGAAATATATGTTCCATACACTTCAAACCTCTATCTCTTACCATCTCTGAGATCTCTTCGTTCATACGGACAGACGGACAGACAGACGGACAGACGGACAGACGGACATGGCTATATCGACTCGGCTGTTGATGCTGATCAAGAATATATATACTTTATGGGGTCGGAGATGCTTCCTTCTGGCTGTTACATACATTTGCACAAACCCAATATACTCTGTGTACCTTCGGTACAGAGTATAAAAATATACAAAAATCAAAAAATTATTCTCATGGGTCACAAAAATTTTGAGGCAAGTATCTTTTCTCATTTTTTTTTGCTTACGCCAGGCAGCTAAAATAATTCACACACAAGTAAATTACAAGCGTGGCAAAAATGACGCTCTCGCTGTCTCTTTCACTCAAGCCACGCTACCAATGGCCGCTGTGTTGTTGTTGTTGCATTAAATTTTCGTTTACATATAGCGCCACTATTGTTCATCTGATCGGAAAACGATGTATGGCGGGTCGATATATAATGAATAGTAGAATATATGTCTAGAATATTCGAACTATCTATCTTTAAAATTGACGGAGTTATTACGTTTTTCTTAATTTGCGGGGGAGGCAGGGGGCGTGGCAAAAATTAAAACTAAACTTGATCTGCCTGCAAGTATAAGAAATATATGTTCCATACACTTCAAAGCTCTATCTCTTACCATCTCTGAGATCTCTTCGTTCATACGGACAGACAGACGGACAGACGGACAGACGGACATGGCTATATCGACTCGGCTGTTGATGCTGATCAAGAATATATATAGTTTATAGGGTCGGAGATGCTTCCTTCTGCCTGTTACATACATTTGCACAAACCCAATATATCTGGTCGGAAGAGTAAAAATATGTTTAAGGTGCGGGCCAGAATTACATCAATTCTGATCATAACATCATTAACCGTTTTCAATTCCGATAACCTGGAGTTACGGAATCATGGCTACCACCTCTACACCTTTATTTTTGAGACCTTAATTGGCCTTTTTGAACCGCCCGCGAAATCCAAAATTTTTTGTTTTATTACTTTTTATTAAATTTATAAATAACTCAAAACAGAAAACCGAATTGGAAAAGCTCTTATAGTTTTCTCTCTCATAAAACGCTATTCAAAGGTAGAAGACCCCCTTAAGCCAAAAATATGTTTCTTGGCTGAATCTTTATTGACACCGGCCAATACTCCGCACATGGGTTGGTGGATTAATATCCAATAAAGTGAAACTGGTGCGAAATTTGATCAGAATGACTTGAATAGCCTGTTCGGTGGGTCGGTTATGACGACCATAAAATGGACGCAATTTGCGAAACACATTTCTCACAGAGCATAAATAATGATATTAAAATTCAATGATCCTTTTTTAGTAAGAACTGAACCGAACAGAAACTGCACACATTCTTTTGCTTAAAACTTAAAAATTTATCTTCCGACTTTATTAATATTTTTCTATATAAGACTTTAAATTTTGGCAAAATTTATTGAAAAAAATCATTCCCTTAATTTAAGAAGAATTTTTGGTTTTTCCCCTTTCATTAAATTTTGCACACTTTTTTTTTAGCGTATTGACTTGCCGCAGTTTTTTTAAAGCTCTTTCAGATTTTCAGCAACTCGATTATCGTTCTTTATATTCCATTCAGCAAATGCCCAATTTCAATCTATTGGTCAAAGCTCTGCAGCAATTGGGTTGATCTTCTTTTAAGCAGAAAATTAAAATTTTTTGCATTAAGCAAAGCTCGAGATCAACGGACATATTTTACGGTATCCAGATCTGTTCAAAATATTGTTTTCATATTGTTTTTACGATAAAATGGTAAAAAGTGTGTGTTTTTAGAGCCTCCTTCATGTGGTGACACTCACTGTTCAACAGGCCCACCTTTCTGCTTTGTGTTAAATTAAAGGGCGGGTAATGTATTTAAGTCCATTTTTACACAAGTTTCGTCGTCTAACACCATTCACACAACTGTTTCATTGAACAAACGGTCTTAAAGATTTCGAACTCAACTTTTTTTCGATTTCTACTTTTTGTTGACTTTTTTCGAAATTTTTTAATGTTGAATGTTCTTATGTTATGACGTTGATTCACTCTTAGAATCATAGAGGCACTCTTTCCCGTTTTATTTGTCAAATATCGAAAAGACATTGTGTTGTTTTTGTTGTTAAAGGCCTTATACCTTATTTTCAAGATTTTGATTCTTTGAAATTTGAAAAACAGGATTCACCGAGCTGAATTTTATCTTGAATTATTTACATTCCAGTTAAAACTGTTGTTACTGTGTGTTGCTAGTACAAAAGTACCCATAGAACGCGAACATAGGCTTTATTTGAAAAACTGGGTATGAGGTGATGCTTACAGAAGTCTCAAGATTCAGAATTTATGGGTCTAGTACCGGGCTAATCAAAAAAATTGGATTTTGTCGTACTGTGTAATATTTTGAGCTCTATTATTCGGGTATCTCTTCGCTCAGATGTCTATAATTTTTCAAGAAGAAAGGCAATCCATAATGAGCATTTTTGGCATTGCCATATGTCCAAAAACTTTCAATTTGTCGCCGCTGTGCGTCGACCAATCTGCCTTAAAATTCTGATTCTAAATTTGTCTGCCCATATCACAATATCGCCAAACGTAGGCGGCGACTTGACATCGGGCAAATACACACAGCGATGAATTTGCCGGCCATCAAATGATAAGTATTGCAGCCAATCGTCCCCTAGCTCTGTCCAAAGACTATTCGACATAATGACGGATACGCGGGATTGAACGCTCAACGTGTAATAACCTTTTAAAATGTTGCCAGCGTTTCAATGTTGCTAAGTTTTAAACAATAAAATATTGGTTTTAGAGCAATGTTAGAGGGAAAGATTGCTCTGCCGCCACAAACTTAACAGCGATAATTGTTACGCCCAACAAAAACAGCAAAATAATCAGCTGTTTTTTGTTAGAATGTTGTTGTCGCTCTCGCAACAAACTTAACAGCAAAATAATCAGCTGTTTTTTGTTATTATCGCTCTCTGAGTACAGTCAACACAATGTCCGTCTCGCTCTAACCACCGTGTTTTCCTATCTGTGTTAAAAGACCTTAGCAACATGTTGAAATCGCTGGCAACATTTTAAAAAGTATCTCAACTCGTACTGTTACTTAACAGCGCCTCATTTTGAGAGCCGTTTTCTCCTATCTCTTTTACTCTATGCTTCAACTTGGCGTCGCATTATATTCGCACACCAATACACTCTCACATTTTTGCCTCGCTCTTTGTGACTAAGGCTGAAGTATAAGGAGTTTATGTTTCATGCACTTCAAACCCTTATCTCTTACCATCTCTGAGATCCATTATACGGACAGACGTACGGACAGAAAGACAGACGGACGGACATGCGAGTATATATACTTTATAGGATCAGAGATGCTTCCTTCTGGGTGACAAATACATTTGCACTACTCAACAAATATATCTTAAAATTTTAGCAATAAAAAGATTTAAATTCAATCACCTACATTTTCTATAGCATTTTCCCCGTAGTGTTTTCGTATCTATTTGAAATATTCTAGTTCTACTTCTTTCAAATTTTATTATTGTCAATTCGCAAAAGAAATAAATCGGGTTTGGGGCCATTTCAACCAACAGCTGGCCGGCCAATTTCCACTGAAAGTGTGGGTGTTTTGCCAGAGCTTATTCAGCTTTCCCAGCTAAAGAACTGAATCACTTGCCAAAAAAAAAAAAAAACAAATCCAAAAACACAAAGCACTCAAATTCATTTCTTTTGTCTTTGCCAGACTCAAAACTGGTTTTTGCGTTTTTCTTCTTTTGTAGGGGAAACTCTTTGAGTGGAAGCTTCGATGCATTTTGAAAAGCCGCCTCTTTGCACGGTGTTGTTTTAATTTAAGTTAAGGATAAATATCCGGGCGAAGTGCTAATGAGACATAATGACATAACCGCCACCAAGGCTGCGGCTCATTTATTAGGTTTTACGAAGTGCAGCTGCAAGAACGCCCAACCTCAAGCGTTTATTTGCCTTGCCCATATTTTCTAATATTCGCAATCATTTAACTTAATGTGCGAACATTTATATTCCATGGCGAGGATGAGGCTGAGGATGTGGATGTGGCCACGCTCCCAGGCACAGCGCATCTTTTGGCATTCATCTTCCCTGGTCAAACAACATAAAAAATGTTGTGGCCTATCACACGATATATTCACTAATGAGATTGTGTAACGCAATGTGGGCGTGGCCCGGGCTCTTCGTGAGCCCACATCAACAAACAATTCAATTTTCATGGCCAGCGGGTGGGACCAAATAAAAAAGAGTATTTGCAATTTATGGACTAATGCATGCAACGTGCGTCAGATTGCCCCAGCCAGATAGCGAGTCCAGGCGTCCGACTCGATCGTTGTATTAAGTTTCACTTTACGGCCCGCTTGCAGTAGCAATTTGTCACTCACAAAACAGAGGTTGCCGCAGAGATTCTTTGCCACGTTGCAACTGCCGCTAAAAACTGTGAGAACCGTCAGCTGAAGAGCCATCATTAAATGTTGCTGGCCCAAAACACTTTTCAATGCCACTTGTGTTGACTTTTCAACCCGAAATGAAAACGAAATGAAAATGAAAACGTTGGCTGCACAAAAACAAAAAAAAGAGAAAATGTGGCAAGTGTGTGTGTGTGTGTGTGTGTGTGGGGCAAGTGTGATGGCTGTCAGTCAGCCACTCAGTCTCCGGCTCAGACTTGGGGAGACCAAGTCGAAGTTGGTTGTCATCTCAACATTTAGGGCTGCCTGCGCGACTGGGTCAACTAGGTGAAGGCAGAGTCGAAATGGCCCTAAAAAGGGAGGAAGGGCTCGTAGTCGATTCGCTTCGGAGCGGAAGGGAAGCAGCCGCATAACGGATATAGGAAGAAAATTAGTTAATCTTAACATGCATATTGTTATTGTAAAGCATGACATTAAAAAAGTTGCTTTGCAGTTCCCAACTGTTTAAGGTATTCATTGCTTGGAAAAGCTTCAAGCAAATAGCCTACTAGAGATAGGAGCGGTAGCTCTTTGAAACAGTACAGTACAAAGGCAACCAGCTCTATCATGGTAAAATTATATAAGTTAAAGTCATCAGAAATTCACCATGCGAGAGGGGTGCCAGTATCAATGTCAACACTGCACAATTCCTGCTTAGGCAAGATGTATCTAAGAAGGTGTGGCCGTTAGACAAAAGCTCAAGTTTCACAGCTTACATATTGTCAGTGTGCAACTAACACTTGACGTGAACGGTTGGTTCACGAACGGCTGTTCTCCATGCGCACACACTCAGAAAAAAACGGCTGCCAGCGTTCTAGAACGAACGGGATTGAATTTATACCGTTTCGTACTTAAAGTTTCTAGTATAATTCGTACTTGATTGTACTTAAAGTAAGTACGAATCAGGCTTAAGTTTAAAATTTACCCAAAATGTTCCTAAAATGAGAACAAAATTCTTAAATCAAGTACGAAATACTTAAATCAAGAATTTTTTGTACTCAAACGGGAACGGGATATAATGAATACCGATTTGTACTTAAAATAAGTATGATTCGTTCATGGGTGTCGAGTGAGAGCGCGCACAAGCTGAGAGCAAAAGCAAATTGGCTCTCTTGGCTTCTCTCTTTGAGTTTCGTTTTGCCGTCTGGAGCAAACGTACTTGTATGTAATTTGGCGCCTAGTCTCGCAAGCGCGACGCGGTCGAGTGCGCTCAGACGCAGCCGTTCTTGTGCTTCAGTCCCGAAGACCGGAGTTCGATTCCCAGACAAGGAAAGGTAAAGTAAGCTATTATTAATTTATAAATTATTATATGTTTCAGAGAAAAGAAGATTTCAGTGGACCCCCCCCCAACCAAATCAAATATGCAACGTTAGAAAAAACCACAACAACTACTACACTCTTTACTGTGGGTTATAATTCTATCACACATTTAGGGAAGCAGTTTCTCGAAAATATAAAAACAGTCGGGTACACAGGGTTTGAGCCATTCCGAGAATTAACCCGTAATGTTGAGGTGTGTTGAGTTATTTTTTTTTTTGAAACAATTGGGATTGGAACAGTCCAAAATGTACTTAATGTATCCCGAAACGGTCTTAAATCAAGTATTTCGGGATTGACAAAATCGTACTTGAACCAAGTATTTTGTACTTGTATCAAGTATTTTCGTACTTGGCGTACTATTGACACCGTTTGTACTTGATTTAAGTACAAAGTTCTCGGTTTTTTTTCTGAGTGCATGTATGCGCGTACGACTTACACACACATACATACAAAAATAAGTGCGTGCATCTCAAAGGACACCTCCGAATTTTTAGTGTGCCTATGACACTCGACGCGTACGGTCACTCCACGCTTGAGCGAGTGGGTGGTTCGTGTAGCGCACACACAGCCACACACACACACTTTCATGCAAACGTTGTCTGTCTCACTCTTGCGCAGTTACCTAAAGCTTTTGAGTTTACATATTTTAGTAAGTGCCTCACCTTGTTGGATACATCTTGTGCTTAGGTACATCAAATAATACCTTCAACATTGATATTTGCTTTGCTACTGACTGTTTTTCACCATTTGACTGGCACCCCAAAAAGAGGCAGCCTACTTTACTGACCTCACCTTTATAATTCCACCATGAGCTCTATATGCTGTAGAATGCATAAGCACAGAGCATTATTATTAGAGGGAAAAATTGTTCTGTCGCCACAAACTTAACAGCGAAATAATCAGCTGTTTTTTGTTATTATCGCTCTCTGAGTACAGTCAAGACAATGTCCGTCTTGCTCTTACCACCGTGTTTTCCTATCTGTGTTATAAGACCTTAGCAACATGTTGAAATCGCTGGCAACATTTTAAAAGTATCTCAACTCGGGCTACCACTTAACAGCGCCACGAATTGAGAGCCGTCACAATCTTTCTCTCTAATAATAATGCTCTGTGCTTTTTTACTAATTTAATATTATAGCACCTTTTACTGTAATTCAGCGAAATTTGCTGGTTCGAGGTCATGGAGTTGTGTCTACTCACAACATAAATAACTTATGCCACACTTTTACCCGACGAAACCCATGTAACCCCTTAATTGAGCCCGGGGTAATTTGTGAAGAATGGGATGAGGCTAGGTATTGTGTAGGAGTTGGGTGTATGCAATGCTTTTTATGCCAGTTTACTAAGGTTTATCACCCGCTGGATGTCCGGGGCTGATTATTCGTGGGACTCACTTATTGGATGCTGTGCATCTTCGAAACACATTGCGAGAAGAAACTTTCGATAGCAATACCTGAAGCAGTTACATTAAAAAAATCATTTTTCATTCACTAAAACAAGGCTAGACCAAAAAACAAAAACGATTTCGTTTTCGACATGAATTCCAAAAATATTTTCAAATTCTATGACAAACTTATTATGCCCCAAAATGTGAGCCAAACAAAAGACTCAGCTCGACACAAACTTGCCAAAACGCACTTGCTGTTTGGTCACATCAAAGATGCCGCACTTCTCTTAGCCCACTTATATAGTAACAACGAAAAATCAACATGGAATTATGGCAACAACAAAATCAGCAGTCGTCGTGTTTGTTTACTTAACCACTGCCATCAGCCAGCACCTCCTCCCGCACCATCCACCGCTGAAACGAGCATTCTAAGCTTACGCGGTGAAAGTCTAGAAATATGCTGGCTCAATGACAAGAAATTCTGGTCTTCATAATGAGGCTTATAAATGTTTTTATGGCGGCCGGCCGGCTAAGCCGCAAAAGCAACATCGGAGTCGAATGGTCTAACTACAATTTGGCATGTGCACCATTTATTAGATAGTCATGCTGAGATTTATGCACTTGAGTGTGGCAAATTGGTTTTTTAATTGTTCCAATTCGTACATCAAGTTTTACAGTCTGTAATAGGTGCCGATCTCCCGGCAATTATGCAGGTGTATTTGAGATTTTTTTTTATTGTTGATAAATCTAATATTGAATTGATGTGGAAATTGAGCAATTGATGATGACAGGTGTCATTAATGCTTGAAATTGATATTTTGACGATTGCAATTCATGTCAAGGACATCAGTATGCAATCTGTATATAAATATGAGTAAGTGAACCAAAATGAGTAGTTCATTAACGTGATTGAAAATGTTTTTCTTTAATTTCTTTATGATTTGTTTAGTTGCTCACTCACTTGTTTTTAATAGTTCAGTTGTTCAGTTGACTTTGCTTTAACAGAGCAATTGAACAATTGTTCAGGTGAACAACTTGGCACCCGACTTTGTTCACTGAAATGAGCAATTTTACTCAACACTCATAAATATGCCTTAATAGCTTATGGACAACTCGCTGACGCATATAAATTCCCAAGAGCACAGATAGCCTTATCCAGCTCTTCCTATCTTCGATTGCTTCCTGGGTTATGACTTCTGCGGCTGTCAGTCAGCGATCAACTTGTTGAATAACAGCCGCAGCAGCAGCAGCAACAGCAGCGGCAAATAATGCCAAGAATTAGTTGTGGAAAGATTAACACCACCCAAGGAACGGCATTGACCACAAGGCAACAAGTGGGAATTGAAAACAATTTGCGCAAACCGTTGGCCAACTGTGAGATTGCCTGGCCAGGCCAACAGCTGTTCGGCCAAGAGCATTGACTGCTGCTGCCAGCTAGAAAGATTCTTTGCTTTGAATGCTACGCAAATTGATTTGATGGCAGGCTGAGACTTGGGGTGAGCCCATTCTGATTTATGCTTCATTGTTTACTGTTAGCCAATAGTTGGAGATTAACTCATCTCATTTTTTTTAAATTGATTTTAGCCATGGCTGCTGTCACCTTTGACACATAGACATACGGATGATGTTTGCTAAATCTGATTGATTTTCCAGTAGGAAGAGAAACAAATTGATTATATTACGAAGTCCAGAGATGAGAGGGAAGAAGAAAACAATAAAAGATTACTGACTGTTGCAAATTGTACTGCCTTACAGGGTACGTTTTTAGAAAGCAAAGTTTGAGTTTTCTACATAATATTGAATATTGGTTTATAAGTCTTAGCCAAAGACAAATTCCAGGCTCCAGGGGCATTCTCTGTACATATAAAGGGAACAAACTAAGAACATTGGACTCAAAATAGGACTAGGTGTCAACAACAATGTAAGAAGGTGGTTTTTTTTTTTTAAAGTACACAAAATTGAAAACACTTTAGTCAAGTAATTATTGTTACATTTTCAAGAAGAAAATCTGAAAACTGAACCTGCTTGAGACCAAAAGAAAAGCAACTGAAAAGAATAATACTATTTGCTTGTCTTAGGACCTAGAATCAGATCAGTTGGATTGGGAATGCTATTTAGAAGTGCTGATAAATATGCTTTATTTTGTATCTACTTGAGATGGGCTCGGGAGTACGGGTTCCATAGGGTCCTGAGGGCCCTATATTGAAATACGGGTCAAAAAATATTTTAAAGTCTTCCGGAACGCTCGAGCTGAATTATACTTACTAAATCAAAGAATAAAACTTTGAAGCTCATGTGGAAAAATTATTCGAATTACACAAAAACGTTTTTTTTCCTTGCCGCCATCGATATCTACAATAAACCGTTTTTCTCGCGAACTTTTATTGCAATTGTCAAAAATAAAATAAAATTTTTATCGATATTTTATTACTCAATAAAAAATGTTGTTAAAGACATTTATTTCATTACCCAGTACAAATGACGGTTATTGGAACTCATTTAAAAACAGTTTTTTCAACACTTTTACGATAAAGTCAATAAATAACAGTTACTAAAGACTTTTGTTTTATTACTCAGAACATAACAATTATTAAAGACTTTAATTTTATCACTCGGAAAATAACAGTTTTCAAAAGACTTTTATTATCAAATTCAGTAAATAATACTTATTCAGAGACTTTAATTTTTTGAAACACAATAAAAAAGTCTTTTAGTTTATTGTAGCTTCAGTAGTTTGCGCTCTGCGTGAATGATCCATTGGATGTACCTTATTATTACTTATGATAATTAAAAAAAATTATTTATTTGGTTAAATAAATATAAGCCTCTGACTGAGTTTCATTTACAAAGTTTAATAATAAAAGTCTTTCGATAACTCTTATTTTCTGAGTTATAAAGTAAAAGTCCTTAATAATTGTTATGGTTTGAGTAATAAAACAAATGTCTTTAGTAACTGTTATTGCTTCACTTTTTCATACAAGTCTTTCTACAACTGTTATTTACTGTGTTTTGAAATAAAAGTCTTTAATATCTGTTATTCTCCGAGTCAAAAAATATTTTGAATAACTGTTGTCTGATGAGTAAAAAAATAAAACTCTCTATTTCTATAAAAATTTGGTAAAACTTGGGACGAACCAAGGTTCGAACCAAAACCTTAGCACGAAAACCTTGAACCTCAAATATCTGAACCCTATCCATTGGTTAACTTCCCGCGAACCGGAGCTTCGCAAAAATTATTTAGGTTTGCAGGCCTGATAAAAATAAACTCTCCAAATAACTCTTAAATGTGAACTTTTATAACTGTTACAGTCCCTGATTTTGAAAAAGTCCCCGATACAGAAAATTAATCAAGCTTTGGTTCCCGAAAATTTCGGAAATTCCCTCGAGAATCCCGTTATCCTCCCATTACTAATACCGACCACCTGTTTGGCTATCTCAAACCTTTCTAAAAAACAAACGAATCATTATAGTTTTTAATGTGTACAATGAGAATCGAACTTCAAACCTTGGACTAATACCAGGGAATAATACCGTAACCGGAACCGTTAACCGAAATAAACCGTTTAAAGCCACGTACCGGTATCGAAACCGGAACCGATATTAAATTTTTTTTGAGAACCGAAAACCCTAAACCGTTATAATAGGAACCGAAAACACCGTAACCATACCAAAACGCTAATACCGGTACTGTTTCGGTTTCCAGTTGAAATATTCAACTGGTAAAAGAGCAATACATACACTGAGAAGAAAGTCTTAAATTTCAGAAATTCGCCTTACAGAATAATCGGAATCAGATCCTCTTTTAAAGATATATAAGATACAGAAAAAAAAGTCTATAAAAAAAGTGTTAAAATTTTCCTTTGCTAAATATAAGCCCTCTAATTAAATGTAAAAGATTTCTAAGTCTTCGAAAAATAGAAATGCTAGAAAAATTATAATATCAATTTTAGAAATAATGTTTCAGAATTTTATTGAAATTTCGCTCTACAAAAAATAAATCTTTTTTAATATTTGGGAAAATTTATTATCAGGTAAAGCTAGGGCATATTTTATGTTACCAACTGTTTTTGTGTTTTTAGAGCTTGTATACCTGATATTTGAGTATTTTACCAGCCTTTTACGAGCTATTTTGGGCCGTAGTCTTAAAGTATGGGTTCAAATCTGTCCAAATCACTATGGATCTCTATTTTTGCCGAAAACACGGCAGATTGTAGGGCGACACAAGAATAGGGATTTCCTTAATTCTTGGTTTCAGGGGTACCACTGAAAGCCTGGACAGAAGCATTTAACGAAATTGTTCGTCCAAAAGAAAAAATGCTAGAAATCGAAAAAAAAAAACTTTTTTATGTGGGATATTCGTAGAATTCTTTTGTAGTTCTATCACATCCACTATTTTTTTGGATATCTTGAAATAAATTAAATTTTTGAATATAAAGACAGTATACTGGTACCGGTACGTACCGGTATACCGAAATAAAAATCTGGGAACCGTATCGGAACCGAAAACCGATAAAAACTGAAAACCGAAATAGAACCTTTAATCGAAATTCACATTTCGGTACGTACCGGAACCGGTACCAGAACCTATATTCGTTTCGGGACTAATCCCTGATTAATACCAATGTTTTCGATTTTTTTTTTGGTACTGCAAAATTTCATCATGTTCGTGTTTGATTGTGTTCGAAAAATGTTTGCAGCTGTGAATTTGAAAAGCACCTGAAAAATATTAATATCTGGTGTTTTTCGAAAATCGATGTATTCTCTGCATCAGTCATTACGTCAGAATTCCAGATCACTGTAGTGTCTTTCAGGCGGAAATCCAAAGAAGCTCTAATAGATGCAGCCATGTTTTTCAGTAAAACAAAAAGCAAGATAGAGCTATTGGACAAAAATAAACTCATCTAAAAAATTTCTTGCGCTGGGAACTAGCATATGCAATAGAGTATATGAGTTGCAACGACTAGGACACAATTAAAAATAAGACTCTCTGGCCACAAATCCGACATAAAATGACGAAGTGAAACAGCGATTAAAAAAACAGCGCTTGCGGCCCATTGTGCAGCAAAAAAAACACTACCACAAACGCTTAACACTGGAAATGATTTATAATCTCGACACACCCACATATATTAGGCTAAACTTGAAAACAGTTGTTAAAAATCTGCAAACACATTTACAGGCACTTACTGGATCACAAGCAAAAAAATCAAATCAGTTTTAAACTCCACAGCTGACAAAGAGGACGCACTGTATGTAAAAGTAATAAGTGTTTAATGTTTGTAACTAAGACCAAGAAAATTGAATGTTACAGCCCTGATTGATATCATTTTTTTGGGCCGCATGGAATCAAAGTTATACGTGATGCTGCTGCTGCTGTTTGGCTTGATGTTGGTTTGGCAACCCATTAGCTTGGAGGCGGTTTGCTGTAGAACGCAAAAAATTAAATTTAAAATTAGCAGTGGCTCTCATACATGTCATTCCCTGATGGCCACACAACTAAGCCGAAAAGTTTGTACGTTGGCCGTGTGCAACAATGGTAAAAGGTCGCTCAAAACAAATTGCGGCATCGCTTGGTGCAACTTATTCAAATGTAATTGCAAGGGGGGTTGTATTAAGGGGGATCCAGTAAGATTGTTTAAAGAGATTAATGGGAAAGAGATCAGCTTTTTATATGTGCTGCGTCAATAAAAAGAAATTAAAGATACAAAAATGTATCAAAGTACTTAAAAATAAATCCAGATACTTCTATCCAGTTTGCCATTTCGAGAGAGAGAGTGAGTAGCTATGCTAACACCCAATATGCAGCTGCCGTTTGACAATTTCCCACTCGCCCAAAACAAAACGAAGTAACATCAGCTAATCTCGCCAATCGTCGAAAATCGACATGTCTGGCCCTTAAAATGCATGTTGCAGTTGTTTTTTTTTTTTTTTTTTTTGGAGGGCTGGGCTCTACTTCTATGGACTGTGGGCGTGGCCAAGTAAACAGACCACCAAGCATCCGCACTGACACAGTGCAAGCGTTTTCGGTAAATTATCAAGATGATGTTGCCAGTTGTTGTTGTTGCTGTTGCTGTTGCTATTGCAGTTGTCTGTGACATTCGTTAGATGCTTGGACCTGGGCTTGGAACCTTTGCGTAGGCCTGAAGCTTGGCGTGGGCAGCAGCCCTGGGCAACCCAATCCCTATCCCTATCGGCTGGTCATTAGTGTGCAATCGTTAGACTTTTAAATGCCCACCACGTTCTCAAGTTCCAGTTGTCTTTGGTCTCGAATTTCGCTACCAATTAAATTGGGCAAAACAAAACTGAAACTGAGTGTAAAAGCATCTGCACACAGCTTTAATCACGTTTCAAATGATTTACACCGTGTAAATGACAGAAAAGGTATATAGGTTCATCGCAGTGATTGAAATAATAAGAAAGTATGCGTTACTACGTTTAAACACAGAAAATGTTTCATGATAAATGCCCATAAATGTATGCAAACTTTACGTAGGTTGCTATATATATTTATAGCCTAATAATGAAAGCGCGCATATTTATGATCTAAAATGGTTTTTTTGTTTTTCAAAGTATTCTGAGACATCGTTGATCACGCATTTTTCCCTTGATGTGCGGGAATAAAAAGAAGTCATTGGGTGCCCAGTCAGGGCTGTACGGCGGATGACCCATCAATTCGACGTTTTGGGCGGTCAAAAAGGCGCTGGTGTGAGCTGATGTGTGAGAGCTCGCATTGTCATGGTGCACAATGATCTGTCTTCTCTTGTTCGTTTTTCGAATTTCTCCGAAGACTTCAGGCAAACAAATTGTGGTGTACCACTCAGAATTGACCGTCCTACGTTGCTCAAGCAGAACAGTCGCCACATGACCAGTTTTACCGAAAAAACAGGCGACCATTTGCTTCGAAGTGCTTCTTCCACGAACGACTTTCGTTGGATTTGGCTCGTCTTTGAAGACCCACACGGTCGATTGCTGTTTTGATTCGAGCTTATAAGCATAGATCCATGATTTTTCACCAGTGACGATCTTATAAACGTCTTTTGAAACACCGCGATTATATTTTTTCAAAATTTCTTTGCACCAATCCACATGAGTCTTTTTTTGAGCAATTGTCAAATTGTGCGGGATCCAACGAGAACAAACCTTTTTTACGCCCAGGTGTTCATGCAATATCGAATGTATGCTGGTGGAAGAAATGCCCAAGGATGCCTCTATCTCACGGTATGTCACATGACGATCTTGCATTATCAGTTCACGCACGGCATCAATGTTTTCTGGCACAACGACTGTTTTGGACGACCTTCACGACCTTCGTCTTCGAGCGAGCGTCGCCCGCGTGCTATAGGATGGTGCTTCATCGCCATACACAGATTGAAGTTCATTGTTGCACTCTTGTCGTGATAATCCACGTCGAAAGTTGTGAAAAATGATTGCACGAAAATTTTCACGAGTTAATTCCATTTGTCTGCCGAGGTAAGTTTTTGATTAATCGTTAATCGATATCAAACGTGGTCACACATGAAAGAGTTGTATGGAGCTTTTATCGATAAAAATCTAAACTTTTGTTAGGAAAAGGCTAAAATGGCTAAAAGTGACCCACGTAGTGAGTATTTTATACGATGCTCAAATCTTTAAGCGCGTTTTTCTCGAAACCACTTTTATTGACCTGGTAGCCATGGAAGAGCCAGTTCTACTAAACCGATTTTGATCAGCCATGTTGCTATCGACGCAAAATTGATGTAATTCTGGCCTGTACCTCGATCAAGAGGAAAAATAATTTTGTACTATTTTTTTACGCTAAACTACAAAAACAACTTCAAAAATCGAATAATTTTTTTAAATGACCGCCAAATTTAAAAAAAAAATTTTTTTTTAATCGAGGTACGGACCAGAATAACATCAATTCCGATCATAACCTCATTTACCGTTTTATTTCGGTAAGCTGGAGTCCCGAAATCATGGCTACCACCTCTATACCAATTTTTTGGAGACCTTAATTGGCAGGTCGATATCTTTTTGAACACCCCTTGAATTCCAAAAGCTTTCAGTTAAGTTTTGAGTCAATGTGCTAACGATCATTTTATGTGTGTTGTACCAAAACGGGGGAAATATGCTCTTAAGTGCTCGAGAATGAGTAATTTGGTGCAGCTGTGCGTTGAATACCATACGCAGATCTTTTCCAAAATCAATTTATTCTGATCGGATCGGATTAAAAACACGAAAGACGTGTTTTTCCATTAAGTTAATGAATTAACACAAACAAAATTAAAAATACTGGGTACTTTAAAGTCGGGCCACTCAAATATTCTGCCATTCTTAGTTTTATTTTTGTTAAAACTTTATCTAAGCCATCCGTCGACTATGTATATGCATGTACAGCCAATTAGGCGATTTGAGTGAGTGCAATCGAGAGCGGCACGCATTCGGGCGCAATTCATAAATCAAGAAAATAGCTAAAATTATAAGACAATCTAAATTCCAGTTGCCAATAAACGTTAATTGCGCGTACAGGACAATGTGATGGGTTGTGCTGGTTGGTCATGATCATGCAAAATGGCCGGCCAACCGAACCGCAAAAACAACAACATGTTGCCATGGCCCGAGCGTGTTGCGCCAATTTGCTTGGCCTGCCAACGTCTGTCAACGTCTGATTGTGATGCGGCTGAAGATGGTGGCGGCCCTTCAGCCTGGTGGTTCTGGTCTATTCTGGCAATTACATGCAGCTCACGTGCTGTCAAAGTTGAAAGATGACAAATCAACTTGACAGTCGCGCCAATTTGCATGGCAATATGGTAAGAAGGGGGAACAAGATCGGATCGAGTTGCGGCCGTTGCTGTGGCTGGTGGCGTGTGTGGCTTTTGCCACCAGCCTTGACGCCTGACGCCGTTTGGGCATTGTGTAATAATAATTGGCAGTTCGTGGAAAGTTGGATTTTTGATGGCGATTAATTGGATCGCTTGTTGGCTGGTCCATTTGATGATGGAATGCGGCTAAGTAAGCATTGGACTGAAATTAGCATATTAATTTATGGCGATTGTACTGAGTTCGTTGCCAGTTCTTTTTGCCCGCCTGGTAATTGCAATTGCTAGCGTCGTCCATTAGTAGTAAAATGTTATTGCTCTCATATAAAAGTGAATTGAAATGGGCCACCGCGAGGACAGCTTCCGTCAATTTTATGGCCCGGCCATAAGAACTGCAATGGCGCGGAGTATGGTTCGGTTGAGTGGCCCAGCAGGAGGAGCCCAGTTGAATGCCACCCGCTGAGTGGTGCGATTACAATTTTTGTGCTTCGGTTGATTTAATGAAGACTTCTAGGGGATTCGCAATACATTTTTTCGAAATTACACTAATACGCCTTGTACCTTCCAGCTGATTTTGTGAAATGTTTTATGAATTTTGCACTAAAAGTTGTTGGTCTATCTATCCGGCTATCTGTAGGTACAGATCATGGCCTGTTTGTTCACACGACTTTCATGTTAGCAACCTGTCGTTTGCTAACAGTAAAAATCAATAAGTGAGTAGTACCTGATGCTGCTCTCTCTCGCTCTGTATTGGCAGTGAACTAAATAACTTGCCACACAGAACATGTAGTAATCATCATTTTGCGCTGTTGTTGTTGTTGTTTTCGCTAACAAGCCATTAGGCATTAATTTTTGCCATATGCACCACACACCGGCCATACACTCCAGGGACGACTACTTGGCAAATATGTCGCAACCACAAGACGGGGCACGACACAGACTGAGGCAACTCCAAATTAATGACATAACTCGAACTTGGACGCAACACACGACTTGCCAGAAGAATCAAGTTTATGACTGCAATCTTGACTTATAAAATGTACTAATTTTGCGCTGTAATAAGAATCAGCCATATTGTGGCGCAGCGCTCGTGCGCTCTCATATTTGCTTGACCTTTGGCTCTCCACCTTTCACCAGCTTCGGCAGCCGCAGCAGCCGCAAATAGATGGAAAATTGTATCTTATGTAAGCAAGGCAGGAACCTTTTTTTTGGGGTTAAATGCACATTACAAACAATTTTGTAATGGCCAGTTAAACAACAGAGTTGAAATTTGTTTTCGAATTATTTAAGTCGAGCAGTCCAGCGGGCGGTGCGAGCGGAGTGAAATGTGCAATTGCAATTTACGTAAATTAAAGCAACATAATGCAAGACGTGTGGGTGGCTTCCAGGTCATTCGGCAGAAGCAGCTGCAGCCTCACCTTGTGCCTCGAACTGATTTGGAAAATTGCTCAGATTGAGCTGTTCCACTTGAAATGACCAAGCATATGCATGACAATTTCGAGTGGCCCCAGCAAAATGCTCTGGGAAAAAAAATGCAGCTCGTGTGCCTGTGGGCGGCCCGCAGAGCTGTTATTTTTTGTGCTTTCCCAGAAAATGCCACACAACTATTTGGTTAAAGTACATAATTACTCAAATGCACAACTTTTGTCACACAAATCACACATGGAAATGAAAGAATTTTGACAACGGGCTGTCATCAGTGAAATCAGAAACAGACAGAAGCAGTAAGTGGTCAAGAAAGTAAAAGTAAAAGTCAAATACACCGAAAAGCCATAGACAAAAAGGGCGAGAGAGATAATGTGAAACCAGAAATTTAACAAATGTAAATTTAGTCGAGGCAAATTTGTTAAAAAACGAGAAGGCAAAGCTAACTTCGACTGTGCCGAAGTTTTAATACCTTGAAAAACTTTATTGAACTGATTAACCGGTAAAAATATATAGGATATAGATATCGATATTTAAAAATTATGAAATCATTGATAATAAAAATTTAATACCATAAAAAATTTTCTTAGTAAACACATTTTCACCGATCGCTATCATATATATAGTCATCCGATTTTGATAATTTTTCAAATTATGTACATATAAAACTAAATACCATTAATGATAAAAAACAAAGTTTTCCACAATTTTTACCGACCGATATAGTAGTATGCACCGATTTATTTTTCGTTTTAACATATAACATTCATTCCTGATATCCTCACTTTCGACGCGTTATGGCGCTATATGCTATAGTCATCCGATTTTGATAAATTTTTCAGAATTATGTGGAAGCATATAAACTAACAAACCAAGATTGGTACGCTACGATAAAAAAAACAACTGTTTTGACCGATCGTTCCTATGCAGCATAGATATAGTCACCGACCGGCCGGTTCCGAAATTATATAAAAGACTCTGTAAAATTTGCCATAGCTTTAAACTGAGAGTGCCTAAAAAACAACGGACACAACACCCCGAAATGACTCAGCTCGTCGTCCTGATCAAGAATATATAGTTTATGGGGTCGGAGATGCTTCCTTCTATGCGTTACAAACATCGTGACAATTTTAATATACCCTCTTCAAGGGTATAAAAACTAAGGGAATTTGCCCGACTCCGGAGCGGTTTGGTTCCGAAAACAATAAACACTATTGAGACTTTTTGCCTAAGCTAGATACTGGAAATGCTCCGCTATTCATTTGTCTTGGGAAACTCCGCGATTGCGATTATTCTTTTGCGATTTATTCTTTCTAAATCGAACATATCTAGTTAAATTTTAACTGAAAAACCCCCTGACCTCATAGGTTGACCTCATATCTTACAAACTAAACGCAATCGTGATATACTTAAAATTTAAGCATACCTAAAAACGATATCAAATACTTATGTCCCCTCATGTCACGTTTATTGCACTGGCCCCGTTTGTCATGCACTTGGCACTTTTAATGCCCCTCTTTAGGGACAGCTCGTAATGTCCATTGAATTGTTGGGTTGGCACATGACATGACACATGCATATGCAGGCATTGGGGGGGACGTTCACTTTTTGCCCGCCAATGGAATAAGCTCTTAATTAAGTATCCGTGTCAGTTTTTATGTGTGTGCCTGGCATCCTTGAGAGAGAAAATACCAAAGAGACATGCAAGTCTTTCGGTTTCGGATGTGGCCCAAGTGGGTCAACTGGCAGCGTCTGAGTTCGGTTCGATGTTCTTGTACAACTGGCGCCTGGCCAGAGGCAGGCATGGGCATTGGCATTGGCATAGGCATAAATAAATACATAAATATGCACTCGGATCGGTACGCTGTTGTTCATGGTTAGGTTATGAAGGAGGCAAACGCAAATAGAAATAAATACATTTTTCCCGCTGTTTGTTTTGCCAGTTGCAGTTGAGCAATTTACAATTCGCACACATGCTGTGCGCTGTTTGTTGTTTGCTGAATGAAACTGAAAATAAATGCACGTTAAGAGGCGAAGGAGCAGCGGTCCTGTCAACGGTCAACCTGGCCGCAGTTGTTTGATATGCCAGCCGCATCAGCGGCAAAAGAGCAACAGTTGCTCTTTGTACACGAATTTGGCTTGTTTTTACTTTCAAAAAAAACAAAATCCAAGAAAAGAAAGAAGAAATCAGACACATTGACTGGTGACAGTGACTTAGGTAGGTATTGTGGCCATTTTATGGCTGCAATTTCATGTCAAAAATCATCAGCCATCATTAAGGTCAGTTCGTGGCCGAAGATTTGCGTAAACTATTTTCGGCAAGTGAAATGATGCGAGGAGATGTGTGTGTGTGTGTGTGACACTTGTCAAAGATTTCGCTAATTTGGAAACGAAAGCGTTCACATCAAACCACATTGTTCACTCTTACCTTTTAGTATAATTTAGAAGACCTTTTACTTTTCATTCACCCCATGCAAATGGCTGTGAGCCAGCGACATCTAACCTGAGACATAAGAATTTCTCTTTTTATTGTGTTCTAAATGTTTGGGCTACGCACTCGTTAAGTGCTTTTCATTTAATGTGCGTGATAAAAAGTGCAAATAAACTACAATAGTAAGGCTCTGCGCCGAAGCTTGTATACCATGAACAAATAAACAAAATGTTGCTCACAAATTTTAACGATCGAACTTTTATAAGCCGAAAAGGGAGTTAGATATTTAACACAATATCTTAATAACTTACTGTTTTATTCTAAGTTAGATGAGTCGATTTTTTCAATTCTACAAGAAACCTGATCTGTGTATGGTATACACCCACTTGCAGGCAAAAGCACATGGCTCTATCTCTTATAGTTTCTGAGACGAAGAGACAGACAGAAATGGCTATATCGACTCGGCTGTTGATGCTGATCAGCAATATATGTTCTTTATAGTTTTACAAATATTTCCGTCCGTTACATACATTTGCACATGATACCTTTTAACCCATTTTTAATGGGGTATAAAAATGCACGGTTGCGTGTTTTCATATACTGGGTGGCTAATGAATGTTGCTACATTGTAAACAATAGGTTAACTAAAAGAAACCAATAAATTTGAATAATTTAAAGCAACGCAGTCAAATGAGAATTGATTCCAATTCCCACAGTACACCTGGCAGTAATAAATTGCTTTTCAATAGAGGGTCGCATACGCGAGGCCTTTTAAGTTTAATTATTTTTAAAGTCATCTCAAACACTAAAAATTAAAAGTGAATAATATTCTGTCCCTTGGACTATTAGGGCCATTATGGTATTCGCAATCCTTTAACTTACAAAAACTGTGAACGATTAGAATTTATCAATTTCTGATTGTTTTACTTAAGCTAACAAAATGTAAATCTATACATATCTATATGGCTGATACCACGAAAAATTTCTCACTCTAATTTTTTTTGGGTTGAAATCATTTTTTTTTTGCAATCTTAGTTGAAAAGTAGAGGCTACGTATTTTCAGCGTTTTCCCGGAAAGTGACTAATTCGCGGTCAAAAATATTTTTTAAAATGAAAGATTTATACAAATTTTATTATTTACAGTTGCTTGATACGATGGTTTAAATTGATAACAAGAATATGGAAATTGTCTGTAAAATTGAATCAGATCCCAATCTTCTAAATTACTCGCACTTTAAAATTATGTCAATTTTCTTTGCCTAACAAATCGCGAAAATTCGTAAACATTAATTAATTGCTGCGAAAAGGTATTTTCTTTGTTCCTCATTTTTTGATCAAAATTTCGTCTAGTATCCAGGAATATACTGTATAACGCTGCAAATGGGCACCTCAATAGTTTCGGAGTCATGAATATTTTTCTCATTATTTAAAATTATTTGGAATGTGATTTTTTGGAATTTTTTTGTGTTCTAATTTTCCCGATTTTGTTGACAAATAAAATTTTTTATGGAATCACCCATATACAAAAGTGAATGTATGTTTGTATGTATGTACGAAGGTTCCTTATAGGCCACTAAAACGATTTTATCTGCAAAGTTTGTGAACCGGTTCGAAAGCGAGTTTAACCGTTTCAAAAGTTGTTTGGAGCAATATATCTGAAACTACTGAACACCGATATTTATGAAATATTCACAGCATGCTCATATCGACCAGAAAAGAGTCATAGGCCATCGCCCATGATTGTGAACCAGTTCAAAAGTGGTTCAGAGCCATAGTTATTGAAGCTATGAACTTCAAATTTGTTATGTAGGTAAGTTATATGAAGACTGATATTTCACTGGTTCGAAACGGTTAGAACCCGTTAACGTTTAGAAAGTGGTTCGAACATATCTCAGTTTTTGAGCTTTGAATTGAAATTTGGTGTTGTTAGTTTTGGAGTCAGATATTTCACTGGTTCAAGACCAGTTCCGAACCCGGTTCAAATGTGAATTTTAATCAAAAATTGCTTGGAACGTAATATTTGATGTGTAGGTTTGTAATCGTTTTAATAGTGGTTCAGAGCAATATCTGAGGATATATTTAGGCAATGTAAAGTGGAGTCTGTACCAGTTTGTGGAAAGCGATTTAAACGGCAATGAATTATTGTTTAATATTGCGAAATAAAACCATCAATACTATGTTTAAGAACCAGAGCAGCGCCGTGTACATATGTAGTCCATAATAAATTCAGCTTAGCCCCTCCTTGTGTGTGTAATCGTCGCCTCATTAATATCATCTTTCGGCTGATCTTTATCGCCCCAACCCCAGACAGGATGACTGCCATCTCCAGTGCGTTTTACCCTCCTCTTCACCATATCCGGCGACACACTTTTCAGATCATAGGCCCAGCCCAGCCAGGCAAAGAATCGTATGAAAAATGTCGTTATATCATTAGCATAATTGCCCAATTCAGCGTTCTTGTAATCCCAGGGAAAGGTGTGATGATAATTATGATATCCCTCGCCGGTACGTAGAAATATTAGAATTCGTTCATTTGTAGGACTTATCGATTTATCATATGGACGCATTCCATACATGTGAGCCGAACTATTTATCAGAAACGTCACATGAAAACTCAAGCACCAACGCAGCATATTGGGCACATGCCATGCATTCCTGAACGTTTCACCCCAGAAGAACATGGGAATAATTGTGGGAACCAGAAAGCAAAAAAATGGTATTACAAAAACAAAATACTTTCTTTGAAACATGACCAAACGATCCTCATACAAGTCAGAAATGTCAATTCCCTTGCCTTTCTCGGTGACAGCTGGATGCTTTTTTACTATTAGCCAACCTATGTGAGCGAAGATCCAACCACGCTTTGAATTATACGGATCGGCATCTGTCTCCGAGTATTTGTGATGCAGGCGATGATCGCGTGCCCATGTGAATGCAGAACCTTGAAAAGCCATCGAGTTAAAAAAGATTATGATCAGTCGTAGCGGTAAATTTGCTTTGAAACTACGATGTGACCACAGACGATGAGATCCTGCAGTGACGCCCAGCAGCGAGCAGATGAAAACGATGCAAGTAAAGATCATTGTTTGCCATTTGATCGAGAAAAGCAACCATAGGCCATAGATGGAGGCTGCATGTATATAGATATGTGCAAAGACATTAAACCAGATAAATTGCAATTTTCGTTTCCCGGCTGATTTCAGGGGCTCAATATCCTTGGCCAGACCACCATCCAAGGTTTCCGCATCCGATTCATAGAGTACACCCGTTGTTTCCATGGAGCTTCCACTTGCCATAGTCATGGTTTCTGCTCTAGCTTTAGTCATTTGTTTAATCCGGTAAACACACGACTACACCTTGCGCTTAGTGAAACTATAATATCCATTTAAATATCATTGCACTAAATATAGTTTGCAGCACAAAAAGTTTCTAGTACTTGCCTATGTATTTGTCTTGCAACTCGTATACTATTTCTTACGCTTTTTGTTTGACATGTGCTGGCTTATATTTGAATTATTTATGGAAAAATAAGCTGATATACACTCAGTGACAACTGAGTCAATTATATGATAAGAACGAAAATACTTGATAATGATGTGTTTTACCGTTCATTTGAACATTGTTTAGACATTGTTACTTTTCACACATCGGTTTCTTTACTTAAGAAATGTACTTTATATTGTATTTTGGGACTCTGAGTTCAAAAACGTACACTTAAAGTTTTTTCTATAGTGTCGTTCTTCAGATATCGGCGAATATATGTTTTTTGGAATTTTTTAAAAGATAGATTTACATAAGCTGTCGTAGCATTTGAACTAATAATCCGATATACGTTTTCTATTCTTCAAATGAAAGATATAAAATCTCCCAACACTTTCTTCATACATTATACGTCTGCACAGTTACTCACACAAACAGTGAAAATATGTGCTGCCCATCACGATTTGGGCCAGTGCTGCCCAACGTAATAATTAGTTTTGCTTAAAACTATTTTTCGTCTGATCGCGAAACGGTGAATAATGGATCGATTAATAATAATGAGTAGAATAAATCTCTAGAAGGTCCTAAAAATGAATCTTAAAAATTGTGGGAGATATTACGTTACGGGATAGGCAGGGAGCTTGGCAAAAATAAATAATAAACTTGATCTAACTGCAAGTATAAGGAGTTTATATTCCATACACTTCGAACCTCTAATTCATATTATCTCTGAGCTTATTCGCTTTTTCAAATTCATGGTGGCTAATGAATGTTGATTTGAATAATTTAACCCAGGTAGGTCATGCTTCACCATTTCGACGACGAGCATTTATATATTGCTATTTTTGCTATTTTCCTTTGATTTTTTGGTGTTAATTTTATTTCATTTTTTTAACTGAGAGAGTCGCTATGGTACTGCTACTGTATGCAGTTAATCAGCTTCACAAGCTTTGTGTAAGTATTAATTTGATAAATTTGCGAAGACGAAACGCCGAAGGATGAACTTTGTGTAAGTTTTTCGTTTCCAGCTGATTTTTTATACCCTTGCCAAAAGTATATTAAAATTGTCACGATGTTTGTAACGCAGTGAAGGAAGCATTTCCGACCACATAAAGTATATATATTCTTGATCAGCATGACGAGCTGAGTTCATTTCCGTCTGTCCGTCCGTCTGTCCGTTCGTTCGTCCGTCTGTCCGTCTGTTTCTATGCTATCTCCTCCCTCAGTTTTGAAGCTATCTTCACCAAACTTTGCAAAAAGTCTTTAAATACAAATACGCTGCACATTTGTCGGAATCGGCCGGATCGAATGACTATATCACATAGCTGCCATAGGAACGATCGGTCCAAAAACTAGTTCTAGTGGGAAAAACTTATTTGTTTTCCATCGCCGCGTCACCAATCGTGGTATATATTAGTTTCATATACTTCCACACAATTCTAAAAAATTTATCAAAATCGGATGACTATAGCATATAGCTGCCATAGGAACGATCGGTCTAAAAACTAATTCTAGTGGGAAAAACTTATTTGTTTTCCATCGTCGCGTCACCAATCGTGGTATATATTAGTTTCATATACTTCCACACAATTCTAAAAAATTTATCAAAATCGGATGACTATAGCATATAGCTGCCATATAAACGGTCGGTCCAAAAACTAGTTCTAGTGGGAAAAACTTTTTTGTTTTCCATCGCCGCGTCACCAATCGTGGTATATATTTATTTTCTATGATTCCACACAATTCTGGAAAAATTTATTGAAATCGGATGACTATAGCATATAGCTGCCATAGGAACGATCGGTCTAAAAACTAGTTCTAGTGAGAAAAACTTTTTTGTTATCACTGCCAGTTAAACTGCAAGGGTATTTATCTATTTTTTTATTTTATTTTTATTTGTTAATTTTGTCAGACCTGCAAAATTAATAATTTAATTGGCACCGATCCCATATCTGGTGAAGATTGAGGATCTTAGTACGCCAGGACCTAATCTTTTTGAGAGACGCTCAAAGATGCTGCATTCTCCTGATAGAGGTGGAGCTACAGACCTAAGAGCGCAAGATGAGTCTGAAGAAGATGACAAAGCGGAGGATCAAATAGAGCCAATGGATCCAAACGATTCGCCATTCCAGGGACTGGGAACGCTTATAAGCCAGCTAAAGGTAATGATGGGTGGAGGACGGCGTACCATCCACTAGCCAATGCGAGACCTGGTAAAAGCCATTGTAGTTGCATAAAGCATGTCAGCTGAGTGGATTGACTCCATGAACGCCGAACCGCAGCAACTTAGATCGCAGACAACACCATCACTGCAGCGTCCTGAGCCCAAAACTAAGCGCAGTTGGGCTCAAATTGTCGGCAATTCAGCCCCACCGCCGGATTCAGCGACTAAAAAGAAGAGAATGCAGATAAACGGGAGAAGTCTACAGACGGAAGCAGTCGTTCTCCAAAGGAGTGAGCTGGAGGCACCGAGGAAAACAGAGCGGACCAATTAGCTGTGAAGCTGTGTGAGGACATACAGATAGCCTGCGACGCCACAATGCCTCGAAAGAAAGCAACGGAACACCATCCACCGGTGCACTGGTGGAACCAGGAGATAAGCGACGTTAGGAAAAGATGCATAGAAGCAAGGAGACGAGCACAGCGCGCGAGAGGAGTAGATACCTTTTCTGAAAGACAGCAAATCTACAAAGCCGCCCGGAAAACCCTTAAGCATGCTATACGGCACAGTAAGCAACAAAGCTTTTTGAAACTTTGCGATGACGCAGAGCATGAACCGTGGGGAAAAGCATACAAAATAGTGTCAAAAAAGCTACGAAACTCCAAAAGTTTAGGTCAAACTTGTCCTAGTGCACTCAGTCGGATCGTCAGCGTTCTTTTCAGTAACCACCTCGGAAGTTTGTGCGGCGGCCGCTAAAATGAAAGACAACAAAGCGCCCGTCCCTGATGGCATCCCAAATAAAGCCCTCAGGATGGCTGTAGGGAGTTCGATAGTCCGTTTTGAATACATATTCAATGCGTGCCAGTCGGAGGTAGTTTTCCCAAAAGTCTGGAAGCGACAAAGATTGGTCCTCATCCCGAAACCTGGGAAACCACCACTAGAACCATCATCGTAAAGACCTATTTGCTTGTTGGATTCAACGGGAAAGATGCTAAAAAGTATCTTGGTAAAAAGACTGGAGGAAGCAATCGAAGCGAGAGACGGCATATCTAGCAGCCAGTTTGGATTCAGAAGAGGAAAGTCCACAACAGACGCCGTAGCAGCGGTCCTTAATATTGCAAGAGATGCAATAAGCGGAAACCACTGGCTGAAAGGCACCAAGGAGTATTGCCTCGTCATAATCTTGGATATTAAAAATGCCTTTAACACCGCCAAAACGCTGGATACACTGGATAACCTCGCAATTCCAAGGTACCTTTGGAGAATGGTTCGTAGTTACTTTGGGGATCGAGAGCTGCTTTACGACACATCAGAAGGGCCGAAAAAACGGAGCATATCTGCAGGACTGCCACAGGGATCGGTCTTAGGCCCTCTCCTCTGGAACACCATGTACAACGGAGTACTGAAAGTAGTTGTTCCGAGCCGCACAGAGATTATTGGCTACGCGGATGACATAGCGGCGTATATAGGAGAGCCGCATTACGCGTATGCTGTGCGTTCAGGACAGTCTCCGAGAAGGCAGCACTTGTCATCTCTGGACTTTACCCCGTAGAAATACAAGGACAAGATATATCAGCATGGCAAAGTAGGTGGGACATCGCTAAATCAGGCCGTTGGACTTACAGGTGCATTCCGGATCTACTACCGTGGTTGCAGCGGAAACACGGGAAAGTAGATTTTTACCTCACCCAGGGTCTTAGCGGGCATGGATCTTTCAAGGCATACCTACACAGCACATTGGGCGGAATCGCCTTTTTTTTGACATAAATCCAAAAATTTTTTAAAAATATTTTTATGGTTATAATATCCTGTAAATAATTGTCCCTCCTTCTCGAAAATATTTAAATTATATTTTATAATGCAACCCTTGACTTACACCAGCCCTTCAAAGTCAACTGTTTGTGCCACGCGGTGTCTGCACACAGTCTGTTTGCAAAATTTGTTAATATTTAGGAGTCTCGCATTTTTAAACGGTTTGATAAATTGAAATACTTTAAAATAGAAACTATTCATCCAGGTATGTAGAAAAGAGTTATATATGTGTTCAATTATTTGTGATTTTGCTTCGTCATGTTTTCAATGTTATTAATAAACCATAATTTTGTCGAATCTAACCTTAATATAGTTGTGTTTCGTGGAGCATATCTAGCAAGATACAGTGGGGTTCAAAAAAGTGCTAATGTGGTAATATGTGTTATTATGTATTCGTTTTTGTAAAGCTTAAAACATAAGCGGATTTTTGTGCGGTTTTTCGATATATTTCAATAGATGTGGACAAGGATACTATTCGTCGTATCGATTTGCTGGAAGTTTGGTTGGAAAAACGTCGCAACATGAACGCTACTTTCGACTGGGTCTGCGCAGAAAGACTTCAAAATTCTCTTTCAGAAAATGCTTTGATGGACATAAAAATAAAAATTAAGAATTTTATTTTCCAAGTCAGGAGACTGCTGAATAAGCCCAAAGAAATATTCGACGGTTTAAAGAACAAAATTTTAGCTAGCTTGCATCAGAAATAATATTTTATTCAAAAAAGGATAATAGTGACCATAAAGGTGGTAGGCCTCCTCTATCTTATGACGAAGGCAGTTTACGTCAAAAAAGAAATTTGGCTTCCGAACTTGCAAAAGAAAATTCAACTAATCTCCTAATTCATGCAGCTGCTATGTCTGCTAAAAAGACAAATGATAGAGATATTTCACATATTCTGAAAACAACAATGAATTCTCCTGACAGTTCAAAATTAATGGAGCAGCTTTCATTGAAAGAATCAATACCATTATCACCTGATGAGGCCCTTGCATTTATTATAGAAACAGGACATTGAACGAAAACTTGGCTCAGAAATGGGGTTACATATAAACCAACCAAGCCAGAATGGTTCTGGAAATTCCAACGATGGCAATACGGCGCGAAGGGCATTTTCAAATGTTCTATTATTTGCATCAATATTGGAAATCGATAAAGAGCCATTAAACAAACTATATATAGTTTTAATCAGGGCTGCAAACCCCTCCAATTTCGACAGGGGTTCGGTTCGGGGTTCGAACCCTTACCCTACGATAGGGGTTCGGTTCCACAACCGGTTCCCTTTAAATTGAGAACCGAGGTTCCGGTTCGGGTTCGGGTTCCAGATTGCATTTTATATATTATGTACATAAAAAATAATTTAATAGAGTTTGAAGAAGAGATGCCTTATAAACTGCTGCTGTTTTTGGCAGTCAAGCACATAAATGATCTGTCTAGATTGACTAAACAATCAGACATTGTATGTATGTTTAGAAGAGTTCAGCGATACTGCCAACTTGCACTCTCAGCGAAAGTCATTTTTCTTTCACAGTAGTGGGATTCCTGAAACTGATGTGCTTTTTGTGGCCATGAAACCTGCAAAAACACGGCCACAGCTTATAAATAAGAGATGACCTTTATCGGCGTATCCGTGATTTAGTAACTGTGATTGGCCAAGTCACAGTGACTTGTAGTCACCAAATCACACTGTTTTTTATATGCAGTCACTGCGATTTGATGATTGCCCGTGACAGTGACTTAATCACAGACACGCCAGTATGTCTCATCCCTAACTTATAGTGTGGCCGAACACATTTATACATTTCCGCGAATTCCAGTCAGAGCAATTTTTTCCATTAATGGGACCGCCACAGCACGGCTTTGACTGGCATATTGTGAAAGTGAAATGCTAAAAGTATTTAAATTGTGACTTCGGTAAAAAAATACAATTTTTCCTTGTATTCATCGTGCCGTTGCATCTCCGTACGTACAAAATAATACCCAGAAATACGGTTTCGGATGCAAATTGAATTCCCTTGCTTAAGGTTGTGTTATTTTGTCCAGTCTTTTGTTGCGGACGGGAAGAGTGTCGCCGTCCATACATGGGCATATGAGTGGATACATTTTTGTTCATAATTATGAAATACTTTTTATCATCAAAGTGAAAAAATAAATTCTGTGCTTGCAATTTTTTTTAGAACCGAACCCCATTATTTAGAAATCTGGGTTAGGTTCGGGTTCGGGTTCTCGTGATTATTTTCAATGGGGTTCGGTTCCCGGTTCGGTTCAGGCATCACCAGAACCTGAACCGAACCGGTTCTGAGGGGTTCGGTTCCGGACCGGTTTGCAGCCCTGGTTTTAATAGCTATATCATGCAAATATGAAATATGTTCGATTAAATTCCAAAAATTTTGTGAAAAGACGGTTCGTCTGCATTTGACGAAATATCCGTGGTACCCAATGACCGCTATGGTCCACAAAATTTTAGTTCATGGTGCTCAGATTATTAAGTCATCTGTACTTCCTGTTGGTTGCTCGCATCTGAGGCTCGCAGCAAATACTATAAGCGTGATAGGATATTACATGCCAGGAAAAATAGCCGCGTCAACAACTTAACAGACGTATTCCACCGTGCTTTGGATTCTTCTGATCCATATTTATCAAGCATCGCTTCAAGAAAGTCTTCAAAAGCACAAAAACTACCAAAAGAAGTTATTGCACTTTTAAAGTTGCCAACATTAGAAGTTGCAGACCGGACATATGAGGAGATAAGGACGAGTTTGAAAACAAAGATTATTTTTATTTTGATCTAGAAGAAGAACATATATATTTTGAAACATATAATTTAATATTTTGATTATGAAAATATAATGATGTCTAGAATTAATATGAATTTTTCTATGTAATGCAGTTATTTTATGTGGGCGGCGGGGAAGGCGTGGTGGCAGCGCCAAGAAAAGTAATTCGAAATTGACAAATAATATGAGTCGTAAATTCACAAAGTTTCAAGTTTCTAGCTTTAAAGTTAGAGTTTTTGCCCAAAAAAAATTCGATTCCGCCCAATGCACACTGGCTCCAATTGCCAAAATTTTGGCATAAATTAAAAAAAACGAGAAGGCAATGCTAACTTCGACTGTGCCGAAGTTTTAATACACTTGAAAAAGTTTACTCCAACTGATTTAACCGGTAAAATATATATAGGATATAGATATCAGATATTAAGAAAATTGAAATTATTGATAATAAAAATTTTGATACCATAAAAAACAACTTTCTTAGTAAATCACATTTTCCGACCGATCGGTCCTATGGCAGCTATATGCTATAGTCATCCGATTTTTATAAATTTTTTCAAAAATATGTGAAAGCATATAAAACTTATATATAACAAAATTGGTGACGATACGATCTAAAACAAAAAAGTTTTCCTCACTAGAACTTGTTTTTTGACCGACCGTTTCTATGGCAACTATATAATATAGTCATCCGATTTTGATAATTTTTTGCAGAATTTTGTGAAAGCATATAAAACTAATATATACCACGATTGGTGACGCTACGATGGAAAACAAAAAAGTTTTCCTCACTAGAACTTGTTTTTTGACCGACCGTTTCTATGGCAGCTATATGGTATAGTCATCCGATTTTGATAAATTTTTCCAGTATTATGTGGAAGCATGTAAAACTAATATATACTAAGAATGGTGACGCTACGATGGAAAATAAAAAAGTTTTCCTCACTAAGACTTATTTTTCGACCGATCGTTCCTATGGCAGCTATAAGATATAGTCATCCGATCCGGCCGGTTTCGACATATTAGTTGCGTGCAGTAAAAAGAAGAGTCTGTGCAAAATTTCAGCTCGATAGCTTTAAAACTGAGGAACTAGTTCGCGTAGAAACAGACAGACAGACAGACGGACAGATGGACAGACAGACAGACGGACAGACGGACGGACGGACAAGCGGAAATGAACTCAGCTCGTCGTCCTGATCAAGAATATATATAGTTTATGGGGTCGGAAATGAATATTTCTATGCGTTACAAACTTCTGGGCAAAATTAATATACACTTTTCAAGTGTATAAAAATGTTCGAATATAAGAAAACAAGTTAATTGCCCTTAAAGGTAATAGAACCATGTACCAAAATAACAAGTTCAAAATATTTGCGGTGGAGCCCTGGAATTTTCGCACGACCCTGAAGTTGAGTTATTTTTCTGCAATCATTATTATTGCACAGACTCTTCATTTTACTGCACGCTACTAATATATATAATATATATATATATATATATATAATATATATATATAATAATGATATCTATATCTTATAGCTGCCATAGGAACGATCGGTCGAAAAATAAGTCTTAGTGAGAAAAACTTTTTTATTTTCCATTGTAGCGTCACCATTCTTAGTATATATTAGTTTTACATGCTTCCACATAATACTGGAAAAATTTATCAAAATCGGATGACTATACCATATAGCTGCCATAGAAACGGTCGGTCAAAAAACAAGTTCTAGTGAGGAAAACTTTTTTGTTTTCCATCGTAGCGTCACCAATCGTGGTATATATTAGTTTTATATGCTTTCACAAAATTCTGCAAAAAATGATCAAAATCGGATGACTATATCATATAGTTGCCATAGAAACGGTCGGTCAAAAAACAAGTTCTAGTGGGGAAAACTTTTTTGTTTTAGATCGTATCGTCACCAATTTTGTTATATATAAGTTTTATATGCTTTCACATATTTTTGAAAAAATTTATAAAAATCGGATGACTATAGCATATAGCTGCCATAGGACCGATCGGTCGGAAAATGTGATTTACTAAGAAAGTTGTTTTTTATGGTATCAAAATTTTTATTATCAATAATTTCAATTTTCTTAATATCTGATATCTATATCCTATATATATTTTACCGGTTAAATCAGTTGGAGTAAACTTTTTCAAGTGTATTAAAATTCCACACTCTTAATTCCCCCCCCCCTTTTCTTCTCCTTTTTTTTCCCCAATGACTTAAAAGAAATCAATATAATCACGTCTACTGTCTGTCTTTTTTAGACGAAAAGCCTAACCTTTAAAATTGTTTTGTCACGAGTTTTGTGGAGTAAAAAGTTTTAAGCTACTCCAGTATTCTCGCACCTAAAGATGCAAATATGTTTATCTGAATGTATATAATATAGCGTAACCAACCGCATTTGCTCATTTTTGCTCGTTTGCGAAATATTTGTTATTGTTGCAGGCAACTTTGAATTTAAACACGCTGAAATGTTTCCAAAATGGATTGAAAGTGGTCGTAAATCGCAGATAATTTCTGATTGGATCTTTAAAACGATTGTTAAAAAATCTTAAACCAATGGAAAATCAACTAATTCTAATCGAAATCTGTTATTAAACCACTTATATTAAAAAGAATCTGACAAAATGCATTAGGCTCATTGCAAGATTCAACCAAGAACATTATAAATGGCATTAACCAAGGTCGTCGAGGAAGATGATTTATTAGGAAATGCCAAAGGACGCCCATTTAATCTATGAAGAAGGTGGAATGCGTTTATAAAGAATAAAAGCTGCAAATATTTTCATAAAGCAAAGTCAATACACTTATTTCTCACGTAATCAAAAAATTTTAGGTACAACATTTTATTAAACTTTTTAAAATTGTTTAATATATCGTTTGTTAGAAGAAAATTAAGCTATATAATGCAGGAAATATTTTAATTGTATTATGTGAACAAATTTGGAAAATTAATTTTAACATGAAATCGTAATGTTATATGGGCGGTTCAGGTGGGCGTGGTTCTTATATATGATATTACAATTAAATGTTCCAAGTTACAGCCCTCTAACTATATTCGTTTAATTTATGCCAAAATTTTGGCTTTTGGCGCCACTGTGCAATATGCACAGGTTCAAGCACCAGACGGATCCTTATTGCGATTTCTGCGGCAACAACACCCAGGATGATGCAGAACATGCAGTGTTTCACTGCCTGCGGTTTGCAGCTCAGAGAGAATCCCTGGCCATTGGCCTTGGTGAAATACCAACACCCGTGAAATACCAACATCGTGGGACACATGTTAGAAAGCCAACAAAAGTGGGACGCTGTCGCTCACATGGCAGCATATATAATGAAAGGTCTGCGAGCCCTGGAAAGGATCAGATGTAGCAGCGGCGTAGAAACGTCGATTGACAAAATTATCCTGTGTGAAATGTCAGAAGAGTCTCTTTTGGAAGCATAGAGAAGAGCATTGTGTTCATAGTATTAGTATTAGTTCATAGTATTAATTTAATGAAAAAAAATTATTTACTCATTTTTTATGATTTCTAATTAATGTTTTGATTAAAGAGCCAAATGACGTAGTGCTGTAAAATCTTCATTTATAATTAAATGACTTAAGAAAAACCACTGTTTATTGATTAATTTTGAAATAATATAATTTAAATAATATAACACCAACAATTTTTGTGGGTTTTACTACATAGGTTAAATTAATATGAAATTTTTAAAATAACGTCGGCGAATCGATGAAGCATTACCCATTAGGGTTCAAGCAACGCTATCGAATAAGAATTGATGCAATTCCCGCTGTACATCAGGCAGTTTAGAATTGCTTTTTATAAGAATTAAAATTAAGAGTTCGAATTTTTTCAATTTCTGATTGTTCCGATTTCTTATCTTCTAAATAGCTGCTATGTGTCAGATAAAAAAAAAATTTTACTCTGTTATTTGTTAGTTTATGAGACAGTTAATGCTATGTCCCTTAGACAAACAAAATGTAAACCCATAACAAATTGAGCTTAGCCCCTCTTTGTGTGTGTAATCGTCGCCTCATTAATATCATCTTTCGGCTGATCCTTATCGCCCCACCCCCAGCCGGGATGACTGCCATCTCCAGTGCGTTTTACCCTCTTCTGCACCATATCCAGCGACACACTCTTCAGATCGTAGGCCCAGCCCAGCCAGGCAAAGAATCGTATGAAAAATGTCGTTATATCATTGGCATAATTGCCCAATTCCGCGTTCTTGTAATCCCAGGGGAAGGTGTGATGATAATTATGATATCCCTCGCCGGTACGTAGAAACATTAGTATTCGTTCATTTGTAGGACTTATCGACTTATCATATGGACGCATTCCATACATGTGAGCCGAACTATTTATTAAACACGTCACATGAATACTTAAGCACCAACGCAGCATAGTGGGCACATGCCATGCATTCCTGAACGTTTCACCCCAGAAGAACATGGGTACAATTGTGGGTAGCACTAAGCAACAAAATGGTATTAAAATCGCATAATATTTTCTTTGAAACATCACCAAACGATCCTCGTACAAGTCGGAAAGGTCAATTCCCTTGCTTTTTTCCATGACATCAGGATGCTTTTTTACTATTAGCCATCCCAAGTGTGCGAAGAACCAACCACGCTTTGAATTATACGGATCGGCATCTGTCTCCGAGTATTTGTGATGCAGACGATGATCGCGTGCCCATGAGAATGCAGAACCTTGAAAAGCCATCGAGTTAAAAAAGATTATGATCAGTCGTAGCGGAAAATTTGCTTTGAAACTACGATGCGACCACAGACGATGAGATCCTGCATTGATGCCCAGCAGCGAGGTGACGAGAACGATGCAAGCGAATATCATTGTCTGCCATTTGGTCGAGGAAAGCAACCAAAGGCTATAAATGGAGGCCGCATGTATATAGATGTGTGCGAAGACATTAAACCAGATGAATTGATATTTTCGTTTTCCGGCTGATTTCAGGGGCTCAATATCCTTGGCCAGACCACCATCCAAGGTTTCCGCATCCGTTTCATAGAGTACGCCCGTAGTTTCTATGGTGCTGCCACTTGCCGTAGTCAAGGTTTCTTCTCTAGCATTTGACGGCATTTTAATCCGGTAAACACACGTCTACACCTTGCGCTAAGTGAAACTATAATATCCATCAAAAATCATTGCACTAAATATACATCGCAGCACAAAAAGTTTCTAGTACTTACCTCCGCATTTATTTTGCAATTCACATACTATTTTTGTTTTACACTTTTTGTTTGACTTGTGCTGACCCATATTTGAATTATTTATGGAGCGTTTCAAACAAGATTCAAAGTCTTTGTAGTTTTTATTGAGTAAACATTTTTTTACACTTGTCCTTGAAAACATAAATGAAGTATCAGAATGTTATGAAAAACATTTTGAGTTCGGACCATTTACAAAATTTATACTTCCAAACATATTCATGTATGACAATGGGTATGTGTGTATGATTGTTCCTTATAGGCCACTGAATCTATTTTCATAAAATTTTCGCAGTATGTTCATCGATCATAAAAGTATCACAGGCTATGTTCCAAGACATTGAGTTTTTTAAGCCAGAGCCATATCTGTTAGTTTTTCCAAGCTACTTATGAACTTACATTTTTATGTGGATGTAAGTTATACAGATATATAAATTTCACTGGTTCTAGAACGGTTCCGAACACGCTGAATAAGCTCAAAAGTTGTTTAGACCCGAGTGACTATCACTATATATCGAATCTCGGAGAAGTAAGATAAAAACGAGAAGGCAAAGCAAACTTCAAAGTTTTAATACACTTGCAAAAGTTCACTCCAACTGATTTAACCAAAAAAAAATATATATAGGATCTAGATATAAGATATTTATAAATTCAAAATCATTGAGAATCAAAATTTGATCAATCTACCATAAAAAATATTTTCTTAGTTAAACACATTTTTGGACCAATTGGTCCTATGACAGCTATAGAATATAGTCATCCGATCCAAACAAAATTGTGTATAACTGTTTAAAAGCATTTATTTTTCATAATTCCTGAGATAAAACACGTAATCATGGATAACAACAAAGGTTTTCACATAAAGACTTATTTTACGACCGATCATTCCAATGGCAGCTATAAGATATAGTCATCCGATTTTTACCAATTTTCGCAGAACTATGTGCAAGCAAATAATATTCAGAACTGCTGAGCTTATGAAAGGTATCGTTGAAAACAACAAAGTTTTTCTAACTAAGACCGACCGACTCAGGAAAAATTAATAAAAATAGGCTGAAATGAATATTCTTTGCGTTAAAAAGTGTATACACTTTGCAAGTGTATAAATAGGATAAGCATGTTTTTTCTTGAAACAGCTTTGCTCTAAAAAGCGCATTGCTTTTTAAAATCTCTTCTCAAATATTTTATACATATTACATTTATCGCAGATGTGGGTTTATGATATTATTTATTACCCATTCCTCCGAAAAATTTTGGATTTATTTTTCCTCGATGGACCGCGAATTATAATGAATGAGTTTGATCAAAAGCGGATAAATATATGGTATATCTTCCATAAAACAATCGGCTTTAAGCTTGATCAGCAAAATGGTTACAAAAAGTGGCGCCATCTGTTGGATGTGTGAGAAATCACACCGGAAAACCATTAATTAAAAATATATAAAATAAAGAAACTTCAAGGGTATTTAAACATTTATATTTTAATAAAATAATTTAATTTTTGACGAAACCGCCCGGATCCGATGACTATTTCTTATAGCTGACATAGAAAGGATCAGTAAATCAGATCAGTTCAATGTAAGCGCTCTTGAACTTACTAACAATGAACTCTTATGGTTTCAAACAGTTCTGCAAAAGATTGTAAAAATCGGATGACTTTATCATAATATATAATAATAATTATTTCTTTATTTAATGCAGGAGTTATACAATATTTGGTATTATCTTGTGCCCAATTAATAATTTAAAAACAACAAATAATTGATATTCTAACAAAAAATTCATACATATAAAACATACAATAAAAAGAGAAACGAAATTAAGCAACATTTACATTAAAAGTTTCAAACTAAGAATTGTTGCTCGATATTTTAAACCTTGCTTGATAAATTCGATCAAGTCTACCCAGTAATTATTCTCTCCATCATCCAGAATATTTAATATATCGACCTTTGTTAGCAAGAGTTTCCTAAAGCTTAACAATCTATGCTCTTTCAAAATTGGGCATCGTTTTAGAAAATGCTCAATGTCATCCAACTCTGCAGTGTTACAAAACGGGCAAGCTACATGATCCTGACGGTTGAAAGTATTTGACCCCAGTTTTATCAGGTCAAACCTGGCATTCAGCACCCAGGTAACTGTGTCGATTGGCAGAAATTGGAACTTGTTAGCCACTGAGTTGTTGACCTGTCGGTGATGGTTGTATTGCATTGTTTTTGCTTTGAGGGCATCATGAATACTAATTCGGAATAAGTTCCATTCCCGATTCATGTAGCTGCCAGAGAACCGATTGTAATTTATATAACATTCTGTGTATTTTTGAGAAATTTAATATGGTTACTTTTAATGGAAAATAACATCAATCCACCCTCTTGTTTGTTACCTTCTTTAACTGAAATGCATATGACACTTTCAATCCAAGCGAAAGCTGATAATGGTTTATCACATAATTCGTTTTGGTTGATCTCGTTAACAGCACCCACTGTTAAAAAGACAGTAGCTAATGCTAATCCTTTCACTTTTTAATCACCTAACGGCTCAAATAAATATCAAAAATTAATCAAGCCCAAACAAAGGGCATTCTTTTGTTTGTTTTCTATTCATTATGTTAATCTAAACAAAAGAATTTATACAGCTGGACAGTCAGTTGCTACCGCCTCCAAAGTTCATTATGTTAATCTTAACAAGTGAATAACAGCGGCTATCACAATAGTGGGCGTTAAATTCAGCTCTCATATTTTGTACAAATTAATCAACACGTAAACGAGATGACCCTTGTCCCAATTGATGGCGCAGCACGCCCGCTCACATAAGTATGTGAGATGGCCTTCTAATGGGCTTTTTATTGGGTCACAAGGCGACGCAATTCACACAAAACACCTGCCAGGAGGGACCCACATTTCATTAATTGCCTTTTAACTCAAGTCGTGAGCCAGCCAAAACGGAGAAGCGAGAGTTCAAAGTGCAAGCAACAGGCGGAACATGCCAGATCAGAGTGTCCCAAGCCGTTGGCAACTGGAAAGTAGTGCAAAATGCGACTTAATTGAGTGATGAGACACAACCCTAAAATGTTGAAACTGTAACAGCAGCATTTTTACACATGGGAACTGTCAGCGAAATTCTAGAGCAAGTTCCTCATGCTCAACATTTCCGAGAATCGCCAGCCCGCATTGGACATCAAGACTGCAGGCCGCATGTGTCGTTCTCTTTGCCCGAAATGGTCTAATGAGTAAATTAATTACCTGTCAATGATCTGGAACAGGTTCCATTTGGTCGCAACTAATTCGCAATAAAAACTCAATTAAGCAGAGTAATTAGAGTTGGGATCTAAGTAAATCTGTGGGCCTCATTAGCCTAACAGAGTCAAGAGATGCAGATGAAAGTGCACTTTTCACTTTCAATGCACGACGATGATGGCACCGCAGGCTCCTCAAACAGGTGGGTTCATCGATTAAAGTCATTCACACAAGAAATAGAAAATCAAAATGGGAATGAGGTGTGTGCGGGTCGCACTCTCACTTTTTATAATTAATGGGAGTGTGCAACTAAATTAGGTGCAACTAAATGAAGACATTTATGATTTAACTAGATGCAAATCAATACTTAAAATGACCATGCAAAATTCAAGACACAACACAGTGGGGCCTCAGGGCGAAAAGGGTTGTGAAAATCAAACATTTTATGAAATCATTCAGTTAACTGAATGAAAGAAAAACAAGTTAAAAAGTCGGTAAAACCCAACTGAAATGCACTCTGACCTGCCAAAGTTTGAATATAACTAATAACTTTTAAGTGTTTTAGTGCTGCCCATAACAATTGCGGCCGGTGCCTCCATCTTTTCAGATCATAGGCCCAGCCCAGCCAGGCAAAGAATTGTATAAAAAATGTCGCTATATCAGTGGCAAAATTGCCCAATTCAGCGTTCTTGTAATCCCAGGGGAAGGTGTGATGATAATTATGATATCCCACGCCGGTACGTAGAAACATTAGTATACGTTCATTTGTTGGATTTATCGTTTTATCATATGGACGCATTCCATACATGTGAGCCGAACTATTTACTAAACACGTCAAATGAAAACTTATGCACCAACGCAGTATTGCAGGCACATGCCATGCATTTCTTAACGTTTCACCCCAGAAGAACATGGGTACAATTGTGGGTAGCACTAAGCAACAAAATGGTACTACAATCGCATAATACTTTCTCTGAAACATGACCAAACGATCCTGAGACATGTCGGAAAAGTCCATTCCCTTGCTTTTTTCCAAGACATCTGGATGCTTTTTTACGATTAGCCATCCCAAGTGTGCGAAGAACCAACCACGCTTTGCATTATACGGATCGGCATCCGTCTCCGAGTATTTGTGATGCACACGATGATCGCGTGCCCATGAGAATGCAGAACCTTGAAAAGCCATCGAGTTAAAAAAGATTAGGATCAGTCGTAGCGGAAAATTGGCCTTGAAACTTCGATGAGCCCCCAGACGATGAGATCCTGCATTGATGCCCAGCAGCGAGCACACGAGACAGATGAAAGTGAAGATCATTGTCTGCCATTTGATCGAGGAAAGCAACCATAGAGCATAGATGGAGGCCGCATGTATATAGATGTGTACAAAGACATTTTTTTTTTTTTTAAATATATTTATTTTGAGGGGCTCAATATCCTTGGCCAGACCAAGTTTCCGCATCGGATTTAAAGAGTACACCCGTTGTTTCCATGGTACTACCACTTGTTGTAGTCACGGTTTTTATACACTTGAAAAGTGTATATTAATTTTGCCCAGAAGTTTGTAACGCATAGAAATATTCATTTCCGACCCTATAAACTATATATATTCTTGATCAGGACGACGAGCTGAGTTCATTTCCGCTTGTCCGTTCGTCCGTCTGTCTGTCCGTCTGTCTGTCTACGCGAACTAGTCTCTCAGTTCTAAAGCTATCGAGCTGAAATTTTGCACAGAGTCTTCTTTTTACTGCACGCAACTAATATGTCGGAACCGGCCGGATCGGATGACTATATCATATAGCTGCCATATGAACGATCTATCTAAGAACTAGTTCTAGTAAGTAAAACTTTTTTGTTTTCCATTGTAGCAGCCCTAATCTTGGTATATGTTAGTTTTATATGCTTCCACACAATTCTGGAAAAATTTATCAAAATCGGATGACTATAGCATATAGCTGCCATATAAACGGTCGGTCCAAAAACTAGTTCTAGTGAGAAAAACTTTTTTGTTTTTCATCGTAGCGTCACTAATCTTTGTATATATTAGTTTTATATGCTTTTACATAAAACAGGAAAAATTTATCAAAATCCGATAACTATAGCATATAGCTGCCATATAAACGGTCGGTCAAAAAACTAGTTCTAGTGGGAAAAACTGTTTTATTTTTCATCGTAGCGTCACTAATCTTGGTATATATTAGTTTTATATGCTTTTACATAAAACAGGAAAAATTTATCAAAATCCGATAACTATATCATATAGCTGCCATAGAAACGATCGGTCCGAAAACTTGTTCTAGTGAGAAAAACTTTTTTGTTTTCCATCGTAGCGTCACCAATCGTGGAATATATTAGTTTTATATGCTTTTACATGTGGAAAAATTTATCGAAATCGGATGACTATAGCATATAGCTGCCATATAAACGGTCGGTCCAAAAACTAGTTCTATTGAGAAAAACTTTTTTGTTTTTCATCGTAGCGTCACTAATCTTGGTATATATTAGTTTTATATGCTTTTACATAAAACAGTAAAAATTTATCAAAATCCGATAACTATAGCTTATAGCTGCCATATAAACGGTCGGTCAAAAAACTAGTTCTAGTGGGAAAAACTGTTTTATTTTTCATCGTAGGGTCACCAATCTTGGTTTATATTAGTTTTATATGCATCAACACAATTCTGCAAGATTTTATCAAAATCGGATGACTATAGCATATAGCTGCCATAGGACCGATCGGTCGGAAAATGTGTTTTACTAAGAAAAGTTTTTTTTTTTGGTATCAAATTTTAATTATCAATGATTAAAAAATTTTAAATATCTGATATCTATATCCTATATATATTTTACCGGTTAAATCAGTTGGAGTAAAGTATTTCAAGTGTATCAAAACTTCGACACAGTCGAAGTTAGCTTTGCCTTCTCGTTTCTCTAGCATTTGACAGCATTTTAACTCGATAAAAACACGTCTACACCTTCCGCTTTGTGAAACTAAAATATTCAGTAAAATATCATTGCACTAAATATACATTTTAGCACAAAATGTTTCTAGTACTTACATATGCATATGTTTTCCAATGAGCATACTACATTTTACTCTTTTTGTTTGACTTTTGCCATATTTGAATTATTTATGGCACATTTCAAACAAGGATTGTTTAGTTCAAAGTGTAAAGTCGACATTTTAATTCGCTTGTCTTTGTGTAACAAATATGTCGGATCAAAATGTTTCGAAAGGTTTAGAAAAATTATTAAATTAATTTCCGCTTTATTTTCCTGTATACAAATTGTTAAAATGTGCAATAATAAATTTTAAATTTGGAGTAAAACCAATAGATTGTGAAGTGGTGCCGCGAAGATGAAATATCAAAGACTGTTTACCAAATCAAGCGTCCATATACCAACTGAAGTTAAAATTTGTATTCCAACTGACTTTCTGACCGTTTATACAAATTTTATGATTTTTGTTCATATTAAAGCATTAAGAAAATTCTTTTAAATTTACACAAAATATGAGGCGGGCCCCACTGTGCGACGTAACAGGCCAACGGTAAATCTGACTAGAGTCTGGGTTAGAGACGTAAAGCTTAGCTCATGACTGCAGATACTCGACTTGAGATTAGAATGAATCCTAATTGAGTTGCTTAAAATGCTGGCAGGCTTAACCAAAAAAAAAAAAAAAAATATTACAAGTCAATGTTGATGCCGTCAAGGTGTGAGACTATTTAAGCCAACTAACTAAGACTAGGGCCAAACCATGGCGATTAGTGGCAGACCCAGACAAGGAAGTGGACCTGGCTGGCTGATGAAGTGCCATTTCTCAAAGTAAAACTCGTGTCTCGTCGCTTGGCTGAGTGACTTACTAAATGCTGAAGGCAGCCTGGACGGTATCCTTCACTTTAATTGCTCATTTAATGCTGTCCAAGTGCTGCTGCTGCTGGAAAGTGTTATTAAAAGTCTCACCGTCGGTGGCAAATGTAGTTCTCTGGGTCAATACGAGCAGCCGAACTAATCAAAGCACCAGCGAGTGAGGCACGCGGCAGTCCGTCCGCCAGTCATTCAATAATCTCCCTTCTTCATATTTCTTCATGCCAGCTTTCACAAAAAAGTCACAGCAAATAATTCACAAATGTTGCACGCATTGGATATGAGTTAAGAACGTTTTGCGGTTAAAATGAAAGCCACAAAATTGCCAAGTAGTTTAGGGCTGAACCAAATGAATTCGATCAGCGAATGCCTTTTGTGTGAGAAGCTGTTCTCGTGTTGAACCTCACGTTCCGAGGATTTTTTTGGGCGACCATAAAACACAATGGAGCATCACCAGTTGAGGTTCTATTGTTTGCCCGAGGGCAAGGCTTGCTAAATTTCGGCAGCTTTAATGTTTATTCATGAATTCCAACATGAAAATGCAGCAAGCGCAAAGCTCTTTGGCCATAAATCAAATCGCATGGCCCAAACGCAGTCATGGCCCACTGATTGAGCTGTCGCAAATTTGGTTGAGTTGCCCCGCCAGTATCCACCCATTTGGAAATTCAGGTATATTTCCATATAATTTCCATTGCACCTTATATGGCTGCCGAGACTTCTGTCATATCTATAAAAAGCGTTACAGTAGCTTAGGCCCGCCCACCGATTGTCCCGCCATATCTGAAAACTGCAACAAGTGGGTCAACTCTTACTAAGGTGCAGCTAACGGAAGTCGATTATCATTCATTCATTTTAACTCATATTAATGGTCTTCATTTCAGTCCAGCGCTCCAGATTTAGCCTTTTTGCCCAATGGCAAAATCTAAAAACGATTTCCATGTAAGGCTGGCCAACCGGCAACCTGGCCAGAGCTCTTCGAGTGGCTGCATTTATTCTATTACAAATTTTATTACACTTAAGTGCTGAGAATAAACTGAAATGTGTGCCATGTAGATGCCATGTCTAATCCTCTTGCGGGCGTTTTCTTTGATGATGCTGCTGCTGCTGCTGCGGCTGCTGCTCGGCCTAACCGAACCTGATGCTCCGATGCGGGCTTCAAATTGCGCCCGCTGATGTAATGTTTGTCCGATCTGGTCACGTTGCATGTAACCGCAGCGCGGCTTTTATTTAACGTGCGGTAATTGCATTAATAAAAACCTTAAATCTGAAATTATATTGTACAAATTGAGCTGCGTACAATGAAAGCGAAATTGTTTGATTTGCTGCGATTGCTTGTGCCCTGAGAGAGTCAAATTGCGGCGCGACGAAGCGAGGTAATTTTCAATCAGTCAAACGATGAAACTTGTCAAAAGGGCGGCTGCCTTTAAGCAGAGAAACGAGTGAGGTTTGGCTTTAAACGGGGGTCATTTCAAAATTAAACGGCCAAATGGCCCTCAATTCGAGACTAAACTATTTTATTGTTCGAAAATATTTAACCACAAAAGCCCATTCTACCAAGTTTAAAAACAGTTAAGCTAAGAACAGCAGCTCATTGATTTTATTTTGTTTCGATTTCATCATCTTAAAACTTCCATAAAGTGTTCTGTCTAAAGATAATCAAGGAATTATCCTTTCTGCTTTTATACTTGAAAAGTGTATATTAATTTTGCCCAATTTAGAAATATTCATTTCCGACCCTATAAACTATATATATTCTTGATCAGGACGACGAGCTGAGTTCATTTCCGCTTGTCCCTCCCTTCTGTTTGTGTGTCTGTGTTTCCGTGTTTTTTTTTCTCCCCAACTACTCTCTCCAGTTTTAAAGCTATCGAGCTGAAATTTTGCACAGAGTCTTCTTTTTACTGCACGCAACTAATATGTCGGAACCGCCCGGATCGGATGACTATATCATATAGCTGCCGTAGGAACGATCGGTCTAAGAACTAGTTCTAGTTAGAAAAACTTTGTTGTTTTCCATCGTAGCGGCACAAATCTTGGTGTATGTTAGTTTTATATGCTTCCACACAATTTCGAAAAAATTTATCAAAATCGGATGACTATATCATATAGCTGCCATAGGAACGATCGGTCGGAAAATAAGTTTTAGTGAGAAAAACTTTTTGGTTTTCCATCGTAGCGTCACTAATCTTAGTAAATGATAGTTCTATATGATTTCACATATTTCTGGAAAAATGTATCAAAATCGGATCACTATAGCATATAGCTGCCATAGGAACGGTCGGTAAAAAAACAAGTTCTAGTGAGAAAAACTCTTTTGTTTTCCATCGTATCGTCACCAATCTTGGTAGATATTAGTTTTATATGCTTTTACAAATTTTTTAAAAAATTTATAAAATTCGGATGACTATAGCATATAGCTGCCATAGGACCGATCGGTCGGAAAATGTGTTTTACTAAGAAAAGTTTTTTTATGGTATCCTATTTTTATTATCAATGATTTAAAATTTTTTAATATCTGATATCTATATCCTATATATATTTTACTGGTTAAATCAGTTGGAGTAAAGTTTTTCAAGTGTATTAAAACTTCGGCACAGTCGAAGTTAGCTTTGCCTTCTCGTTTACAGTGTATTAAAAAAAATTATAAAGGGTATATTGAGTTGTGCAAACTTATGTAACAGCCAGAAGGAAGCAACTTCGATCCGACCCGATTAGCATCAACAATAGTTCATGTTGCCGCCACTTAACTATTTACATTGCACTTATTGCCAAAAGCTTAAATGAGCCAGATCTATAAATGCTCGTACGAGTAAACTGCATGATCGTTTTGAGACAATGTGCTAACGAGCATTTCTGGTGTGTTGTTTTAAAGCGAAGAGAACAAACAACCCTGGTAAATGGTCTCTGCTGCAGGGAAGTCAACTTTATTTGCAACACATCCGCAATTTGAAAATTCGAAAGTCGGCTGTGTCCGACTTCGGTATACTGGTTTTTAAGTTTGCAAATGATAAAAATCACCTCGGTTAAAAGATCATAAAAAGTATAAATGTTAAGTAAACAGACTCTCTCTCAGACATCCTACCTCCTGTGAGCATTTAATTGAATGAGCGCGCACTTGATTTGCTCGCTGCAAAGACATCATTGTTAGATAATGCTCTTACATTCATTCAATTTCCAAAAACCATAAAGAACTTTATTTTGCTCGTTTATAAGTGTACATTTATTAAAAAAAAATTTTTTTATAATTATTGATAAGTAAAAATAACAATATAAATTTTAATACCCTGAGGTGCCTGTCCAAAAATGCACAGATCTGGCGGATAAAACCTTTGAAGCCCTCGACTTCTGCGTGGCCAGTCGATTAGTGTGGAATAACAAACGCTCCCCAGCAAGTGCCCCAGTTAAGCGTGGGGAGGACAAAAGATCGGCCGGAGAGGCCAATCCATCTTCCTAAATTTGAAGCGGGCAAAACCACAGACCCGCGTAACATATGGCTCACAGATAAACCTCCTGTCAAGTGTAACACGTAGATAAGCAATGGAGTCTTTATGAGCAATCCGAACCCCGTCTAGTGTAAGCTGAGATGCTTTACCCCTGCGAAGTGCAAAAGTAGAATTAGCGCCTATACAAGGGTTGCCGGAAATATTATCGATGTATCGAAAAAAACGATATATCAATATCGGACATTTTACTAACCCGATATATTCCCTGTAGTTTTTTCAGGGATAGGTGCAGCCGTACGTAAGCCATCAGATGACCCGATCCGAACAGTACTACCTTATGTTCCTACATATTTAGTTATTCATCCGGCAGTCAGCTTCGGGTAACCATCGGCCTGCCCGATAGGCACATCAATACCAGACGTTCGCACATAAATTGTCAGCCATCCGCCTGGCGGTTTGGAGACAGCCATCGGCCAGGACTTTTCCGTCAACCATCCGGCGGTCAGCTTAGGGTAACCATCGGCCGCCAGCCCCCGTTTGGACCCACGGCTTCCGTCAACCGGCGTAATGGTAACCATCGACCTGCCCGATCGGCACAACAATACCAGAATTTGTACACGAAATGCCAGCCATCCGCATGGCGTTTCGCCATCGGCCTGGATTTTGAATCGGAGACTAGGGCCATCGGCCAGGGCAAACCGAATTTTTCCGAAATGCCACACCATCGGCGGAGTCGATTTTAAATACCATTGCACTTTTTCTAATTTATATAAATAGGCTTTCCCAATTATCTTACAAAATCATTATGTTTGCTTGAAAAACTGCTAGTTAAGTGGTTTCCCCAATTGTCCAACAGAAGGCGCTCTTCTTAAACACAATTTTTCAACAGAAAAGCGCCATCTGTTGGAGATTTGCAACGTTTGTTATCGTTCGATGACAAGGATGAGAAACAATTTTTTTAACAAGGTTGGCTGTGCAAATAAAGTTATCTTTTAATCAGAAAAAAATTGGTTTTGTTTAAACATTCATTCGTACGTATGTGTAAGTGAAATAAATATAATTATAAAAAAAAGTAATATAAATCTAAACAAATAACAAGAACTTTTTGCAAAAATCCACGAGCGCAACTATTAACTTGGGTAACACATTGACCATAACAATGCATAGTAGAAGACACCTCAGGAGGTTAATAAAAAAGGAACATCTAAAATATGTTCAAGACTTTCGTGAAATTTCGACTAGGAGAAGGAATGAAGTCGAAGAAGGGCCTAATTTACTTGGATTTGCTAATTTAAATGCAATCGGACGGCGGGATGGTTGACTGGAACCGCCTGCCTTATGTTACCACCTAGCTACCTGTCCTTCGGTTAACGCAATCGGACGGCCGGATGGTTGACTGGAACAGCCTGCCATATTGTGACCCCTAGCTGCATGCCCTAAGGTTAGCCCAATCAGACTGCCTGTTGGTTGATACAACCGACTGCCCGATGAACAGTCTAATCCGCCTGCCATATTGCTAGCCCAAACCGCCTGCCATACGGTTAGTTATTTCCGGCGACCGTCTGGCAGTACCTTCCGGATTTGGGGACATCCCATATAAAATCTGGTATGGGAGCTGGTAAGGTGGGTGCCGGTCGCAGTCGGAACCCGGCTGCCATTCTCCAGGCGGGCGGCGACTCAAAATACTACAGGGTTGTATATCAAATATTTTTTTGGGATATTTTCGGCAATATTTTAAAGTTCTGGTTGAAAGAGAAAGACAAATTGCCAGCGTTTTACGACTTGACATTTGCATATGCTATTTCACCAGGAAGCTTAATGCCATCGGAGCGCTTGGCTTCGATCATAAAAAGTTTTTCTTCAATTATAAAAGTTGTTTTCGACAACAGAAGCAGAATAACCGATAAGCACTATACTTTCGAATATCTTGGTCTAACGATTATTGGTAAAAAAAACAGTTCTTGCGTTTCTTGGATTGCTTATGTTTCTTTTTATGTTTACTTTTTAACTTCAGCGTCTTCATCCATTGTGATTTCTTGAATAAGTCTCCACAACAAATCAAATGTAATACATATCTTTGTCAATCTTATAAAAATACATTTTACCTATAAAATTCTTTGATCTCTAGATTTTAATCGCAGACAGAATTAAGTTTTTTTTTCAAATGAACCCCAAAAGACCTGTTTTTTGTAAGAAAAAGTTTTATTTTGTTAAAAACATCGAAAATATCGATTATATCGATTATTTTGTCAACCAAAAATATCACAATCGAAATGATACTTTTTCCATATCCAAAAAAAATATCGATATAGATATTTCTCAAATATCCGACATCTCTAGCCTATACTACAGCGGGAAGCCCAGCATTCAAATTCATCTTGAAATGTCTGCGCACGTCTAGATCCAGACCTGGGTCGAGTACTTAAAGCCAGAAACACTGTGTCATCCGTTAGTAAACCTCTAATATCAAGGATGGGTAGATCAGCCGTATAAACTGTGTACAAAACTGGGCCAATAACACTTCCCACACTAACGGGAGGGGGCGTAAAAAAAATTTGAAACAAAATGAGTCTACACTGAAAAAATAGTAGCTCTTGCTCTTATAATCTCTGAGATCTAGGTGTTCATACGAATGGACCGACAGATGGAGGGCTAAATCAACTCAGCTCTTGATGCTGATCAAGAGACCTTTTTTACTGTACCACATTCCATCCACAATTTTGTAGGTAAATAGACTAAGCGGACCTAAGATATAAATGGAAATCAGCAATATTTATCGATTCACCAAGATCATATAAACAATAGAGTATATATATGCAATCAAGCGGCACCCAAATATACAAATTTAGAAAATTCACCCAAACTAGTTTAAAAGCCTGTTTAAGACGACAGTCATTCAATTCCAACTGGGCTTCTACTTTTTTTTTTTACTCATATTTCAAATATTTCTAATATTTCAAAACCGCCCGGATCCGAAGACTATTTCTTATAGCTGCCATAGAACAGATCGGTTAGCAAATTAGTTTTAAAAGGAAAATCCTTTCTTGTTTTCAATGTAAGAGTTCTCTTACTTACCAATTATGAATACTATAACAGTTCTGCAAATGTTGATCAAACTCGGATGACTATATCATATAGCTGCCAGAGATCCGATTAGTCGGAAATTGGGTCTTAGGGAGAAAACTTTATTGATTTTGTTGGTAGGTTGGTCAAATTTAGAAGCATACAATCAAATTCTTATAGATGTTGAATTTATCAAAATCGTGCGAGATTTTAAATTTTATTTGTAGTTAGCTTTGGTTTACATTAAGTACGGCTTTGCCTAGACAATTTATTCTCAGGAATTTAGTAAATCAATCTGCATTGCCATCCTGATAAAGGAAGTTATCAAATTGATACGTTTACTTTAAGTGGTTGGACTTTTCAAAAAAGGAGTTGCTAAAGCATAAAAAGTCCCTATGTGACACCATATTTTCCCTAATTAATTAAACTTCAAAATAACTGACCATATCATTGAACTTTAGTTTCCAAATGATCCCATTCTCGTCTTACTATTAAGATCGCTAATTTGGTTTTATCGATATCGTATCCTTAGGAATTTGTTTATGTTGTTTAATTTTTTATTTACAGCAAATCAGAATCAAAAATTGACTCCTACAACAGTATGACCTCTTTACAATGATTGAAGTAAGATATGCGGCTTGAAAAACGAACAAATGCATTAAGAGTAGTAAAAAATATTGTTGATGTCTGAGTACCTTCCATTTTATAAATGTTTTTATTTACACTTAAAAATATTTTTACAAAATAATTCCATGACCATAGCGATTGGCCTTCCTTATATTTTGGCGAACCTTGCGCATGGCCTCCTGTTTTCCACATATATCGATCCTCGCAAGCTCCCTTATAATTTTTATGATCAAGGAATTAATGTATTGGGGCTTATACGCTATGCTGTACACTTTTCTTTTCAAATAGGACATACATTTTTCGATTGGCCTTTATACAATCTTTTGATGACAGTGAAGAAAACAAGTTTCTACAATGTGCTCTTAGGCGATTTTAAATGGTTTCTCTTTGCTGCTCAAAAACAGTAGGCACAGTTTTTTTCAACATATTATTATTTTCATGTCTTTAATAAATTTTTTTTATAGTTTTGTAGCTCATATTATATTTTTTGGCCTTCAATTTGGCTCTCACTTAATTACGCTATAAATTACTTTTTGTTTTGGACCCATGTTTTCTCTTCATTATTTTTCCAATCTTTATATCCTATTTAACATTATAAATAAAAGTTTTCTTAAATCCCAAACCCGAAAAATAATGAAATATTTAATTTTTCGTCTGCTTTGGGATATTTGGGCAAAATGTGCAAATTCAATTTTGTTGCTTCACTGCATTCAAAGACTTGATTGCTCAGCTTTGGTGCAATGAATGCTGGAATAGTATCATTACTTTTTCTACAGATCGTCTTGTGTTTGTCCTTTCTAAAACTTTGTACATGCCGTAGGGAAATTGTTCATAATTCATTCCGCACACCTTAATGTTTAATGGTGAATTTTGCAGCCGGGATTTATTAAAAACTGTCGTAAAAAATCTCATAACAAAAAGTTTTTATAACCCTAGTATGAACAATTGCATTAAAAAACAATGTCCTCATCGTTTTATCTGTACAAATTCAGTAAAACCGTCGCATCTTAAATCTTTTAATAGGTATTTTTTTTTCTTTTACCGCAGTCATTTTTAATTATTTAGCTTTTAGTTGACTCAGGGAATTTTTCTTTGAAGTTTTTATGGTCCATTGTAACATGACCTATTAAATTCCTCCCACGAATTATTTATCAAATCCAGATGCCAGCACAATCCTGTACATATTTCTGGACTCCAGCTGGTTGCACCTGTTTGCCTGGCCTCAAGTCGTAGTCCATAGAACATTTTCATGTTAGAGCATTTGGTATTTATGAGCCAGGACAGGCATAAAGGCTAAGCGGATGCGGCACTACAGGCTGCCCGACTGCTGTCATGTGCTGGTGGTTTCCATAATTAAAGGCCAGCAGCGATTTCTGGTAATCATCTTTGCATTTTTAAATACGATTAGTAAAACTAAATGCTCCATGACTCTGTGTATGCAGGAAGTGGCATGGAGTGTTGCACTTGGAGTAACGGTGCCCGGGCCAGATGTGGCATATCAATGCCCAATCCCATTAATAATCAAGCATTGCCAAGCCGTTGAAAGGCTTCAGAGCATTGGCATTTCGGAATGCTGCGGGTTGATTGCGGCTGACATCGAAAGTGAGAGTCATCGCCGCGGGCCCAGGCATCGATTCGTATCAACAAAACAGACAAACAGACAAATGATTTATGTGCATTGTGTGAATTGAAAGAACCATGTGAAAATTGCTGTTCCACCTCCTGCCCAATGCTCTTCACTTTCGTGTGAGAAAGTGTGTAGATGCGAGCGCCTCTATCTTTGGATTTTGAACTTATGCGCCATTACCAGCGCTTAGCATAAATCTGCAGACCCAGCCACTCCGAATCTGACCCACATTAATCCACAAATCGTTGCGCTCGGGGCTAAAACGGAAATTAACTTGGGCCGAACTCTACGCTCAAGTGTGCAACTACTCACCAGATCAGAAGCACGCGCCAGAAGTTGGCTTCATAACTCACAGACGGCGCGGCGGTCTTGGCTTTGTTACATATTATTTATGTACGAGTATTGTGCTCCAACCGACTCCGACAATTCCCGTGGGCGTTTAACGGCACACGGTGTGTTGCATATTTTCGCTGCCAATCGATGCCGGGCTGCCAACCGCAGCCGCAACCACAAGTTCGCCCTGCAAAACAAAAAGTCGTGTGCTGAACTTGAATAGCCAGCTAATGGGTGTGGGTGTCTGCCGATTATGGGAACAGGTCGTATCAGTGGCAGAAAATTATGTAAAATCTGTTTGGTGTCTAGACGACAACAAGTGCCCGACAAGGTAGACATTAGAGAAACGAGATATGTATGTGTGGGTGGCTGGGAAGAAAGCAGGCCAGGCTGGATAAAGATACAAAAAAGCCAGAGGCCTTTAAAATTATTTATATTTTTAGAACTAAAATTAAAATTGGCACAAAATGGTTATTGGGTAATATCATAAGATATTAGAGGTTGAAATTTGTGTGTTTTCATTCATATGAATATAGACACATCAACACAAACTCACGGTCGCTGCTGTTTCCCTCGCTACATCATGCTGAAAAGCAATCAATATCGCTTCGTGCCTAACTTTCGTGTTTTTTGTCCGATCTCTTACGGGGGTGTCAAGGAAATTTCTAGAGATTTTGTCCTCGGATAGTTTAGAAATCGATTGAAAAATCCGCCGATGTCACAGTACTCGAAAGATTTGATTTTCTTATTTAAAAATCTAGTTAGAAGTTTTGTGTCTATGATAATGACATCAAATAGGGTCTGACAAATTCAAAATCCCAATGTCTGGTTTCCTTCATATCTTGAGCTTGAGTTTGGGGACACCCTTTTGACAAATAGAAAAAAATAAAAAAAAAGCCATAAAAGTGCGTGTAGGGGGTCTCATTTTGACAGCTGTGAAGGTCAGGTCCACATTTTAAGTGTGACAAATTGTGAACAAGCTAATGCTACCGCTTGCCACTAAGAACCTGTCGGTGCTAGAATGTGGTTCTGGTTTTGTGAAAAACCGAAAGTTTTAATTGAAAGTGGAGAAAGAAAGTTGAGCTCACAATGCGTTAGGCCGTTAATAGGGCCATTCAAATTATAAAAACCATGTTTGATCAACTCAAATCTCTCGGAGTGATGTGGAGGGGTCACACAGTAGCATACTTTGCATATAACCGAGATAACTTAAATGCATAAACCCATTATCAAGAAGAAGATTTGTTTTGTCCATTAACCCTAACGGTTCTTAACTTGAATGAGTTGGTTTCGGCGGTAAATTTATTCATATATGTATACTTCTCAGAATTTCTTTTGAGCTGATTAGGCAAATTATCACATTAGTTAACTATGAGCTGAGTTTGATTATTTTTGTTTTTCACCTAAATTATGTTTATTAGAGTTCTTCGATTTCAAGTCTATAAACCGTAATTTCGCTCTCACCCACAATCTTTTGCAGTTGGCTTAGGTTTTGTTGAACTCAAGCCAAATGTATAGATAATGACAACTTAAATGGCAAATTTGTTTTTAATGTGTTCAATGTGCTTAAAATTTCCCACTGTGATTTGTAAACTAAGCTTTTGGCAAATTCTTTGTATAGAATTCAAGTCAGTTTTGTATTAAAAATTAATTTGAAAATTATTAGTAATCTCTTTCCACTCGATTTAAAAAACACAATCAAATTGAAATTGCCAATGGCAAAGAAGTTTGTTTGTCGAATTTTTGGCGCTTAAGTCCGCTTTGGCCTAAAAGTGTAATTCTGTTGGTCATACATTCCAAATGTACTTATATGATAATTTACTTAGAAAGTGACTTGATTTATAACAAAAGAAGTTATACCAAATCCAGCCTGCAAGATAATATAATAGAATATTGTGAAAACTACACAGAAAAAAAACGGGGAGATACATTCAATCTTTTTATTCTTAGTTTAAGCCTGTAATGGGCTTAAAAATTTAATCTCGTTTTGAATTATATTGTGCACAATTCAAGCTTTTTATGCGAATCACATCATTCCTAATGTTCTCACTTCTATCCTTTCTGATATCACATACAGAAAAATATAAGTAGCACCTCAGACGCGCAATGACAAACGCGAGCGACTCACAGAGGTGCCCGTAAAACAAAGATGGAAATTTTGAATGAACCCATCTTATAGGAAATTGTTCAACGATTTTAAATATGCAACCCTTAATAAAATGCGATTTTTATTTTAGAAGATACAACCCGTCAAAGTTTACCTATTTTTAGTTGTAAAAAACCACAAAATTTTTAGGTAATTTTGTTTGCTTTCAATAAGAATATCTTGCAAACTAGGTAACGAATCGTTAACGATATTAACGAAAATTATTATGAAAAAAACCTATAAAAGTTAAAAAAAAATCGAAAAAATAAAGTTTTTTTGCTTTTAATTTTTTGGGTAATAATTTTAAAGCAAAGAAACATTTTTGTTACCGAAAAATTGATTTTCCACAAATTTTTATAACCCAGAGGTAAGCTTCCCTTTCAACCATAGGTTTTATAGGTTTAACAATTATCTATCATTTGCTAAATTATTCAATTATCTCACTTGGTCAAAAGTTATGACGACAAACGAAAAAACTCAAATGGCGCCACTGTGCGACGGTGCTGTGCGTTGAGATGCGATTAAATTCGAGTTTAGTGGAAAAGTCCTGGGTTCGATTCCCAGAAAAATTTGACAACAAAAGTTTTTATATTTCTTTCTTTGTAATTCAGAAAACTTAATTGAACTGCCTGATGTTGTGTGGGTCTTGAAGTATGTCAAGTGTGAGATTAGGACTTGTGACTTTTAATTGAAGAAGGGTTGTTGGAAAGCAAACAAAAATATACCAGCACTTGTGGAAAGAAAAGAGTTTAACGTATCCAATTTCAATCTAAAGAAATGCTGCTTACTCCGAATCCCCCAAGTCCTACCAACCCTTGGATTTTAGTTCCTTAAGGGGTCTTTACACTTATCATATATCTCCAAAAAGTTGTCAAACCATCCAAGAGAATCTTTGATGAGCTATTTCACTTGTAATATGAGCTATTACTCTTGTAATATGTACACTTGTAACTTGTGAGTGTAATAGCTCACTATGGTTTCTTTTTAGTGTAGTTTGACAAGCAACTTTTTAGAGATATATGATAAGTGTAAAGACCCCTTTAATGAAGTTCCCAGATGATTTTTTTTCAATCTCAAACATGCTTAAATTGAGTTCCAATATTGGAATTAATTCTATCTTTGTGAGATTAAAAAAAGGAGGATCAAGTCAATCTTTTTCAGATCGGGTTAAGGGGGTCTTCTACCTTTGATCAGTGTTTTATGAGTGTTTTTTTTTTAAATTCTGAAGAGAAAACCATAAGAGCTTTTTAGTTTGGTTTGGTTTTTGGATATGAGTTATTAATTAACTATATGAAAAAATATGAAACAAATTTTTGGATGTCGAAAAGTTATCGGCCTGCCAAATAAGGTTTAAAAAAAAGGTGTAGAGGTGGTGGCCATGATTCCGGGACTCCAAGTTATCGAAACTAAAAACGGCAAATGAGGCAATGATTACAATGGATGTAATTCTGGCCCGTACCTCAATCATATTTTTCAATAAATTTTTGAAAAATTGGCGGCCGTTTAAAAAAATTGTTCGATTTTTCAAGTTTTTTTTTCAGTTTAATGTAAAAAAAATAGTAAAAAAATGTTTTTCCTCTTGATTGAGGTACGGGCCAGAATTACATCAATTATGAGTCGAATGCAACATGGCTGATCAAAATCGGATCAGTAGAAGTGGCCCAATCATGGCTACCAGGTCAAAAAACGTGGTTTCGAGATAAACGCGCTTAAAGTTTCAAGCAAAGTATAAAATACTCACTTCAGCAAGAACATTGCTTAAGAAATACATTTTTTGTGACCTTTTTTTTTTAGGCAATGATCAAATTGCGATTATTCATTAATATACAATGGTGCATTTTCAAAAATCAATAGTTAAGTGCAATGCAAATAGTTAAGATTGGCCTATTTTGTGGAGTTGTTGGCAAAGTTCAATTTGAGCAGCCCATTCAGTTAGTTAGTTAGTTAACTAACTAGCACAGCAGCCCAAAGACAACGGCATCTGCTTTGACCGCTAACTCGGGCCCAAGTGCGGATCGTATCCATGTGGGTAAACAAGCTCGGAGCCATTTGCTCAATAACTCATTTAAAAGCGACGTGGACCGCGGACCAATAATGAACAAATAAAAATCGAAATGTGCCGCTCGAACAATGCAGCCAGGAAGGAGGCCCCCAAAAAGAACAAGCGGATTCAATAGATTCCACACATGTGCCATAGTCTGGGACCAAGGCTGACCAATTGACCGCATTTGTGGCAGAAAACCCAAAAAAAAAAAAAAAAAACAAAACAATGCAGGAAAAGCGAAAAGGATGTCAGTCATAGGCGAAGATACATTGCCTTCATCTCTTCTTCGTTCGCTAGTGGGAGTTGGTAATGTGATATGACCAAGATATTGGCTCATAGCATAAATCATTGGCCCCAAGCAGGTTGGCCAGCGAGTAAGTCGCAATAGAGTTATGACCAGCCTCAAACCACATGAACAAAATATATTTTTGCAGATTGCATGCAAAAATTGAAAAGTTGATTATGTCGACACAATTGATGGATTTGGATGCCCTTAACCCAGTTGGCCAGTAGAAGTAATGGGAATTGCATTTATGACAAGTTTCTGCAGATTCGTGCCGGCTTTTGGTTTTAAATGATGTTGTTCCCTTTTGGGCCCAGCTCTTGCATAAATTGCCCAAAATGTTATCGAAAGTGTGCATCTTAGTCCCGCTGCAAAATGGTTAGCTGGAGTCGAAGTCGGAGCGGGTCTACACCCACGAAGGTTCTAAGGCCTGCTGCTCGTGGCATGGCTTGCATGTCTATTTAAATCTTTACATGCCGCTGACAAAATGCTCAGCAATGAAGACAACAGCAACAACAGCAATAAAAAAAAGCAGCTTCGGCAACGGGAACTGGAAATTGTGCCAGTGGTGCCATAGCCACATTTAACAGGAGCAGCAGGATCAAGTCTTGTCCCCATCGTTTGTTGCATGTTGTTTAGTCGATGTCAGCGCTGATAGGCACAGCTTGTTGGCATCGGGATCGGGTCCCCACTGCGGGGCTCAAAGTTCATGGCATTCTTCTCTTTCCATCTCTCTCCCTCTCTGACTAGTTGTAAATTCCGTTTGTATGATGTTCTTTTAAGGGAGATGCAAGATTAACAAATTTGTGTAAGCTGATTGTGTGAATTTTTTAAATCTTGCCTTTATTTCATTATGTCTCTAATTTATGGTCAGTGCCACATGCTTGACCCCTCTATAGCTAAAGTTCAATTAAATTAATGGAAAGAAGCATGTTTAAGCTTCATTATTTTGTATATTCTCTACACTCGGAGAAAAAATAAAAGAAAAATGATTGACTTAAGCCCATACGATTCTTTAACTTTTGTCGATTTGTTCTTAAAGCAATTAATGGTGAAAAGACCCAAAGGGAATGGTTTCCTTTACTTCCACAGCGAGTGAGAATTTTATGCACAGTTAATTGTTCATAATATTTAAATTTCCGTTGCATTCTTTATAGACATAGTAAGTCTATTTTGTACTCAATCTATGAAATTTTCATATTCATTTAAGAACGCGTTTTCGAATATTTTCTGGCATAATGTTAGTATATAAAATTATTTATTCAAGAATTTGTATTCTTAATTCAATAATAATCCAGAACGATTTTGGACTTAAGAATGCTTTGTACTTAATTTAAATAAAGCATATTGTTGTTTACTTAAGTCAATCATGCGTTTTCGAAATTTTTCTGACCTACTGTAAGTACAGAAAAGTCTTGATTCAAGAATTTTCATTCTTATTTCAAATGGTACTTGAGTTGATTATGGTCCTAAGAATGCCTTATAACAACGGTCTACATAAAGGTTTAGTTTGGGAGCAGTCCAGCAACAACATACAAAAAATAGCGAGCTAACATCGGATCCACCTACTTTAATTTATATAAATAACAATGAATAAAGTCGCTATTTGATATATACTACGTTTAAGCAAAAATAAAAATCATGATTTTTGCTCTTTTAAGTATGCTATGTTTTATGATGGAAAATATTAGTTTTTTTTATAGCTTATACATTTTTGTATACCTTTAACATAAACAAATAAATAATTCTTTAAAAATAATAAAGCTTGCATACTTCGAGGGGCAAAATGCAGGATTTTTTTAAAAGCATAAACGTAGTAATAGTCATCCAATTCGGTCGGTTCCGATAAAGCTTTAAAACGATAGCATAAAAACAGATGCTCATCAAGAGTATTTTAAGGGAACCTTAAAATACCAGCTAATCGAACTTTTAAAAGTCCCCCTCGTATCGGTTTTACAACCATAAATCATCTTTCAACTAAAAGCAAAAGTTCTCCTCAGCATCACCTCGATTGTGGGTCAAAGCAATTCTCTAGTTGTTGCTGCCATTTTGCACAGATTTATGATTATTTGCTTGGATCTTGACACAGTGAGGTCGCGTGCTGAAAGCCGCAGGTCCAAAATTGTGGGATAATAAATGACTTTTGGGTTATTAATTCTACACTAAATATCACATAATTATGGGCTATTAACGGTTTCACTCTCGTCAAAAATCTTTGACTACAAATGCTGAATTCTTGAACTTTCATTTCCTATGTCAAACATTTGCAATTCGCAATTTAAAATGCTCATCTGGAATGCGAATACGAAAGCGAATGTCACTTGATTTCGATACGGATTTCGAGTGATGCATGGCCACTGCTGACGAGGCACATCGCTCATCTGGCTCTGCTCTGCTCGCTGGTCAAAATCGTGAGGCGAATGCAAAAAGGATGCCAGCCAAATGTGTGTCGATCGAAGAGTTTTGATTTAGTTGAAAGCCTTGTCCATTTGACACTCGACACGAGTGGAAAGATGCATTCTGTTTGCCATTATTATTCATTAAATTCATGTGATTAGAATCACTTTCGAGTTCGCTGCAAAGTGAAACCTCCTCAAGACGACGCACTTTCGATGGCACGTGAGACAGGCAAAGTGCACTGGCAACTGCCAACTGGCCACTGGCCATGAGAGAATCACTTGGGTTGGGGATGGGATGTGGAACGCTTGGGTTGCCCAACAATGAAATAATATGGGAAAGGCACAAATAAATGAAATGAAAATTGCAATAAATTTCACTCTTGTGTGAGGAAGAGCGGCATCTAATCACAGGCAAGGGCAACTGCAAATCCAACTGGCAAACTGGAAGCGTTGCCAAAATGCAACCGAGACCCACATGCAACACGAAAGCCAACTAAAAACGGAGGAGCTGAAGAATAAGAAAGAGAGACAGAAGCAGAAACAGTCGAAGAAGAAGCCAGTCAAAGTGGCAACGGTGTGGGAATTGGGCTAATTGATGTTTAGCTGCACTTTTACCCCAAAACGTGGCCAACAATGGTAGCAGCTGGAGAGCGGTAACAAGATTTGACCATGCATATTGGACCAGTTGTCAGTGGGTGCATCTTAATTAATCCCAGAGAGATCCGGAGCTGGTAACGTGTTTTAATTGAATACAATTAATTATTGACACATTTAGTTAGGAATTCAAAGCCAGTTCCAACCCCAACCTCAACTAACCTCAGAGAGATAAGCGAAATCGTGAGTTGACTTTGGAGCAGAGCAAATTTGGCGGTAGACCAAAAAAAGAAGAAATGGAAATGCACTTTCTTTAGACTCCTCCTTAAGCTTTGGCTAATTTTATGTAAATTGAAATTTTAACCCAAATTTGTAGAATTTTTCACCCACTGACTTAGACCTGGTGTGGGCTTAATTGAAGTTGATCCCTCAACCAACGGGATTGGAAGTGTTTGTCAGCCACATGGAAATATCTGCTGACAGGTGCTGTGGACATTTCTCAATGCATTCAATTGGTGGCGAAGGAGCGTTGACAAAGCCGCGCAAACATCTCAAACATCTGCCGTCTGTTGGCATTGAATGGAGAGAAGATCGAGTCGGCAACGGTTTACTTTTCTCACCCAACCACAGGCATCCCAACGACAACATGGCCAACAATCGATTGGAATGCCAGTTGCGGGTGCGGGTGTCGCTGACAGGGAATCTAGTCCCCTACGCCCCCAACGGTGCCATTTGAATATCAACATTTGTCATCGTGTGTCGTGCCGCATTCCACCTCCGCCGTCTCCCGCTTCGAAATGTGCCCAAAAATAAACAAAATCCAATTAAAGTCAAGTGGAACATGGCCAGCAACGTTTTGTGTTTGTCTCTGGCCTTTTAATTGAGGATCTCTCATGTAGCCATGCAAATGTGGGCCAAACAATCCTACTTAAAAGGATGGCAATTACTTTGCCCAGCCATTCCCGACACTTTCCCTGGCAGGGACAGACAAAAGAAAGCCATTTCCCGTAATCTGCTAAAGATCAGAGCGGGGCAATGAAATTTGGAACGCGTTGCGAGTTGTAATTGAAACGCATTACCGCCAAATGGCAGCCACAGAGTTTGGCCTTTGTTTTCGGCTCTAATGGGCGTTGGCAAGAGATCTGTGGCAGCCACAACCAGACGACAGCATCGCCACCAATCGACCATCGACAATCGACAATGTAGGCGATGACAGCCTCGGGAAATTGGAAACCACAGCTACGCACAGCAGGAGCAGGAGATGGGGGTAGGAGGCAAAGTTGGTTGGACACAAGTAGGTGAAGCAGCCGCTAACGAAGTGGAAGTCGGTATCAATGGAAGGCAATCGGACATGCGCGACGCATTGGCAGCCAAACAGCGAACAGAAACAAACAAAAACCAAGTCAGGGCAGAGAGTGGGAGTCACTAGCTATTCAGACCACGCACTACCCTGGGAAGACACTCAGCTTATAAGGTGCGACAATGTGGCTCGATTTGTTTGCGATTTGGTTAAAGCAAATTTACAGCAGTCGGAGGACTGTGGAATGTCCAGCTAGGTGGTCCAATAAATGCCTGGAACACGAACCTGCACTGCCTCAGACTTCCTGTAGTTTAATCAACTGGTTCGCCCCTCACCCATTATTCCATTAGACATTTGCATGGTGCGTGCCATTAAGTGAAGTGAGGCTGATGAAGCTGCAGCCACAACCTACTGATTTGATCAGCTCTCCAGGGTTGCTCTCTGGTGTCTCATTTGTCATATGTAGCCTAACGGTTCCAAGTGGCATAACAAATATGCACTATGGGAATTTGTGTCATTAGGGATGAGGATGAGACGTGCAGCAGAAGTGAACGATTTAACCTTGCGCAGCATTTGACAGCCAATGATCAACGATCAGAGATCGATATGGAACCAACACAGTCCAGGGCCAGCCCCAGCTTGGAAACTTGATATCAGCAGGTTACCCCCAGTCGATAAGCGCACGAGCAATTAACTGGGAAGGATCGTGGAGGGGAAGATGCGTCGTCGTGATGCGCTGACGGTGACGGTGATGGGCACGACGGTTCCATATAAGTAGGCAGCAAAGTAAGATTCCTTAGAACGTGATGAGCGGCACGTTCCTCACTTGTTCCCCAGTTTGTGTTCAGTTCGGGAGCATCATTTTAAATGCCGTTAAATCAAAATGTTTTCCCAGCCATTTCCCAGAAAGCGAATTTGGGTTCTCAAACAGAATCAGAGTTTAATTCGCAATTATTATGAGAAAACTCATCAGCAGACGAGAGATGACCCAAATGCCGTCTAATTGTTTCACCTCTCTTTTGCTCCGCAGACTAAACATATCGCACTAACCACTGCAAATTTGCCCCAAAAGCGAGAAAGTTTATTGCGTCCGTCGATCGTTTTCCACCGGATCATTTTCATTTGCGTGGCGTCGGCGGTCCCAGCCTGTAAACTATCCTGACACCCGGCTCCATCTCTATTTGTAACCACAAGAGCCACTTGACCATCGTCCGTTTGCGTGTTTTTCATATTTCGGTGTCGTGTTGAGGCGTCTAACGGCCTCCACTTGAGTGTGAGGGGGAGTAGGAGAAGGAGGGGGAGAAGGGTGGGTGGGTCGAGGCGTTGATATTATAACCGCAATTAGTCGACATAGTCTCGAGTGCTATCGCTGGCATCTGTACATACAACTCCTCGTCTTCCTCCTGCTGCTGCAGTGAGAGTTTGACTTGATTTGATTTTCCTGCATTTTTCGCACTCTCGAATGTCTCGAGTTTCGCGCTTTGAGTCTCGAGTGTCCGATGATTGGGCACAAAAAAAAAACAGCCTTCCTTCGCGATGAAGACATGGAAACTTTCGATTGCTCTCCAGGTGTGAGTCGGGTCAACAGCATACCAAACGGGAAACTGACCGCAGGATGCCATTGAACCCGTCCCAATTCTTAATCGTAAATATAAAACAGAGCAAAAGCAGTTACTAGTCGATGCCGCCATAATAATTTCCTGTCAATCAGCGCGACGACTGCCTCCCCCGACCGACCCTTGGACTGCGACTGGGTTCAGGCCAGAGCACGCAATTAATTAGCGGGCTAGGCCCAGGGGCATTTCGTGGGCTGGCAGGGCTGCTGAAGCGAAAAGAAGCCACCGAGTGCCACGACTGGTCAGCGGAGCTCATCAAGCCACCTACGCTTACGGTACTTCCCTGGCTGCAAATTAATCGCTCTGTGCAGCGTTTCGGCATAATGACAGAACAGCGTGGAGAAGGAGAGCAGACATGGAAGTGGCTCCAAGATTGGGCCAGTTGGAAGCCTAGCCCCCGGCTTGCCACACTTCTGAAGTCATTTTCTAAATGTTTGACAATTTATCATCGCGTTTTATGTGAGCGATTTTTCTGCTCGTCAAGTGGCCGGTATGGAAGCGAAGAGGAAGCGGTAAGAAAGATGTCAATGGCTTCACCCATAACTGGGTCAGTCCGTTAGGGGCGACGTTTTAATTAATTTAAATTAAAATGTTGCAAACGGAGAAGCGGAAACAGAGTTGGCACTCGCAGAGTCCAGCTGATATGCCCAAGAAGGCGTTGGCGGTTTACCGTTGGCTGGTCACTGGACTCTCCCGGCAACTGTTGATAACTCCGCTCCGCTCCTCTGTGGATGCAGCGGACCAAAGGCCAGGCGAATTTTGATATTGAAATTGCTACCTTGGCTTACCAAACACAGAGCAAAACTTCTGCCCGAGGCCAGGGCTTGATAACATCAGTTGGGACGGAGGGGGAGGGGGAGGTCTCCCACAACAACAAAACAAAAGACAACAATTCCATTTGGTAAACGCTCACCCACCAAAGGGACGGGGTGGGGGCCACGGGAACCAAAATGAAAAATAATCTAGAGTTGGAGTTTGTTTGGGCTTGCGTTTGGCCAAATGCAACTACAATTTAAATGCTAATCTGGCATCTGGCCACGGCGCATGGGCAAACAGCCCCGCCCCCAACTCCCACCTGGGTGGAGAAGGAGGAAAGGGGAGCCACACTTAGCGGTTAGGCCCGTGTTTTGCATTTGCTCATTAGCCACCCGAAAAAGAACTACTGGGAGCCCACTCCCTGCTCTTACCCTACCTTCTGCCACCACAAGTGTTTAATTTATTGTGCTCCACCTCTATTCCTGGCCAATTCCAACTTCTGACTGACTTTGGCTGTCTAATTAGTCTTCACGCCTATAAAGTGCCAACTTTATTTGCGGCTTCGGTCGGAACTAGCACTGGATTCACCACAAAAATGTCGGAACTGAAACGGAGCTCATGGGTTCAACGGAACAAAGTACCGTTGGGTCTCCACTCCGGGAAAACCGCGTCGACAGGGAAATGGTATTCAAATAAAAACTCAAAGAACATTTCTAAACTGCCAATTATTATGAAATGAGAAGACAAGAACAAGAACTGCAAAAGCAAGACAAAAACAAAAATGAAACAAACGGAGACATTCGAGGGGCAGCCACCAAAACCGAAAAGCGCGTCACGCCGAAATCCGATGGCTCGTTACCATTTGGAGGGCTTGGACTTGGCACTGGAGCGCCGGCAATCGGAAGAACAGAACGACCCTGCTGGATTCCCAGTCGCCCAGTCCAGTGGCCTCGCGTGCTGCCAAACCGCCAATTACCGAACATCAAAAAGCAGTTTCCCCCAGCTGGTCCGCCTGGTCTGTCTGCCTAATAATTTGCTCTCTGACTTTGTGTGGCTTTGTTTGTACTTGTGTTAGATCATGAGGCATGACCCTTCCCCCGACCTCAGTGGACACCCAAAAAGGTGTTCGAAATGGTAAGAATCCATTGGCAAATCACGCAATGTCTGCGATGGAGGAAATACTCGAACAAATGCAAATGGCAAATGCTCTGGAAGATCTTTCGTGGCTCACGCTTTGATACACGACGGCCTGCTTGCAGTTGTGAGTCAAAATTAATTTAATTATATTAGGTATAATAAATAAAGCGAGTTATCCAACACACACACACACAACGATTTCTTAAGACCAATTTGACATTTTAATCACGTCAGTCGGTGTCGGCCTATTTACGAGAAGTTGGAGTAGGAGTCGGATGGGGGGGGGGGGACTCTTCGCGAAGCGTGACCACGAAATTAGAACTAGAAGACTCAAGAGCAGAGCTGCAAGGTAAGTTGTCACATGACAGAAGTTTTGCCGAGGGTGAAAATATTTTCGTTTCTTGGTAAGATGAAATTCCTAAATAATTTGTCAATGCAGAGAGATTACCAAGCAGAAGATTTTAAATGAAGACAGACTTCTAAAAAATTTCCGCAGTCGATAATCGAAAATTCTTTTTTACGATATGCCATTTATTAAAATCAGGCTCAAAGATAATGTGTTTAAGTGGGAATCATTAGGTGGTTTTATTTAAACCATCATCAGAAGAAGAATATAAGGTCCAAATTGAATTTTTACTTTCCTTTTAAAAATAGAGCAATGTTCACTATCATCTTTTTTCCCGCTGCTTTAGCTTTTTTTTTAAGCTCAATTGCGGGAAAAAATTAAGAACTTCGGGCACAGGAATTCTAGCTATTTTTGAATATGGTTCGCTTTTTCAGGAATTTCCAGGAATTTTTCGATTTTAGTGAAAAATATTTCCAGAACTTGAAAGCAAATCGATACTTTGTCATCTCTAATAGCTTTATTTACTTTTTGTATTAACAAGTAGATTTTATATCGATGATCCAGATGTTCTCTTTGCCATGGTCCAACGCTGAACTTTAAAAAGTCTGCAGTCAGGTCAAAATTATAAAGACTAAGGTCAGAAACCAGATTAATAATATTTGTAGCGCAATTTACTAACACTTTAAACATATATTTACAGATATGGGTTGCGAAAAGATGACAAATTTTGTGTTGACTATATATTACCAATCAGATATCTTAAGTCGAACTCAAAGCAAGCGCAAATAATAGAGTTCGGTGGAGAGGAGGACAAAAAAAAAAGATTTCGGAAGAAAATCATTGTTTGGATTCTTTTAAAAAGTGATCCGCGAAACAAAGCTTAAGCTTTACGAAGGGTTCACACCTCCGGACCGAAACTTCTTCAGAATTCAAAAGGGTTTGAAACATTGCCATATATTCTAGTAAATCAATACAGGTCAGCTTAGCGCATTATCCTGTATCAATATTTTCGAAAGCTTCTCTAAATTCTAATAATCAAACGATCAGAAGATTAGCAATATTCGTTATCCATTCCCATTTCGTTTGATTACCCAGAGAACTATAAATCAGCAGGCAATTGCGTAGGCCTTCATTTCCACTTTTGTAATTGCCATGACAATCACGTCTCCTCAGCTGCAACATCTTTCATCACAACAACTCAAATCTGACAAGAGGTTTGTTTGTTAATGTGCGAAGCTAAAGTCGAGAATCGCGTGGGCGTCAACTGCAACTTGCAATTGCAATGGCAACAATGTTGCAGCAACAAGTTGCTGATTATCACCGACGACCTGGGTGAATTGGGTTGGGGTTGATTAGAACACCAAATTACCAGCCAGCTCCGCTATTCCAATTGTCTCGCATGACAATGAAAAAATTCGAAAATAAACAAGGAAAGTTGAGAACCTTTGGAAAAGCTCACAAGTCAATTTGCTTGGTGCAAATTACTGCGATTGAAATTTTCCAGGCATCCTGTTCCCATCTTCGATCGCTGCGATCGACGGGGGATCCGCTTTATTGCCGCCTTGATTTATGCAACATTTTACGCAATAAAAATGCCATCGACTTTAAGAATTATTACATCATCACGTAATAGGCCCCGGACAAGGCAGGAACAGAGTCTCAGCTTCCAACACGGGATGGGCGCCACGCCCGCCACAAAATTGGCCTCGAATGCATGTGGCGATCTCCCATTCCCTTCTCCCCTCTTCACAGCACCATTCCATTCGCTCTTTCGCGCTGTCATAAATCAGTCGCCTGCCTCAAGTTGCCGCAAGAGGCAGAGGCATTAAATACTCTCCTCTTAAATTGCTGGCCACGAACAGATGGCAACAACAAAAGCCTCAGCCAAGTGTCGTGTCATCCTCGGTGATCCATCATAGCCCATGCATGGAACATATTCAGCATTGAAGAATTTGCCTGGCACGTGTCCATCATGGCAAGAGGCTACGAGTTGGAGGTGTGAATTCGGAGGTGTTAATGTGCAGAGAGTGTATCGCCAGATGTTGTAATAACTTGCCAAATTAGGATTGCATCATGCCTGGCCCTGGCCCTGACCAGTGGCATTCCTATTCCCATTGCGAATGGTCCATTGTCCACAGCCACCAAACACGGAAGTCACTCCAGCCTGTGCACTCCCAGAATGCCCATTTAATATAATTTCTATTATTTTTTGCCAGCTCTGGCAACTGCCACAAGGTGACAGTTACAATGCAGAAACAATATACAACAACTGCTAATGCCAGGCTCCCACTCCGATTCTCCTGCCCGGCAGTGGCACTGTCACCGCCTGTGCCACGGCCATAGTCCCATAATCGCGCAATGATCATCATAATCGTGATCGTTTTCGGGCTAAGCTCGCTTGGGTCGTCCGTCCAAGGTTGTCTTGTCCTGGGGGAACCATTTTTGGCATGCGTTCGGCAGCGAACACTTCCTGTGGGAAACAGTCGAGAACTTGTTCCATTGCGACCAGCTCCCTCTTTGTCCCTGTCTCTGACATGTTGCACGTCATGTTCCCTGACCATTTTATGGCTACTCACAGCGCTTTGCTGCACCCACCATGAGCTGGAGTGCCCGACTTCTTGACTATTTGACGACGTTTGTAAATATTTTGGTAACTCGTTCACATAAATCAATTAGCCGAGTGCAATTCTTTGAGGTTAAGATGGCCTCCATTTACAACTGAGCTGCCTATTGCATGAAACAGGCGAAGCGGTCATAAATTTTACATGCTATGCCCCTTTTATGTTGCTGCAAATGGCACAAAATTTTTGTGGAGCAGTGCAATGGGTGGAAAATGAGAATATTTACACAGAATATTTTACCAAAATGTAGTGGGAGGAACTGTTAAACTGGAGCAAATTGAAATTGAAAATTTTGAAAAAATAATGAAAATTTCATCAAACTTACTGGTTCTCAACACCCGCAAGATACAAATCTCCCTGCTCCGCCAGCGATTCAAGGTCGCAGGTGCGGGGACAAGAAACAGGTGTTGCCACCATTGACAGTTGCCTTGATTGGTTTGTGTTGCATGTCGCACGCCTCGTGCCATCTCACTCCAGGAATCAGGTACTCCTCCGAATCCAGACACACCCCTTAATTTGCAGAGTCAGCGAAGACTTAGGAAGACAACTGCATTGTGGGCTCTGGGAAAGGAAGCGCCGAGTTGGCGAGCCAACGCCCAGAGCAAATATTGGCCTTCGTTGTAGTGTCTCTGCATAAATCGCTGCCACGTCGTCGCTAATCGCAGACTCTGGGATTGTAAATTAAAAATGGAAGCGTTGATGGCGTGGAGATTGCATCATTGATGCTGCTGCTGATATGGCCAGGCGATCAATTGGCCAATGTGTCCGGCATTGAACGATGGGAATATGAAACTGGCAATTTGCCTAGCTCACAGTTATGAGTGAGCGGTGGACCAAAGAAGGAGAATTACTTTCCAATCCTTCCTCATAAGGCCAGAGCAATCGATTCAATCTACATCCAATATGGCACCTCTGCGTGCCCATAGCTCATGCGATCCCTGCTCCTCTCTTCAGCTCTGACAGAGGCAAAGCAGGAGCACAAAAAACTGCAGCAATTAGAAACAGAAGCTGCCGGTGGCTGTTGAATGTTGGTCGGCAATTGAGTTGCAGCTCAGGTGACTCCCTCACCCGCTGCCCCTCCACCGACATGACCATACCGGGGCCATAATTGATGACGCGAGAAGAGACGAGCGACGAGCCACAAACAGGAAAATTCATATTACGAAAAAACTGAATCGCTTAAGTGTCATTATTGGGACCAGAATTTCAACAAGTCGCTGCTGTGGCCGTTGCCGAGTCTTCTGATGCCGCTGGAGATGGCGATGACTACTTTCACCGCGCTCAGAATTCCTTTGTGCACAGTGCAGACATCGGTCAATCTGCCATCCTCCCTCTCCTCCGCCTCCTCTAGGTGCGCCAATATCCGTTGGCCACAATCAACACCTCCGCTCCGCCCACCGCCGCTAAATCCTCGCGATCCCGATCCGAGGTGGAGCCATCACTCAACCTCCAGCTCAGTTGGCTTACTGGCATTTCGACTTGTGGTTTTTCTTATCTATCGCTGCACATGTTTCGCCTTCTCCTTCTCCTGCAGTTGTTGTTTTTACACCTTGCTCATTTTTGTTTGGGTCTCGTGTCGAATAAATCGAGAGTTGGGAGAGACGCTGTCGCTGGTTAAGGGCGTTAACTGGGTTAAACGCTCGTTGACAGTTTTATGCCAGAGCCCAGAGACCACGACCACGTCCAAAGTGAAGGCGTTGACAGTCAGTCAGTGGCACAAAGCAAACGAGAAACTTATTAAGAGTGAAAATTCTTCTATAGAATGAGTTTTTGTTTCTGTTTTTGCATTAACGAAATGCCACCAATGCAATTAGAAAGGCCCTTGGCAGTGGTGGGAGAGAGGGGGGAGAGGAAGCATTGAAAAGTGAAACAAAACAAATCAAATGACGATGCAATTAGAGCGAAAGACGGTTAAAGTTCTATAGTCAGTCATAAAGTTCGTCGCTTAAGTCTTTTGTTCTGCATCTGCCGATGCCGATTTAGGTCGACTTTGGGGCGGCACTTTCATTCGAGATGGCCACTTTCATTCATGTGTGCGATTCTTATCGGCAATTAGGCCATGAAGGGAGCCAGAGACTCCTCTTAACTTGGCCAACACCTAATTACAATAAATGCCAAAAACTGGAGAAACTTCGGAACTCTTCTCTTTTGAATTGCATCAGGAGATTGATGACGCACATTTATATCTTTGCGTGCCATCACAATTCCTTTCCCCGAAATTTCAACTGCATTTCCAGTGAAAGTAAAAACCTGGCCAGACTCGCGTGTGGAGATCGGTAAGAGGAGTGTCGCTCCACTTCTAATGTATTCAACCAGAGAACGAAACGAGGCAAACAAACAATTTGCAAAACAATTGCGCCAAAAGTGAATTTCAGTCGACAATTGATTTGCCGGAAACATAAACAACGATCACTCTCCCGATCTCGATCTCGCTCGCGATGCTCGACCTCAACCCACACTGCAATCAGCAGCAAAATGCCACAGAGAATGTGTGAAAAATCGAAAGGAAATGTGCATGTCACTCAATTGATGGAAACATTTTCATCGAGAACAGGGCGACACAAATACACGTACTTACAGGTTGAAGTGGGTATCGTTTTGTTTGCTCTGCAAATGAGCCCACAGAACTCCGTCACTTTTGGCCTGACACATTTTTCGCCGACTTAGAATGGAAACCAATATTTGAATATCGAAATGACACACACACAAAACGAACGATGGCCTCTTTCAAACGCTTACAGACTTCCTTCTAACGGTTGGCTTAGTTCAGATCTGACCATCCGCCATGTACCATGTTGATACTGTTGATAAGCAAGAGCAACAAACTCCCCACTTAAATCGAATAAACTGTAAACTTTGTCCAACAACATTCAGCAAAATGTTTCCACAAAGACTTAAATAATTCTTGGGAATCGCAGAACGCGAATTGGACAGCATAATTTTTGGCAACGATCGAGACAGATGATAACAATTAGAGCCAAAACTTTTTGCCAGCTCCAATTACTTCATCTTCTATGGCTTAATCAATCGTCGGCCATCAGAACCGTAACACAGTTGAAAGACTCTTCTCATTCACACACCAAAGCGGATGGCGATTGCAGACTTCCTAGTTTTTCCCCTCTCACTCTCCACAGGTTTTCCTTAAGTCAAAATTTATATAATTTCTTTATCAGATTCATTGCGCATTGTTGGAAAATAAAAATTGTATAATTCACTCAATGGCGTTGATTGAACATGGCGAGGCGTCAATTATGAGCACAAAGCGACAAAAGACAGAGAATTGGAATTGTTGTTGCCAAGTGCAGCTGAAATGCATGAAAATGTGTCGGAAAAGTTCGCTGAGCTTTCGATAATGGCATTATGTGACGAACAATTTTGTTATGGTTGCATCATTATATTAGTATTTGGCTTCCACCATCGGTGACCTCATTCGGTGTGCCTTTTTCGATGGTTATCTAAAACTTAATTAGGCGTGCTCAACACAGTTGCTCTCTCTCTGCGTACTTGCAACATATTTAATCATTAGAAAGCCAGCCAGAATCTTGCTAAATCTCTTCCAGGGCACAACTCTCTTTGCCCAGATCAATGCACCTGCGCATTAGAAAATCATTTACCTCAACTGTTATAATTGCATTTTATTACTTCCGACAGCCAGCAGCCGAAGAATCTTAGAGCTTTAGTCGTGCCCCCCAGAAAAGCTTCCACGGCCAAAGAAAGTTGCCAACAAAGAGCAGACTTAAAAGAGAGCTGGCAAAGAGTAGCTGCTGGGGCATTAGCTGTGCGGCTTTTACCGGTTTGCTGCCATGGCCAAAGAGAGGCAACGTTAGTTAGTTACGACGTCGACTTCGTTGGCCGTCTTTGTGGTAACTTGAAAACATTTTCCGCGGCCTTCGCCACAAACATTCAGTGTCAAGGTGCTCGAACTGGCAGTCGCAGCCACCGCTAAAGCTAACGAACTTCAATTTTTTTCCCCCAAATCGTGCAGAAGAAGTTCCCATAAGAACCTATAACCGAATCATATGAGAGGCAGTTAGGCGCTCCACTTTCGACAGAGCGGTTCGTCGGGATAACGCTTCGTTTATGCCGCCACAATATAACGAAAAAAAAAAATATAAGAAAATAGACAGAAAATATTTATGCAGAACATTTAATAATAAATTAAACAAAGTGCGTGTCCTGCAAGTTATTTGTGTGTGTTAAAGAAATAGTGCAAAAAGGTAAAAAAAAAAAAAAAACTAAAACGAAATGTGTGACCAACGCCTGACAAGGTGTCACTTGTCAGCCGAACAGGATGTCCACTTGTCTATCAATTAAACGAAAATGTACAATTGACCAAATAGAGAAAGCTTCAAGTGAATGTCCAGGCAATCATTGAGTGCCGGAACTCACTTTTGTCAACGGCCCAAGCAATTAAGCAGGTTTCATTTGTGCCAGGCTTAAATCAAGGTTGGGAAAAACTCAAGCTGCCTCTTCTTAAATTTTTGTAGAAGGTGGTCAAACTTTGTAAGGCATAGAAGAAAGCGCAAAGACTCTGGATCGAGCGAGCATCAATTTTTAAAATTTTCTTGAATTTGAAATAGTTGTCAAACAGCAGGTATGCAATTATGTTTAAAATTCTACCAGCATGTTAAATCTTCTTAACTCAAACATTAGAATCATTTGTTTTCATTTTTCAAGCTAAGGTTTGACATTTATTAAGCATTTCTTCCAACAGAGACTGACAAATTCGTGGACTACGTGCTTAGTTTCACATAATGTGCGTATTAGAAACACTAAAGATTTTCTTAACTCATTAATATGCTACAGCTGTGGGCTCTGCTTTGTGCACTGATCTATGTTTTGATTTGCATTATCAGAAATGCGTTCACAGTTAGAGAGCTTTTCCACTGCGGTAGCCGGCGCTGCATAAATTACCTTCTTTAAATGACTTTCAAATTGATGCCGTTAGGTTTACACAAAAATGAAAAGTTTTCTAATTTGAAACAAGTTTGTCGCTTAAGTCTTTTGATTCGATTGGGAATGCAGAGCATTTGAGAAATTTCACCGCCCATTAATTGAAGATTAGTCGCATCGCAAAAGCAAAGCAAAGAATTTCCTTGCAATTTGGGTCAGCTAGCTTGGCCAGCGGGTGCACTTGAATTACTGGCAGTTATGTCATTCCAGGCATGGCACAGTTTTCCATTCCAATGCCAATTTAATTGAGTTGGATACATGACTTACAACTTGAATTGGTGTCATAAAAGAAGTTGGGGAGTTAAGCCGTATGCAAATGAATAGACATTAAGATGAGGTGCGAGCATAAAGTTGGAAAATTGCCATAAAATTTTCTCTGTATAGCGATATGCTTTAATTGGTACTGATGGTGGGGTGGGCTGGAGGGGGGAAACAACAGCTAAACAAACTGTCAAATTTGAGTGTAAATATGCTAAAAACCGGTTACCCCAGTAAACTGGCCAACTGATAAATGAACATACATCCAAATATATATGCATGCATATATAAATCTCCATTCAATTCGAATTGAAATGCCCGTGCAGCAGCCGCCAAAACAGCAGGAGCAGCAGCAACTCCAGAATGCCAAATGGAAATTTATGTGCTTGGCCACCGATTGCGATGTCCATGGACTAGAGCTATGGGGATTAGTTTATTGGCCCACTAAGGCGACTGACCCACAACATTAAATTGTAATTTGAGTGGGGCAAACATTGTAGAAGAGAGTTTCACTCGGTTCGATTAATTAGAATGCCGGGTTCGTCAAATAATACACATTTACAAATTTACAAGCTGTAAAAAAATAAATATTTTCTGACATGAAAAAAATAATTTTTTCCTTATGTAAAATTAAGTTTTTTCATGTTACTAACACAAGCATTTTTGACACTACTGTTTTTTACAGGTGTAAAGAAGGCAGCCCAAATTATTGACATGCCTGTAAATAACAATCGTGTCAAAAATGCTCGTGTTAGTTACATGAAAAAAAAAAATTTTTTTCATATGTAAAATTTTGAAAAAATTATAACATTTTAACAGGGTTTGTAAAATCAACAAAAATTATTTTCCCGCCATAAAAAATAACATCAATGTAAAGAAGAATAATTTTTAGACATAAAAAAAATGTTACATATGGAAATAATTTTAAAAAAATTTTACATATGGAAAAAATTATTTTTTTATGTCTGAAAATAATTATTTTTTACATTGATGTTATTTATTATGGCGAGAAAATAATTTTTGTGGATTTTACAAACCCTGTAACAATGTTATAATTTTTTCTAACTTTTTTTTTTTGCAAAAATGTAAGAGCGAAAATCAAACACTACCGAGCGAGTGCTCTGTGATTTAACGCATATTACACATAATGCATTTTCCATGCTGCCGCAAAATAAGCACCTCAAAAGGCACTAACGAAGCAACTCCAGCCTATGTATCGATTACATTGTGATCATAGCTTCCATTTGGATTTGCCATTTCAGCTGCTTCGCCTACTCTGTTCCTTGGCCTTCTGCGTGAGCAGATGAAACCATCAACTAAATTAATTAAATTTGGCTTCCAAACCGATTCCATTTTGCCATTTCAGTGCAATTAATCAAAAGATCGTTGTGTGTATACCATTATTAAGGCAGTTAACTGTATTTGCAGGTGCAATTAATCATGAGATAAGCATGAGAGGCAACTGAAATGCTAATTAAAAACCAAGCTACCAAATCATTTGTTCCATCTTGCAGCCACATCAACAACAACAACAACAACAGCAACAACAAAATGCAAATGACAAACCGCAAAGTCAGCATGACGACAATGATGCTACCAGCTCTACTACTACTTCTGCTGGTGGCGGTGGACAGCACAGAGGCAACACGCAAACTGCTGCCCAAACGGCCGGTAAAACCGTTGAAGACATTTCCGCGCAACAATGCAACACCCATACCGACAGTAGCGGGAGCGGCAGCGGGAGCTGCGACCGCATCACCGCCAGCCAACGGAAGCGAGCTACCAAAACCGTTGACGCTGCAATCGAACGAACCGGCGGAAGCCCAAGCACCTGCCAATGCTGAGACCAAAGCCGACGATCTAAGTCTGACTCTGGCACCAACGGCAACGCCATTGGGCGCCCTGATCGATGAGGATTGCGAGCCGGATATGATTGGCTTTGAGCTTATAACCGGGTGAGTGTCACCTCAACAATCCACATAAATCTTAATTGCGGGCAATTAGGTTTGGGAGCAGGGACAAACATTGCGATCGACTGGGGCATAAATAACACAACAAACACAGCAACGCCGCACTGTTCGCACATCGTAAAACTTGGTACATTGCCGAGGGTTGCTGGGATAATAGGTGACCACTATATAAGCGAAACATAAGCCGTACTTTAACTCTATTATATTACACAACTAATTTATCAGCATAGTTAAATAATGATAGATTTGCATTATGATTCATTTGAAAAAAAAAAAATTTATTTTGGATTTACTAAAATTCTTCAGTTTGACAACCTCAAACACTAGCCTGAAGTTCCACAACTGAGTACTTTAAGTGTTATTAAAGACAACCCAATGTGTGCTGGAATTATACTTTATTGTAGAGCTACTGATTTCATGTAGCACATTTACGTTCTGGCCTACGGAAGTATCTATCCATTTTAGGTAATTGACATGACAGTTTTTCCAGAACACTAACAAAAACGGTATTTATTACTTTGGTCACAGTTGCTCCTTCGTTGACTCCGAATATACTCGTAGATGGACCATAATTTGCAACCCATTTGTATTTCGGTTTAATTGGTACAACATTGCACATTGTTAATTACTTCAACATTGCATAATTAATTTTATAAAATAAGCAGACATTTTTTTAAACTATTATTGAACATGACATAAACAAGAAATAGAAATCATTACGATTGAACTCAAATGTGGGCAAATGTTTTGTTCACCAATGAACCTGTTTCAATTTTCTCAATTTCGTATTCCGTGCTTTGAAACCCTAATTGTATCATCAAGATTTTATTTAATGATTCATTAATACATACTAATACTACTACTAATCCCACATTGGCTTTTGTGATGTCAGAACCATTCAATTATCACTGAGCAAAAAAATTCTAAAATATAGTATTAAAATCGACACCCAACAGTGTAAAAATTCTACAGTGGTGGAAAAATCTCAAGCTTTTGGTTGGTGATGGGGGTTCACTAAAAACATATTTCTAAAATACATTATAAGACTTATAAAAAACTTTTATTGTTAAACTTTACCTTGTCTGGGACTCGAACTCATGACCTCGGAGGGACTACAGACAAACGATAGCATCTTAAAGCAGGCAAATTACACTTATAACAGAATGCAGCCAGATCGCTCACTTAATTCTACAAGAACATAACTCAAAAAACACGATTATTATGTTAATGATGCAGAATTCTTTGCCTTTTCATATTCAATTTTGTGTCAAATTTTTATAATTCTATCTCTTATACTCTTTACGTAAGAGCGACTCATCGTAGTGCTACTGCAAACGTTAATTTTTTAGGTGTTCTTGAAAAGAAAGAATTTCTGCACATTTATACTTCAAAGTCCCTTTAAGCAACAAACAAATTTTGTAAATAAAACCCAATAATTTAATATTAATTAGACACACAATGCTTGGATTTTCATATTTACTCTCGATATTTATCACTCCAATAATCTTCAAGCCACCCACTTGGCTAAAGCCAGGCAGTGGCCCCGGCAATATACGAAAATTTATGTGCGTTACTTTGTCTAATCCCCAATGCGATGCAGGTACGTGCTGTCGGCGCCATCGAAGCAATTGGAAACGCTGCCCGGCACTCTGATGCTGACCGACTGCTTGGAGGCTTGCCAGGCCAATGAATCTTGTAGCGCTGTTAATTATGAGACGGGCCTTTGTGTCATGTTCCGCAGCACTGCGGACCAGTTGCCAGGTGAGTGGGCCACGATCACGATCTTAGCTTGCTTACAGCTTGTATGTCCATCCCCCTCCTGCGTCCTGCACAGGTTCACTTTCGCGCTCGCAATATCCCGTTTTCACCGTCTACGCACAGAAATCATGCTTCGGTGTGCGTCCCTGCTCCAAGGCCTGGTGCATTGATCGCGTGCAGGGCTACCGTCTGCCGGAGCGAGCCAAGGCCAGCCAGAGCGTGGCCACGCGACGCGACTGCATCGAGTTGTGCCTGGGCGAGACGGAGTTCACCTGTCGGTAAGTGCTGGTCCCGTTAAAACAACCCACAACAAGCAGCCGAACAGTTCCCTCCCAGCTCATTCATCTCTTCCTCCTAACCCAACCTGAAGATCGGCCAACTACTATGCGCACTCTGGCCTGTGCGAGCTCTCGGACATGGATCGCATTACGCTGTCGGATGAGACCAACATAGCGGCATACGATGGCGCCGACTACCTGGAGAATAACTGCGCCGAGGAGCCCAGCAAGTTGTGTGAGTTCAAGCGCATCTCAGGTCGCATTCTGAAGACTGTCGACTCGGTGCATCAGAATGTGCAGAGCATTGATGACTGTCGCGACCTCTGCCTGACGGCTCCCTTCCGCTGCCACTCCTATGACTACAACGAGACGGGTGAGCATGTCTGTCGTCTCTCTCACCACAGCCGGGCCACGCTGACGGATCTGTCGGAGCCCTACCTGAGCATTGAAGAGGCAGCCACCTACGAGCAGTCCGCCTGCTACAACGTGTCGATCGACTGCCGGTCGGGCGAGATGATCACCAAGATTCGCACCTCGAAACTGTTCGATGGCAAGGTCTATGCCAAGGGTGCTCCAAAATCGTGTGCCGTGAATGTCAACAATTCGCTGGAGTTCGATTTGCGCATGCGTTACAACGATCTGGAGTGCAATGTGCGCCAGAGCGCCTATGGACGCTATATGAATGATATAGTTATACAGCACCATGACATGATTGTGACCTCATCGGATCTGGGTTTGGCCGTGTCCTGCCAATATGATTTGACCAATAAGACGGTGGTGAATAATGTGGATCTGGGTGTCACGGGCGAGATTGAGTCTACCCTGAGCGAGGAGATCATTGTCGACTCACCGAATGTCATTATGAAGATCACCGCACGCGATGGCAGCGACATGAAACGCATAGCCGAAGTGGGTGATCCGCTGGCCTTGCGTTTCGAGATAGTCGATGCCAACAGTCCGTACGAGATCTTTGTGCGCGAACTGGTGGCCATGGATGGCACAGACAGTGCCGAAATCACGCTGATCGATGCCAACGGCTGTCCCACGGACCAGTACATTATGAGTGCCATGCAAAAGCTGGCCAGCAATCGTAAGGTGCTGCTCTCACAGTTCGACGCCTTCAAGTTTCCCTCCTCGGAGCTGGTGCAGTTCCGCGCCTTGGTGACGCCCTGCATACCGCGCTGCGAACCGGTTATCTGCGACAACGATGAGAACGGCGAGCTGAAGTCTCTGCTATCCTATGGAAGGCGCAAGCGTTCGGTGTTCAATGGCACCGATGGCGGTAAGTAAACGGTTTTTCGGCCAGGGATGGGAGATTGTGGAGCGAGACAACAATGCGAGACAATGGCAATTGCTGATCAGAGCTTAGAGCATCCTTCTTTAAATGCTAGCAAAATATTCATTTCTTATACCCCGAACTAAACGAGTGGGTAGAGTGTAAAGCTACTAAGCGGAAGACCTCGATTCTATCCACAGAACATCAAACACTTTTACATCACCGGTTACCTTCACCAATTAATATTGGCGCCAGCTGTGAAGTACAAATTGTCTTGAAAAGACTCATCAAACTTTACAGCTCGGATTCGGCTTTAAACTGTAGATCCCTTTCTCTTGTAATTAACGTCCATCTGTCTTCCTGTTCGTCTGTCTGTCTGCTTTTACGCAAACTAGTCACTGAATTTATTTTTACTGCTTGCTACCGGATCGGATGATTATATCTTAGAAAGGATCGGTCGTTAAGTGGTTGTTTGAAGGACTCTATCTTGTAGCACGCATTGAAGTGTATAAAATCTTCGGCACAATCGAAGCTAGCATTGCCTTGCGGAGGGCTCTTCTTCAACCCTGGTCCATTGAGTGAGTGGCTTCCCACAAAACATATTTCATTTCTGGTTACCTCTTGCGCCCTGCTACCTTTTCACAGTTGAGCTGGCCATTAAGTCGGAACGCCAAAAACGTGATGTGAGTCATCAGGCGGCAACCGATGAGAACATTTTGCTGGTGCAATCGATACAAATCACCGATAAGTTTGCCTTCAATGGCGCCGATTCGAGCAACAGCGGCGAGAGCGGCGATGGCCTGGCTAAATTGCAACTGGAACTGGGCACCAAAGCGGACACTTGCATAAATGGCTATGGTAAGTTTGGTTGCAGGTTGGATGGGCAAGCAGGCACCAACCCAGGCAGCGTGTAGCACGGTGGCAGTCACGGTGGGCATGGGCACTGGTATCGCGAGCATGGCGAATTGATTTGCGCTAATCGCGTGCCAGTCGTGGCTGAGCTTGCCGACTGAGTGCCCAGCTAATTAAATAAGCTCGTAAACTTCTTGTGTAACTCAACAGGCTTCATAATTGCCGGCGCGCTATTCCTGCTGCTCCAACTGACCGTCATTGCTGTGTGGGACAATATGCAAAAGCGCGCGTTACACAAGCGATAAACGAATGGCAGACGGATGGATGGTCGAATGAATGGAGGAGGAGGAGAAGCAACTAGCATGAAATTCTTTTAGCTCTAAACAACTAAAAAAAAAAAACTTAGCACCGCTCATAATCTAGTTAGTAGCTGTACGAGAGAAGGCTCCCTTCCCTTCGTGATGGATGGTTTGGAAAGTCATTGCGGGCAGAGCTGGACTTCTCTGGTAACACAAAACCCAGGCAATGACGGATGATGATGAGGGGGAACGGAGCCCTTCCACAAACTGTAGCTTAATATTTATAACATTTAGGTGTCCCTCTATAAGACTTACCGCTAAGACTTCTACATATTCTGATTATGTCGACATACAATACTATCAGCTTAAGACTCGAAAAGCTCCTTAGTCGTAGTGCAAAACCATTCAAACCTCTTAAGCGAGCTTCGAGACTGACACCGACACTGGCCAACTGCTCGTTTAGGAGGTTTGACTGTCTAAATACTTAACACTTAAATACTTTTATGCTAGACCTAATTAAAATGAATTAAAACGAACAAGAGACAAACTCCAGATGCTATAAAAGGTAAATAAACGTATTAGAAAATACACCAAGCTGGCGTTTCTTTTATTTGTTATTTGTCTTTGGTCCTGCCACAAAACGTAGAAATTTATCCGTCAATGTCAATTGATTGGGCATCAGACCTAACAAGGCCAGAGCGCCAACCTCAAGTGGGCCTGCAGGCCATTTGACCATGATTGTTGGTTTTGGCCTAATCAACGTTGAGGCAAATCAATCAAGAGCGGCGTTTAGTCCACACCTACACCCATACACAAGGTGGAAAAGTCGGCCAAGTGAAACCGAACTGGAAAACGACTTGGCAGTAAAAGTGACTTACTAATTGGGCGAGAAGAAAGGGGCAACGAATTTCAGGTAAACAACTTCATTACCTGGATTTCACTCAGTCATTTAAGCCGAAAGGGAGTTGTTGTTTTTTGTTAAGAAAAAAGATTTTTATCGAATTAAAACAAACATACCAAAATTTACAACAAGAATAGTTCACGAATCGGTTGCAGTTTATAAGTCACTCGCATTTTAAGTGAAAGATATTGTTTCGTAAAAAAATCGCTGTATTTATTATCATTATTCTTTGTCATTTAAAATATTCGTCGGTGATCGTTTTTCATTTGTAAAGCAATCGCGGCTAGAAAAAGAACATTAAATATGTTCAGCCCATTGAAATCTCATTGTATCTAAAGTTCAAACTATTATGCTTTTCAATGTTAGATTTTTCAGTATAGAAAGACATTGGCAAGGGGACTACAGCTATTTATTTTTGGAAGAAGCAAGCTTAACAAGTAAGAAAGTATAGAAAGAATATATATACTAAGAAGCAGCTCTATCTATGCTGCTCTGTCACATAACTAAAGATTTGTTAGAGCTATAGATAAATACAATACTTGGGGGAACCGAATTGTAGAAGCTTGTGTACTAATGCTAAGGACGAAATGTTGTGTCCTTCTCTCTATACCTACACTATCTGTTAATGCCCGTAAGAGGTGGCTTTTAGGCTTATCAAATTGTTTAAGCGGCGGTTAGATCATTGGAGCCGCAAACAGAAGATTATTAGTTCATATTTATTATTTATTATTTAATTTCCAAAATAATAAAAACGCAATTCATTTTATGTAATATTAGAAATTAAACAATATTTAACTGATATAAATCTCACCCTTAGTAAGATCAAATAAAAATAAACTTCTTTACTTTTTTTGCCCCTAATCAACGCTATAGTACTGAACTACTGATCATTCGACCAATGCTTACAAACATGAAGGCAAAAAAAAAGGGGTAGGCGTGAGCAACAATAATATCAAATACCTGTATTTCTACGTTCTAATCTTAGATCACTAACAATTTCTTTACGGCTATGCCCTACTTACTCATGAGTCTACCGATGCCCAGCAGACCTGAGGACAACGCCGATCGGTGCTTGCTAAATGTCTGTTTATGAAGATAGGATGAAATTCATATGGATGGATATCGACTAAGTGATCTCCCCAATCATGATAAAAATTATAAGTTAACTTTGGTAAATAACAATATGTATAATCTCAAACTGTTTCAACACTTTATCCAAGCCATATTAGAAAGAAATGGCACAATGTCAGCAAATTCCGCCAAATGCCGGTAGAGCTCTTGCCAGACCCAATGGGTTGGTTGAGCCTTGATCCGAGTCCGAAAAGTGGGATCGAGTAGTACCACCTGAGGTCGCAGATAAAGGAGATGCTGGGATAGCGACTGAAATATGGCGGCAACTAAATATATAGCCGTTGGCTAATTGCAAGTGGAGTACGTCTGCCAAAGAGGTAGCTGACCAAAAGGTGGCAACAAAGGCTGTCACAGGTGACAATTGACGCTGTAGCCAAACTGCCCTTGCCTCGGCAATTATGTAAGTTGGCTTTGGACAGTAAAATCCGTAGCAGGCTCTGGAGAAAATATTCGTTCACACAAGCTCTCTCTGAACGCTTTCAAGTTTTCCTTGCAAGTGAAGTACCGCTTGGAATAAAGTTCAGATAACCACTCGGAAAAGTTTTTTTTTTTGTAAGCAATTCAGCTGCCTTCAAACGGCCATGGCTCAGAACTTAATGACTGCTATTTCCCTATACACTGGTGGCAATTAAATCGTTCCTGCGTTGTCTAGATACGGGAAATATATATATAAACTTAACCAGGTAAGTGTTTATGAAGTAAAGCCTAGTTCGCAGAACGAAAAAAAATTAATTTTTTCACGATACTTCATAGAAATATGAACACATCATACAGTTTATGAACATCAAAGCAATTCCAAAATGTTTATTTTCTTTTGAAGAATTGTGATAAAAAATTTATTTATTATACTCTGTACCGAAGGTACACAGAGTATATTGGGTTTGTGCAAATGTATGTAACAGCCAGAAGGAAGCATCTCCGACCCTATAAAGTATATATATTCTTGATCAGTATCAACAGCCGAGTCGATATAGCCATGTCCGTCTGTCTGTCTGTCTGTCCGTCTGTCTGTCCGTATGAACGAAGAGACCTCAGAGATGGTAAGAGCTAGAGGTTTGAAGTGTATGGAACATATAATTCTTATACCTGCAGGCAGATAAAGTTTATTTTTAATTTTTGCCACGCGCCCTGCCTCCCCCGCAAATTAAAAAAACGAAATAACTCCCACAATTTTCAAGATAGATAGTTCGAACATTCTAGACATATATTCTACTATTTATTATGAATCGACCCGCCATACATCGTTTTTCGATCAGATGAACGATATTAGAGCTATACGTAAAAGAAAATAAAAACCAACGACAACAACAATACCACAGCGATTGGTAGAACTTACGCGAAAGAGAGAGCGAGAGGGCAATAGCTAACTGGTAATTTCCTAATTGGAGCTTGCTTGACGGCAGGATCTAATGGGACTGAGCCGCTCTCAGTTATCAGTTACACACAAACAGGTACTGAGTATATTACAGTCGGGCTTGACCGACTTTCTTACTTGTTTTTGTTTTGCGTCCTAGGCTTAAGAAATGATAGAACGATTTACTTCTAGAATAAAAACAGCAGTGCACATTGCAGGATTCACTATAATACTCTACAGAAAGATGCAGATTATTCAATAGTCATTGAATACATCTAATAGGAAGATCATATACATATGTGTATGGTCTTCCTTTAACAACGCCTCTCCTCCTTCGTCCTAATCACAATGGATAATCCCTATATTATTGCTATAATCCCAAATAATCGGCAGCCTTTTTATACACTTGAAAAGTGTATATTAATTTTGCCCAGAAGTTTGTAACGCATAGAAATATTCATTTCCGACCCCATAAACTATATATATTCTTGATCAGGACGACGAGCTGAGTTCATTTCCGCTTGTCCGTCCGTCCGTCTGTCTGTCTGTCTGTCTGTCCGTCTGTCTGTCTGTTTCTACGCAAACTAGTCCCTCAGTTTTCAAGCTATCGAGCTGAAATTTTGCACATAATCTTCTTTTTACTGCACGCAACTAATATGTCGGAACAGGCCGGATCGGATGACTATATCATATAGCTGTCATAGGAACGATCGGTCGAAAAATAAGTCTTTGTGAGAAAAACTTTTTTGATTTCCATCGTAGCGTCACCAATCGTAGTATATATTAGTTTTATATGTTTCCCCACAATTCGGAAAAAATTGATCAAAATCGGTTGACTATAGCATATAGCTGCCATAGAAACGGACGGTCAAAAAAATACTTCTAGTGAGAAAAACTTTTTTGTTTTCCATCGTAGCGTCCCCAATCTTAATATATATTAGTTTTATATGCTTTGACACAATTCGGAAAAAATTGATCAAAATCGGATGACTATAGCATATAGCTGCCATAGAAACGGACGGTCAAAAAAATACTTCTAGTGAGAAAAACTTTTTTGTTTTCCATCGTAGCGTCCCCAATCTTAATATATATTTGTTTTATATTCTTTCACATAATTTCGAAAAAATTTATCAAAATCGGAAGACTATAGCATATAGCTGCCATTGGACCGATCGGACGGAAAATGTATTTTACTAAGAAAAGTTTTTTTGTATGGTATCAAATTTTTATTATCAATGATTTAAAAATTGTAAATATTTGATATCTATATCCTATATATATTTTACCGGTTAAATCAGTTGGAGTAATCTTTTTCAAGTGTATTAGAACTTCGGCACAGTCGAAGTTAGCTTTGCCTTCTCGTTATTAATAATGTCACCAATTTCTTCGAGTGCGCGTATACGCATATATTCTTGTGTCCGAGTACTGTCACCACACGTTCCGTAGCTTGATATCTTAACTTTTTAGTTAAACATAGGAAAGTGCGTTAAAAAACAGAGGGAAACAATATTAATATTAATTATGATGAAAAGAACGTAAACTTAAACGTAGCATATTGACGATTTTACGGAATTTACGCTTTTAATGTGATGTAACTTTGTGCAAAGGGTTCCCTTATGGTAATTTGATGCCCTTCACTGTGCAATGAGCTTTGCTTATAATTATGGAATAATTATTTTGATTTATGTTAATTCAACCTCTTTTGTGGTTACAAAATCTCTCTTTTATTGAATCAGAATCCATTTGGTCATAATTATTTTTCTGATTTTCTATCATCCAACCGTCACCGGCCAGCAATTTGAAAGGAAATGTTGAACATTATCTGAAATCTGATGCTTTGAACTTGGCGCAACTTGCCAACAAAACATGAACATGAAAAGTTTGCCCAGTCAAATGCTGTCACCGACATGACCATCCAAATTTAGACAAAGCCTCATAGCTGGCCTCCAGAGGAGCCAGCCGTTTAGCTGCCAGGCATAGCGAAAGTCACTGGACACTTTCCGTGCCTTTTGGTTTTTCTTTTTCTTGATATTTTTGTCACTGCAACGGCCTCCGGTGGCGGACGGTGGACGGTGGCACGCATAACATAAATTCTGCGATGCGTATTTCAAAAATTGCCAGCGCCCGATGACATGAAGGCAGCGGCTTCTCTTCTCCTTCAGCCTGTTTTTGTTGTTGTGCTGGCTGTTCGGCGGCGTGTCGTGCGGGCTTATAAGGAGCCAAAGAGAGGCCGTGGCCATTCAGTTGTCCGCTGGGCAAATGTTTATGTCAAACGCGCAGCAAATAAAGTGCTCGGCTTGACAATGTCCGCGGCTGCCGTTTGACGGCGGCGGCTTCTAAACGAGCGGCCCTTGGGGACCAATCTGGGTGGTTATTTTTTCATAATTTTTATGAATTGTCGTGAGATGCTGGGCCAGCAGCCAGACAATGGTCTGACGGAAGCAGCGTAATGGACAAGAATTAAAAACTAACGCCATTTGGTTAAGGCACGCACGAGAAACCAATCGCCAAAACGGCTCGCCACTCAAAGAAAATGGAAAAACTGATTGGAGCCGCCACGATTCAGCAAGTGATCGATACGGAGGCAACAGTCGCTGGATAGTTGGATCGTTAGTGGCTTTGCGGTTCTTTGTCTTCGGCGGCATAGAAAATGCATTATGTGTAATATGCGTTAAATCACACAGCTCCGTCAGCTTGCCACGGAGAGTGGCTCATGTGCAGATCGATTTCCGCACTAATCGAATTGGAATTGGACATTTGGGTGCCAATTTGGTCAGCTGTTGCTGGATTATGCAATTGTCTGCTCGCAAATCGATTTCCATGCGCAGCCAGAGCGCAGAGTCTAGTTCGCGTGCCTCGGGCAGTACCGTTCGGTTGCAGTCGCACATACCGCACCGGGGCGTGAAAAGTCGCGACTGTAAGTCCTAATTACTCCGCGAACTCTTGTTGACTGCAAACACAGAACGAGATTCTCGAGAGCACTCGTAAAAATGTTTGCCCCACTCAAATTACAATTTAATGTTGTGGGTCAGTTGCCTTAGTGGGCCAATAAACTACGTTAACTCGCCGCCGATGGGAGCCGGAGCTGAAGCTGGCGCTGGAGCCGCAGATTCCAGCCACATAAATTGGCGGGAGTGCACAGCAACAACAAAAAATGTTCATTTGATTTTCAATTGCTTCAATTGCTGCCGCGGTAGCTTTTGGCTCTGCATTTGCCAAAACGAAACTCAAATACGAATGCGAATTCAAATTCAAGTTCAATAGCGATTTATTTAGGCAAATAAACAAATGGCATGTGCAGAGTGTTAATTTATCAAGTCGACGGCTGCACCATTCAGTATAGGTGCGAGAAAATCACTTTGCAACGGCGCATTTTGTGGCTGTCGGTCGGTATATTTATGGCCTGGCTGCTCATTTTGTCAGCCCCGAGTGCCTGCCATATATCAGGCGGGCATATCTCATTACTTTGTATGATATTGCCAATGCATTTTGTCTCTGACCCAATAGACACCCACAAAATAATGAAAAGGCATGCAACAGAGAGAGAGAGATTTGTATGCTATGGAATGGCCAGATAAAGTTTTATACTTACAAAAGTTGGGTTGAACTTTTATTTGTATATCCTGGCAAGGCTATTTTAATCACAATCTGGTCTCGTAATTCTAAAGTTATAGTGCTGCAACTTCGCCAAGTCCTTTGTTTTATTGGAAATGTTGATAAATGATAAAAGCCAACCTAGAGAATATATATAGGTATAGATGTCAGATATTTAAGAATTCAAAATTATTAAGAATATGATTTTTGACTTCAGAAACAAATTCATCAAAAACAAATCAAATTTCTCTGTAAGACACATTTTCCGATCAATCGGTTTTATGGTAGCTATATCCTTTAGGATATTATCTTCCGATTCACACCAAATATTGCAAATCTGTATGAAAGCATTTAATTTTCGTTAAAAATATTTAAATATTTTTCTCAGTATATCCTTTTCATATCCTTTAGTCGTTATTCTGCTCATTGGGTGCAAAACTAAGATTCATTTAATATCATTTAATCTCAAATGTATGAAAATTAGAATACTTAATTTCCAGTACAAATGGATATGCAGAATATCCATTTGATCATTTAATTTTTTTCTCTATAAGAAAAATTGATATTGAAGTCCCCTCTCATTATTGGACATCTTGTCGATGTCATCTCTATTTCTTAAGAGGTTATCGCTGTATTTATTTCGATTCAAGTGTTCTCAGGAGAGTTCTGTTTTCTATGACCAGCAAGCAGAGGCTCAGGCCATCAATTTAACAATTGACAACAACAACAACTTCATGCTGCAGCGAAACCTTTCGTTTGGCCTGGCGTTGTAAACGAAAGAAAACAATAATACCCTATCTATTGCTCTCTCAAAAGTTTAAGGGTAATGCTAAGACTCACCCTTCAAGGAAAAAGGTGACTAGTTTACAATCAAAATATATGAAATCAAGGCATTCTAGTTAACCCACTCAATAGAGGTTGTATTCAACCCACATTATAACGTTTTATATGCGTATCATTTAATAATATAATTTTTTTAAGGAAATTGTATAAAGACAATATAAGAAAGATACACTCAAATTGAAAAAAAAATTAACTTAGTTGAAGTCCATGCCACAACTTCTGATCTGGTTCAAAATTTTTGTGTAAAGCGAGCTTAAAATTAATTCTGCAAAATAAATCATAAGACTTAGTTTGAAATCTTAAAATGATAGTTACAATTAAAAAGAGATTAAAACCCTTTCCTTGGCTATTTCTTGAATTCGACTTGAACTAATCAATAACACTTGAATTTTATTTAACTTTACTTGATTTGTTAACTCTCCATGACATCTTATAGGAAATTCTTTACTAATTTTAATAAAATGCGAAAATTATTTTAGAAGATACAACCCGTCAAAGTTGACATATTTTTTAGTTTAAAAAAAAAACACAAGTTTTAGGGTAAATATTTCGAAAACTAGGTAAAGAATCGTCATAATTTTTTTTCTTCTGGTTGATGTATTCATTACTTAATGATTATACATTACAAAATATAATGGTAATCCATTTGTTTCTCCAAATAAATCGCTTTTTAAAAACAATCCATTTTTTCACAATTTTCCAACTTTGATGGAAAATAAAAAAATATATATTATTGTGCATTTGCCATATTTTAAAAATGCGTTCTTTGTTTAATCCTTTAAGTAATTAAAAAAAATCCAGCTGCCTTCCTTCCTTCCGCTGCTTTTTCGACTGCTATATGTAAAATAGGTAAAAAGGACATGGCAAAATACGGGCCTCTTCAACATTTTGGCCCCATCTTCCGATCAACTTTTTCATCTCTGCGGCATGTAAAGTCACGAAAAGAAGAATACTCTAGGTTTAGTTCAAAAATGATTAATCTATTTGAAATACCTTTTCTTATGAATAGTAAAAATTATTTTAGAAAAACTTGCAAAAAATTAAAAAAATTCGGGAAAAAATAAATACATTTTTTTTGAGAATTTTTTGGTAATAATTTTAAATCATAGAAACGTTAAAAAAGAAACAACAGAAAATATAAAATTGTTTAAAATAATTTTTTTAGTTACCATAAAATTGATTTTATCACAAATGTTGACTTTGATAACCCATGGGTAAGCATCTAGTAGACGTATCGTCCCTTTCAAACGTAGGTTTTATAGATTATACAATTATCTATCATTTGTCATTGAAATTATTCAATTATCCCATTTGGTTCAAAAGTTATGATTCTTGAAACAAAAAAACTCAAATGGCGCCACTGTGAAACGGGCCTGGTGATGGGCAACACTTTAGCAGTGTATGTTAAGCTGCAAGTGAGAATGTGCAAAGCGAAAACTCGTTGTTGGATATTTTTTTGATTTTCAACATATTTTTATAGACCCCTTGTAATTGGATTTGTGCCCTCAAAACAAATGACTTAGGCAACGAACTTGATATGAAATGCATTGTAAAATCTTTTTGGGAGGTCTCTTTAAAATCGTAACCACATCGTTTACAAGTATTTTTCTCTTAATTTATGGTTGATCTTTAGGCCTCGTTGAAATGCTACCGCAGTAAAACGCTTAACTGAGAACGACCTTTGATAAATCTACCTGTTGTGCTCAGCATACAAATTCATCTCCAGAATTGTGGAATGTTGGAGTCTTATGTTCTGCTGATGGTGTAATCGAATACGCTTGCTTCCCTCTGGGCACGTAGCATAGAAATTTGTTACAAATGGAAAGTGAAATATTGGTAAACGATGCAAATACCCAAAGCTCTCTTTGTTGAAATGCCAAGTGGAAAAATGTGAAAAGTTTTTTGACTTTTGGCCATGTTGGCAATAGCAACCGCAGGGCGAGAAAATGGCAACAAATGGCCTTTGTTTGTCAAGGCAAATGCCACGAGCCGCCGACGAGCACATCAATTGTTCAATCTTTATTGGCTGCTGCTCAATTCAAAGGCATTTTTATGAGTCGACGACAACGATGAGGCGGCAGCAGCAGTGCAAGCGGCAGCCTAGCGAAAGTTTTTCCTCTGCTGGCTGCCCGCTGGGTGGCATAAATTACAAAATCAGTTAGACAAATTGTTGTGAAAATGTTGGCGACAAACGACAACGACTCTCGTTGATAATCTGCACAGCTCCAACTTAATTGTGAGCAATTGTTTCATAACCGTTGCCTGACCCAACCAAGCCAAGTGCCCCCAATTCGTTGGCCAGCCAAATGGTCAAGCATCCCAATCCCAACTCTGACTCTCTGGAATGAGAAGTGAATTCTGCGCTAAAAGATTTTGTCATTCTGCTGGCCCGGCTGCACTGCGTGTGCGGCACAGGTAAGAGTTAATTGCCATAGAATTCTGCGCATTTGGGAAATGTGTCTGGGAGATGACAAAAGTTTTCCGGGAGTGAGAAATTTTTAGCTGGCTATCAAGAGTTTTGTCGCACGAATTGCCAACGGTTCATGCGCCATGGCCGTTGTCGAACTGGAAGATGACATGGCGCATTGTGTGTCCGCACTTGGAGACATTCACCCATCGGAGCCAATGCCGCTTTCTCTAGGCTGAGAAGGAGACGGAGTTGTACTAAGTAAATGGGGATGGACATGCGGCCACTGGCAGGCGGCAGCTATTGCTGTACGCCAGATCCTACTCATCTGCTAGTTGGGGCACGTACGCTCCATGTCAGTCCAATTTGCTGACATGATTATGATTTTGTAGCCAAACCAGGCGAGTGCCGATCAAAAACCAAGTGAATGGCGATTCCTGCCGCGAGGGGAGTTTCTGTAATTAAACTGATTCTGTGATTTTTTTATTGGCCCAGCTCGTGGAGTGAAACTTTTATTTTTGTTACTTTGGGGTTGTCTGTGGCCAAACTAAAACTTATTTTTATACTCTGTACCGAAGGTACAAAGAGTATATTGGGTTTGTGCAAATGTATGTAACAGCCAGAAGGAAGCATCTCCGACCCTATAAAGTATATATATATTCTTGGTCAGCATCAACAGCCGAGTCGATATAGACATGTCCGTCTGTCCGTATGAACGCTGAGATCTCAGAGATGGCAAGAGATAGAGGTGTAAGGTGTTTGGAACATATTTTTCTTATACTTTCAGGCAGATCAAGTTTAGTTTTAATTTTTACCACGCCTCCTGCCTCCCCCACGAATTGAAAAAAATCGCATGTCTTGTTGGTTGTTCGAATCTTCTAGACATATATTCTACCCATCATTACTTATCGAACCCCTATACATTGTTTTCCGATCAAATGAACGATAGTAGAGTTGCCACCCCCACAATTTGAAAAAATCTAATATCTTCCACAATTTTAAAGACAGTTTGTTTGAACCTTTTAGGAATATATTTAAATCGTCATTACTTATCGATCCACATCGATATATTATCGATACACCGTTTCCAGATCAGATGAACGATATTCGATATAAGTTATAAGCAAATCAAATAATTACACTGGGCAGCACTGTCCGTAATCGTGATGGGCAGCACTTGCACAGTTTGTGATGTTCTTTCCAAATTGCGGGAGTGTCAACTCTGCTATAGTTAATCTGATCGGGAAATGTACGTGAATACAATATGAAAGGGTATCTTAAGGATGTGTGACGATTTCGCATGTTCTTTATAGATTGGAAATGCGTGAGCAGCGACATCTACGCCACCTATTTAAGCATGTGTAAATGTGTATGTTTGTATGAATTTAATACATACTATAAACATATAAATTTAAGGGAACTTTGTAGTCGAGGCACTGCGAGGACTGCAAAGCTTTTACCTGCTTTTGATAGTTTTTTGCCTTTGGAAATAAATATTTTGTACATTAATAAATGATGCAGTTATAAGTTTTTGGTACTTTATTAATGAGCTTTTGGCTCGTAAATTATTTTATTGTTTTGTAGTTTCTCTTTATTAAGTTTCACTGAATTTTAAAAAAGAAAGTTACAGAAAAATTGCAACCTTTCGATACCAAACCCCTTAGAACCGGTTCAGTTCGGGGTTTTTGAATTGGCCGAACTGGACCATGAACCGAACCTTCTACATTTTTTATCCCTCGAACCTGAACCCGAACCGAACCACTTATTCAAAATATTGAGGTTCGGTTCACAATACTTAGTAATTTTACAGACGGAATAAATTCTGGATATGATTATTCAAAATTTAACTCTAAATGACTACGACTGACTGTAAAGAAGGGAAGTTTATAAGAACAATAGAAATCAATGAACCAATGTCATATATAAAATCGGTCAATGACGTTGTAGATTCCTTCGAATATAGTCCAAGAGAACAAACATCGAAAATGTTTTAAAATTTTGTAAAGGTCTTTAAATAATATTCTACTAAGTAGGTAGGTAGGTGAATACCATACGCAGATCATGCTTATTGCAGATTTGAAAAAATTCCCTGGGTTCTGGGTTATTCAAATTTAAGAACCTTTTGCTTCAACTTTTCAAGATAACCTCGCAGTTGCTAATGCTATTTTGGCCTGGCCTGCACTGATCTGTTGGCCTCCTGCTGTTTTGTTTGTTTGATTTTGCGCGGATTGATGTCAGCCCATGTTGCCACTGCCGCACACTGCAGCCTGCGCAGTCTCAAAAACATTTGAACCATTTTAAAGTTGTAAATTGTATTTGCAGCGAGTCAAGCGGAAGTCGCTGACACATGCGCCGCTGACTTGGGCGTGACATAGTTGCATTTATTAATGCAAATATTCCGTTTAGTTGCGCATTCCTCGAATATGAAAATGTGTAACCGTTCTAAGACCGAAGTCAGTGCCAAAGTCGTCGTCGTCGCTTACCGAATATTTTGTGGCGAAGGCCGCGCGAAAACTTTGCCAGTGAGAGAGAGAGAGAGTGCAGTCTACGCCAGCAGCATCTCGAGCTCTTAAGTCTTGCTCTTCAAAAGAGCTTCTTTACTCTTAGATAACTTTCTTCATTAGAAGAAAGCTTTTCTCGACCAACTGAAGCTCTCAGTCTGCCAGTTAGGTTCTTGATCTGCTGCCGCTGCTGTTTGCAGTCGGAAGTAATAAAATGCAATTATAACAGTCGAGGTAAATGATTTTCTAATGCAATGTCTAGGCATACACCGAGTTGCAATGCATAATATCAGAATCAGGCAGCAGCAGGTGCATTGATCTGGGCAAAGAGAGTAGTTCATTGTAAGAGACCTCAAGATTCAGCAAACACTTTGCAGCTTTCTAATGATCAAATTTAATGTAAGTACGAGGGAGAGCAACTGTAATGAGCATTATTCCAACGCACGCCTAATTAAGTGCCAGATAAGCATCGAAGAAGACCACCGAATGAGGTCACTGATGATGGAATCCAAAGGCAGTCATACAATACATGCATCAATGATGCAACCATTTTACACCAAGTTTAACGAATTTGTTCGTCACATAATGCAATTATCGAAAGCACAACGAACTGCACTCGTCTCACTTTTCCCCACTTTTCATGCATTTCAGTTGCACTTGGTTTCGTCAATTCCGATTCTCTGGCAATAAATCGACGAGGAGAGGCTTTTTGTCGCTTTGTGCTCATAATTGACGCCTCGCCATGTTCAATCAACGCCATTGAGTGAATTATACAATTTTTATTTTTCCAACAATGCGCAATGAATCTGATAAAGAAATTATATAAATTTTGACTTAAGGAAAAGCAATGGTGAGGGAAGGGGAGGACTAGGAAGTCTGCAATCGCCATCCGCTTTGGTGTGTGAATGAGAAGAAGAGTCTTTCAACTGTGTTACGGTTCTGATGGCCGACGATTGATTAAGCCATAGAAGATGAAGTAATTGGAGCTGGCAAAAAGTTTTGGCTCTAATTGTTATCATCTGTCTCGATCGTTGCCAAAAATTATGCTGTCCAATTCCCAAGAATTATTTAAGTTGAGAATGTTGTTGGACAAAGTTTACAGTTTATTCGATTTAAATGGGGAGTTTGTTGCTCTTGCTTATCAACAGTATCAACATAGTACATGGACGGATGGTCAGATCTGAACTAAGTCAACCGTTAGAAGGAAGTCTGTAAGCGTTTGAAAGAGGCCATCGTTCGTTTTGTGTGTGTGTCATTTCGATATTCAAATATTGGTTTCCATTCTAAGTCGGCGAAAAATGTGTCAAGCCAAAAGTGACGGAGTTCTGTGGGCTCATTTGCAGAGCAAACAAAACGATACCCACTTCAACCTGTAAGTACGTGTATTTGTGTCGCCCTGTTCTCGATAAAAATGTTTCCATCAATTGAGTGACATGCACATTTCCTTTCGATTTTTCACACATTCTCTGTGGCATTTTGCTGCTGATTGCAGTGTGGGTTGAGGTCGAGCATCGCGAGCGAGATCGAGATCGGGAGAGTGATCGTTGTTTATGTTTCCGGCAAATCAATTGTCGACTGAAATTCACTTTTGGCGCAATTGTTTTGCAAATTGTTTGTTTGCCTCGTTTCGTTCTCTGGTTGAATACATTAGAAGTGGAGCGACACTCCTCTTACCGATCTCCACACGCGAGTCTGGCCAGGTTTTTACTTTCACTGGAAATGCAGCTGAAATTTCGGGGAAAGGAATTGCGATGGCACGCAAAGATATTAATATGCGTCATCCATCTCCTGATGCAATTCAAAAGAAAGGTCCGAAGTTTCTTCAGTTTTTGGCATTGATTGTAATTAGGTGATGGCCAAGCAGATGCCAAGCCAAGTTAAGAGGAGTCTCTGGCACCCTTCATGGCCTAATTGACGATAAGAATCGCAAACATGAAAGTGTGGCTGGAAAGTGCCGCCCCAAAGTCGACCTAAATCGGCATCGGCAGATGCAGAACAAAAGACTTAAGCGACGAACTTTATGACTGACGCTAGAACTTTAACCGTCTTTCGCTCTAATTGCATCGTCATTTGATTTGTTTTGTTTCACTTTTCAATGCTTCCTCTCCCCCCTCTCTCCTAGCACTGCCAAGGGCCTTTCTAATTGCATTGGTGGCATTTCGTTAATGCAAAAACAGAAACAAAAACTCATTCTATAGAAGAATTTTCACTCTTAATAAGTTTCTCGTTTGCTTTGTGCCACTGACTGACTGTCAACGCCTTCAACTTGGACGTGGTCGTGGTCTCTGGGCTCTGGCATAAAACTGTCAACGAGCGTTTAACCCAGTTAACGCCCTTAACCAGCGACAGCGTCTCTCCCAACTCTCGATTTATTCGACACGAGACCCAAACAAAAATGAGCAAGGTGTAAAAACAACAACTGCAGGAGAAGGAGAAGGCGAAACATGTGCAGCGATAGATAAGAAAAACCACAAGTCGAAATGCCAGTAAGCCAACTGAGCTGGAGGTTGAGTGATGGCTCCACCTCGGATCGGGATCGCTAGGATTTAGCGGCGGTGGGCGGAGCGGAGGTGTTGATTGTGGCCAACGGATATTGGCGCACCTAGAGGAGGAGGAGGAGAAGGCAGAGAGGGAGGATGGCAGATTGACCGATGTCTGCACTGTGCACAAAGGAATTCTGAGCGCGGTGAAAGTAGTCATCGCCATCTCCAGCGGCATCAGAAGACTCGGCAACGGCCACAGCAGCGACTTGTTGAAATTCTGGTCCCAATAATGACACTTAAGCGATTCAGTTTTTTCGTAATATGAATTTTCCTGTTTGTGGCTCGTCGCTCGTCTCTTCTCGCGTCATCAATTATGGCCCCGGTATGGTCATGTCGGTGGAGGGGCAGCGGGTGAGGGAGTCACCTGAGCTGCAACTCAATTGCCGACCAACATTCAACAGCCACCGGCAGCTTCTGTTTCTAATTGCTGCAGTTTTTTGTGCTCCTGCTTTGCCTCTGTCAGAGCTGAAGAGAGGAGCAGGGATCGCATGAGCTATGGGCACGCAGAGGTGCCATATTGGATGTAGATTGAATCGATTGCTCTGGCCTTATGAGGAAGGATTGGAAAGTAATTCTCCTTCTTTGGTCCACCGCTCACTCATAACTGTGAGCTAGGCAAATTGCCAGTTTCATATTCCCATCGTTCAATGCCGGACACATTGGCCAATTGATCGCCTAGCCATATCAGCAGCAGCATCAATGATGCAATCTCCACGCCATCAACGCTTCCATTTTTAATTTACAATCCCAGAGTCTGCGATTAGCGACGACGTGGCAGCGATTTATGCAGAGACACAACAGCGGAGAAGGCGGATGGGTAGAGAATTGGCCAATATTTGCTCTGGGCGTTGGCTCGCCAACTCGGCGCTTCCTTTCCCAGAGCCCACAATGCAGTTGTCTTCCTAAGTCTTCGCTGACTCTGCAAATTAAGGGGTGTGTCTGGATTCGGAGGAGTACCTGATTCCTGGAGAGATGGCACGAGGCGTGCGACATGCAACACAAACCAATCAAGGCAACTGTCAATGGTGGCAACACCTGTTTCTTCTCTCGGCACCTGCGACCTTGAATCGCTAGCGGAGCAGGGAGATTTGTATCTTGCGGGTGTTGCAAACCGGTAAGTTTGATGAAATTTTCATTATTTTTTCAGAATTTTGTACTTCACCCATTTCAATTTGCTCCAGTTTAACAGTTCCTCCCACTACATTTTGGCAATATTTTGTTTTAATATTCTCATCATTTTTCCAACCATTTGCACTTCTCCAAAAAATTGTTCTGCCATTTGCAGCAACATAAAAGGGGCATAGCATGTAAAATTTATGACCACTTCGCCTGTTTCATGCAACAGGCAGCTCAGATGTAAATAGAGGCCATGCCACAGCCATCTCAACCGCAAATAATTGCTCTTGGCTAATTGATTTATGTGAACGAGTTACCAAAATATTTACAAACGTCGTCAAATAGTCAAGAAGTCGGGCACTCCAGCTCATGGTGGGTGCAGCAAAGCGCTGTGAGTAGCCATAAAATGGTCAGGGAACATGACGTGCAACATGTCAGAGACAGGGACAAAGAGGGAGCTGGTCGCAATGGAACAAGTTCTCGACTGTTTCCCACAGGAAGTGTTCGCTGCCGAACGCATGCCAAAAATGGTTCCCCCAGGACAAGACAACCTTGGACGGACGACCCAAGCGAGCTTAGCCCGAAAACGATCACGATTATGATGATCATTGCGCGATTATGGGACTATGGCCGTGGCACAGGCGGTGACAGTGCCACTGCCGGGCAGGAGAATCGGAGTGGGAGCCTGGCATTAGCAGTTGTTGTATATTGTTTCTGCATTGTAACTGTCACCTTGTGGCAGTTGCCAGAGCTGGCAAAAAATAATAGAAATTATATTAAATGGGCATTCTGGGAGTGCACAGGCTGGAGTGACTTCCGTGTTTGGTGGCTGTGGACAATGGACCATTCGCAATGGGAATAGGAATGCCACTGGTCAGGGCCAGGGCCAGGCATGAGGCAATCCTAATTTGGCAAGTTATTACAACATCTGGCGATACACTCTCTGCACATTAACACCTCCGAATTCACACCTCCAACTCGTAGCCTCTTGCCATGATGGACACGTGCCAGGCAAATTCTTCAATGCTGAATATGTTCCATGCATAGGCCATATGATGGATCACCGAGGATGACACGACACTTGGCTGAGGCTTTTGTTGTTGCCATCTGTTCGTGGCCAGCAATTTAAGAGGAGAGTATTTAATGCCTCTGCCTCTTGCGGCAACTTGAGGCAGGCGACTGATTTATGACAGCGCGAAAGAGCGAATGGAATGAAGCTGGTATGGGCGATCGCCACATGCATTCGAGGCCAATTTAGTGCGGGCGCCACACCCCGTCCTAGTTGGAATCTGAGACACTGGCCTTTGCCTTTGTGATGATGTAATAATTTTTTGAAGTCGATGGCATTTTTATTGGGGAAAATGTTGCATAAATCAAGGCAGCAATAAAACGGAGGCCCCGTTGACGTTGGCAACATCCTGCCTGGAATGGTTCTATCGCAGTAATTTGCTGCCAGCAAATTGAGTTGAAAAATCTTTCAAGGGTTCTCAAATTTTCTTCTTTCATTTGCGAATTTTTAGCGTTGTCATGCGAGACAATTGGATAAGCGGAGCTGGCTAGTAATTTGGAGTTCTAATCAACCCCCAATCCAGGTTGCAACTTGTTGCTGCAACTTTGTTGCCATTGCAATTGCCAGTTGCAGTTGACAGCCCACGCGATCCTCGACTTTGGCTTTGCACATTAACAAACAAACTTCTTGTCAGAATTGAGATCTCAGCGGCAGATGATGGGATGAAAGATGTTGCAGCTGTGGAGACGTGTTTGTCATGGCAATTACAGAAGTGGAAATGGAAGCCTACGCAAGAACCTGCTGATCAAAGGGAGGCGACTATATCGATCACAAAAAGTGTTTATCTGCTGATCGTTAACAGTGTAAACGGCTCATAAACACTTAAGGGGATTAATCAACATTAATGATACAGGATAATCCGCTAAGCCGCACTTTATTGATATTTCTAAGCAATCGTTTATTTTGGATTGCTTTTCTGTTATGTTAATTGAACATTTTTTTTCCCAATTTGGGGCTGACAGAGAGATTTTGACGACAGTTGGTTTGTAAGAGATTCATAAAGCGAAATTCGTAGAAATTCCAAATGTGTGGAAAACAACACAGGAAGGAAAACAACGTAAGTATTTGTGTTGCTAAAGTTTTACACGAGACAAGCTGACACTATTTGACTCAACAGTATAAAAAAAAACTAAAGCAATAAGTCATCCGGACATAATATTCTCTATTAATATTTTCCCTTTTCGGCTGATGGAGTAAACTTACATAAAAAAATTTTTTATTATTGAGATACGGGCCAGAATTACATCTATTCTGATCATACCCTCACTTACCGTTTTCAATTCCGATAACCTGGAGTCCCGGAATCATGGCCACCACCTCTACACCTTTTTTTTGAGGCCTTAATTGGCAGGCCGATTACTTTTTGAACAGCCCTCGAATTCCAACATTTTTTTTTTATTTTTCTATTTAATTAATTAATAGCACAAAACGAAAAACCAAATTGAAAAAGATCTTATGGTTTTCTCTCCTGATTTTTTTTTAAACACTCATAAAACACTCGTCAGGTAGAAGACCCCCTTAAGTTTCGGGTTCCTTAAAATTTGACTTCAAATATATTCTTTCTCAACTCTAGTTTCAATTACTTGTAGCTGGAAATGAAGAAGAACTTTGATATTTTAGATTAATTTATACCCTAAGAAAAATCCTTGATGAAAGCAAAACGATTTAACGATATCGGTTTCTGTTAGGTTTCTTGTTCTGAGTTTTAAACGGTTCTTTCAGGTTCCGGATTTGCTTTGATATCCTGAATGAAAACTCCAAAGTTTTAGTTCATGATTAAAAAGTATTATTAGTTTTTTGGTTAGGGAATATTTCAATCTGCAATAAGTTTTCTGGTAAACAGTTTGAAGATATTTCTCAAGTGACAAAGTAACTTGGGGCTCTTCACTTCAGATTTCAAGTTCTAATTTTGTGATCACGCTTTGCTACTCCTACTCCAACTTCTCGTAAATAGGCCGACACCGACTGACGTGATTAAAATGTCAAATTGGTCTTAAGAAATCGTTGTGTATGAGTGTGTGTGTTGGATAACTCGCTTTATTTATTATACCTAATATAATTAAATTAATTTCGACTCACAACTGCAAGCAGGCCGATTGTGGGCGTGGCATCGTGTATCAAAGCGTGAGCCACGAAAGATCTTCCAGAGCATTTGCCATTTGCATTTGTTCGAGTATTTCCTCCATCGCAGACATTGCGTGATTTGCCAATGGATTCTTACCATTTCGAACACCTTTTTGGGTGTCCACTGAGGTCGGGGGAAGGGTCATGCCTCATGATCTAACACAAGTACAAACAAAGCCACACAAAGTCAGAGAGCAAATTATTAGGCAGACAGACCAGGCGGACCAGCTGGGGGAAACTGCTTTTTGATGTTCGGTAATTGGCGGTTTGGCAGCACGCGAGGCCACTGGACTGGGCGACTGGGAATCCAGCAGGGTCGTTCTGTTCTTCCGATTGCCGGCGCTCCAGTGCCAAGTCCAAGCCCTCCAAATGGTAACGAGCCATCGGATTTCGGCGTGACGCGCTTTTCGGTTTTGGTGGCTGCCCCTCGAATGTCTCCGTTTGTTTCATTTTTGTTTTTGTCTTGCTTTTGCAGTTCTTGTTCTTGTCTTCTCATTTCATAATAATTGGCAGTTTAGAAATGTTCTTTGAGTTTTTATTTGAATACCATTTCCCTGTCGACGCGGTTTTCCCGGAGTGGAGACCCAACGGTACTTTGTTCCGTTGAACCCATGAGCTCCGTTTCAGCTCCGACATTTTTGTGGTGAATCCAGTGCTAGTTCCGACCGAAGCCGCAAATAAAGTTGGCACTTTATAGGCGTGAAGACTAATTAGACAGCCAAAGTCAGTCAGAAGTTGGAATTGGCCAGGAATAGAGGTGGAGCACAATAAATTAAACACTTGTGGTGGCAGAAGGTAGGGTAAGAGCAGGGAGTGGGCTCCCAGTAGTTCCTTTTCGGGTGGCTAATGAGCAAATGCAAAACACGGGCCTAACCGCTAAGTGTGGCTCAACTCCCCTTCCCTGCTTCTCCACCCAGGTGGGAGTTGGGGGCGGGGCTGTTTGCCCATGCGCCGTGGCCAGATGCCAGATTAGCATTTAAATTGTAGTTGCATTTGGCCAAACGCAAGCCCAAACAAACTCCAACTCTAGATTATTTTTCATTCTGGTTCCCGTGGCCCCCACCCCGTCCCTTTGGTGGGTGAGCGTTTACCAAATGGAATTGTTGTCTTTTGTTTTGTTGTTGTGGGAGACCTCCCCCTCCCCCTCCACCCAACTGATGTTATCAAGCCCTGGCCTCGGGCAGAAGTTTTGCTCTGTGTTTGGTAAGCCAAGGTAGCAATTTCAATATCAAAATTCGCCTGGCCTTTGGTCCGCTGCATCCACAGAGGAGCGGAGCGGAGTTATCAACAGTTGCCGGGAGAGTCCAGTGACCAGCCAACGGTAAACCGCCAACGCCTTCTTGGGCATATCAGCTGGACTCCGCGAGTGCCAACTCTGTTTCCGCTTCTCCGTTTGCAACATTTTAATTTAAATTAATTAAAACGTCGCCCCTAACGGACTGACCCAGTTATGGGTGAAGCCATTGACATCTCTTTCTTACCGCTTCCTCTTCCACACCGGCCACTTGACGAGCAGAAAAATCGCTCACATAAAACGCGATGATAAATTGTCAAACATTTAGAAAATGACTTCAGAAGTGTGGCAAGCCGGGGGCTAGGCTTCCAACTGGCCCAATCTTGGAGCCACTTCCATGTCTGCTCTCCTTCTCCACGCTGTTCTGTCATTATGCCGAAACGCTGCACAGAGCGATTAATTTGCAGCCAGGGAAGTACCGTAAGCGTAGGTGGCTTGATGAGCTCCGCTGACCAGTCGTGGCACTCGGTGGCTTCTTTTCGCTTCAGCAGCCCTGCCAGCCCACGAAATGCCCCTGGGCCTAGCCCGCTAATTAATTGCGTGCTCTGGCCTGAACCCAGTCGCAGTCCAAGGGTCGGTCGGGGGAGGCAGTCGTCGCGCTGATTGACAGGAAATTATTATGGCGGCATCGACTAGTAACTGCTTTTGCTCTGTTTTATATTTACGATTAAGAATTGGGACGGGTTCAATGGCATCCTGCGGTCAGTTTCCCGTTTGGTATGCTGTTGACCCGACTCACACCTGGAGAGCAATCGAAAGTTTCCATGTCTTCATCGCGAAGGAAGGCTGATGTTTTTTGTGCCCAATCATCGGACACTCGAGACTCAAAGCGCGAAACTCGAGACATTCGAGAGTGCGAAAAATGCAGGAAAATCAAATCAAGTCAAACTCTCACTGCAGCAGCAGGAGGAAGACGAGGAGTTGTATGTACAGATGCCAGCGATAGCACTCGAGACTATGTCGACTAATTGCGGTTATAATATCAACGCCTCGACCCACCCACCCTTCTCCCCCTCCTTCTCCTACTCCCCCTCACACTCAAGTGGAGGCCGTTAGACGCCTCAACACGACACCGAAATATGAAAAACACGCAAACGGACGATGGTCAAGTGGCTCTTGTGGTTACAAATAGAGATGGAGCCGGGTGTCAGGATAGTTTACAGGCTGGGACCGCCGACGCCACGCAAATGAAAATGATCCGGTGGAAAACGATCGACGGACGCAATAAACTTTCTCGCTTTTGGGGCAAATTTGCAGTGGTTAGTGCGATATGTTTAGTCTGCGGAGCAAAAGAGAGGTGAAACAATTAGACGGCATTTGGGTCATCTCTCGTCTGCTGATGAGTTTTCTCATAATAATTGCGAATTAAACTCTGATTCTGTTTGAGAACCCAAATTCGCTTTCTTGGAAAACATTTTGATTTAACGGCATTTAAAATGCTGGGGAACAAGTGAGGAACGTGCCGCTCATCACGTTCCAAGGAATCTGGTACTTTGCTGCCTACTTATATGGAACCGTCGTGCCCATCACCGTCACCGTCAGCGCATCACGACGACGCATTCCCCCTCCTACCACCCTCCACGATCCTTCCCAGTTAATTGTTCGTGCGCTTATCGACTGGGGGTAACCTGCTGATATCAAGTTTCCAAGCTGGGGCTGGCCCTGGACTGTGTTGGTTCCATATCGATCGCTGATCGTTGATCATTGGCTGTCAAATGCTGCGCAAGGTTAAATCGTTCACTTCTGCTGCACGTCTCATCCTCATCCCTAATGACACAAATTCCCATAGTGCATATTTGTTATGCCACTTGGAACCGTTAGGCTACATATGACAAATGAGACACCAGAGAGCAACCCTGGAGAGCTGATCAAATCAGTAGGTTGTGGCTGCAGCTTCATCAGCCTCACTTCACTTAATGGCACGCACCATGCAAATGGCTAATGGAATAATGGGTGAGGGGCGAACCAGTTGATTAAACTACAGGAAGTCTGAGGCAGTGCAGGTTCGTGTTCCAGGCATTTATTGGACCACCTAGCTGGACATTCCACAGTCCTCCGACTGCTGTAAATTTGCTTTAACCAAATCGCAAACAAATCGAGCCACATTGTCGCACCTTATAAGCTGAGTGTCTTCCCAGGGTAGTGCGTGGTCTGAATAGCTAGTGACTCCCACTCTCTGCCCTGACTTGGTTTTTGTTTGTTTCTGTTCGCTGTTTGGCTGCCAATGCGTCGCGCATGTCCGATTGCCTTCCATTGATACCGACTTCCACTTCGTTAGCGGCTGCTTCACCTACTTGTGTCCAACCAACTTTGCCTCCTACCCCCATCTCCTGCTCCTGCTGTGCGTAGCTGTGGTTTCCAATTTCCCGAGGCTGTCATCGCCTACATTGTCGATTGTCGATGGTCGATTGGTGGCGATGCTGTCGTCTGGTTGTGGCTGCCACAGATCTTATGCCAACGCCCATTAGAGCCGAAAACAAAGGCCAAACTCTGTGGCTGCCATTTGGCGGTAATGCGTTTCAATTACAACTCGCAACGCGTTCCAAATTTCATTGCCCCGCTCTGATCTTTAGCAGATTACGGGAAATGGCTTTCTTTTGTCTGTCCCTGCCAGGGAAAGTGTCGGGAATGGTTGGGCACAAGTAATTGCCATCCTTTTAAGTAGGATTGTTTGGCCCACATTTGCATGGCTACATGAGAGATCCTCAATTAAAAGGCCAGAGACAAACACAAAACGTTGCTGGCCATGTTCCACTTGACTTTAATTGGATTTTGTTTATTTTTGGGCACATTTCGAAGCGGGAGACGGCGGAGGTGGAATGCGGCACGACACACGATGACAAATGTTGATATTCAAATGGCACCGTTGGGGGCGTAGGGGACTAGATTCCCTGTCAGCGACACCCGCACCCGCAACTGGCATTCCAATCGATTGTTGGCCATGTTGTCGTTGGGATGCCTGTGGTTGGGTGAGAAAAGTAAACCGTTGCCGACTCGATCTTCTCTCCATTCAATGCCAACAGACGGCAGATGTTTGAGATGTTTGCGCGGCTTTGTCAACGCTCCTTCGCCACCAATTGAATGCATTGAAAAATGTCCACAGCACCTGTCAGCAGATATTTCCATGTGGCTGACAAACACTTCCAATCCCGTTGGTTGAGGGATCAACTTCAATTAAGCCCACACCAGGTCTAAGTCAGTGGGTGAAAAATTCTACAAATTTGGGTTAAAATTTCAATTTACATAAAATTAGCCAAAGCTTAAGGAGGAGTCTAAAGAAAGTGCATTTCCATTTCTTCTTTTTTTGGTCTACCGCCAAATTTGCTCTGCTCCAAAGTCAACTCACGATTTCGCTTATCTCTCGCTGAGGTTAGTTGAGGTTGGGGTTGGAACTGGCTTTGAATTCCTAACTAAATGTGTCAATAATTAATTGTATTCAATTAAAACACGTTACCAGCTCCGGATCTCTCTGGGATTAATTAAGATGCACCCACTGACAACTGGTCCAATATGCATGGTCAAATCTTGTTACCGCTCTCCAGCTGCTACCATTGTTGGCCACGTTTTGGGGTAAAAGTGCAGCTAAACATCAATTAGCCCAATTCCCACACCGTTGCCACTTTGACTGGCTTCTTCTTCGACTGTTTCTGCTTCTGTCTCTCTTTCTTATTCTTCTGCTCCTCCGTTTTTAGTTGGCTTTCGTGTTGCATGTGGGTCTCGGTTGCATTTTGGCAACGCTTCCAGTTTGCCAGTTGGATTTGCAGTTGCCCTTGCCTGTGATTAGATGCCGCTCTTCCTCACACAAGAGTGAAATTTATTGCAATTTTCATTTCATTTCATTTATTTGTGCCTTTCCCATATTATTTCATTGTTGGGCAACCCAAGCGTTCCACATCCCATCCCCAACCCAAGTGATTCTCTCATGGCCAGTGGCCAGTTGGCAGTTGCCAGTGCACTTTGCCTGTCTCACGTGCCATCGAAAGTGCGTCGTCTTGAGGAGGTTTCACTTTGCAGCGAACTCGAAAGTGATTCTAATCACATGAATTTAATGAATAATAATGGCAAACAGAATGCATCTTTCCACTCGTGTCGAGTGTCAAATGGACAAGGCTTTCAACTAAATCAAAACTCTTCGATCGACACACATTTGGCTGGCATCCTTTTTGCATTCGCCTCACGATTTTGACCAGCGAGCAGAGCAGAGCCAGATGAGCGATGTGCCTCGTCAGCAGTGGCCATGCATCACTCGAAATCCGAATCGAAATCAAATGACATTCGCTTTCGTATTCGCATTCCAGATGAGCATGTTAAATAGCGAATTGCAAATGTTTGTTTTAGGAAATGAAAGTTCATTCATTTTCAATTTCAGCATTTGTAGTCCAAGACTTTGGCCGAGAGTGAAACCGTTAATAGCCCATAATTGCCTGTCATTTAGAGAAGAATCGATAGTCAAAGACTTATTAAGCAGTGCTAGAGAATCTCTCATTTGTTATCCTCCACACTTTCCATCCGTGCACAGTGGTGAATGTGCTTAAAACTGACATGAAAAATCATACTAAAAGATAAATAAATCCGGTGATTTATCTTTAGTAAACTATTTATTACTTCAATAAATTTAGAAAAATAAAAAAAAATGAAAACAATTTCAACGGTTTTGTTTAGTTTTAAGACCATAACTTTTAAAAGCGTTATTATTTCTGTTAATCTGTTAATGAAGTAAATTAGAAGACATTAAGGTTTATTAAATTGCATTCTTCAATAATCAGATATATTTTTTTTAGAATTTAGAGGAAACTTTTAGCTTGGTAAAAAACTTTAAAACAAAATATTTTAGATGTGCTTGTGATAACTCAAAAAAAGTAGTGATGCAGTTCGATTCCTAGGACTCAGAATGGGGGAAACCGTTAAAGTTGTTCAGTGTAAACAAGATCCAAAATCCAAAGACAAAGGGAAATCCAAATGTTTTCTATAAAGGCCTGATCTCAGATGACATAAATTTTATTTTCGGCACTATGCTTCATATAAATAAGACATCTGTTCAAAAGCATGCTGATTTCAAAGCTCTACAAAAGTGTTTCTATTCATATAAAGCATAGTGACGAAAATTATTTTTATGTCATCTGAGAATAGGCCTTACTTAAATTTCACAGTTAGTACTTTAACCTACACATGAGATACTTTAACCCCTTTTTTAAATATTCGAAATATTTTAGCAGATATATCCATTTAAGTGGAGCAATGTTATTGCTAACGTGAGTATTTTCAACTTTGCTCAAAACTTTAACCATTTTTTGACCTGGTAGCCATGATTGCGCCAGTTGTATTAAACCGATTTTGATCAATCATGTTGCAATCGACGCAGAATTAATGTTAGGTTGAGTTCACACTGTTCGACGCATGAGACATGTCAATCTAGTTAGCCTTCATGTTCTATTGTTTTAATTGTCAAATAACAAATTATTCTCAATGAAAACAAGACAACATAAGGGCCTACTAGATTATCATGTCTCATGCATCGAACAGTGTGAACTCAGCCTTATTCTGGCCCGTACTTAAATCAAGAGGAAAAACAATTTTTTAGCTATTTTTTTTACACTAAACAACAAAAAAAACTTGAAAAATCTAAATTTTTTTTAAAACTACCGCCAATTTTTAAGAAAAATATTGAAAAATGTGATTGAGGTACGGGCTAGAATTATATCAATTCTGATCATAACCTCATTTACCGTTTTCAATTCTGAAAACCAGGAGTCCCGGAATCATGGCCACCACCTCTACACCTTTTATTTTGGGACCTCAATTGGCAGGCCGATAACTTTTTGAACAGCCCTCGAAATCCAAACTTTTTTTTTTTTTATTATATAGTTAATTAAATTATCAAATCCCAAAACCAAACTGGACCAAATTTCATTTTTTGCTGCTACTATAGATTGTTCTTAAAAACCATCGATAATATCGATAGTGACATCGATTGTTTACCACCTCTACTTTTACTTAATTGCAGTACTAGATGTTCTTCATCAATGCCTTATATTATTCGAGGAAGCGCGATTCGTAAGTAATAAAAAGAAACAAAATGGAGGAATGCTAACTTTGTTCTACCGAAGTTATTATATTATATTATATTTGTAAATATTATTTTGATTTTGTTATTTCCCAAAAATTTTGTTCAACTATTTCAAGTTCAATTTAAAGTGTATCAATAAAAACGCAAACTAAAATTGCATAAAAGTGGAGTTTAATAAATAGTTTAATAAATTCTAGAAATTTCTTAAAAATTTAAAAGCAGTCAGGTCTTTATAATAGCCCATTCATACTAACGCCTAGAGCTGTAAAAACATCGATAGTGCCCCCCATCGATGTTTTCGATAGTGATAGTCTAAACCATCGATTATTTCGATATTATCGAAACAAAAAACCCATTTTGTTTTAACAATTCTAAAAACCCACCCCCGCACTTATATTCCGACCTTTGCAGTAAACTTCCCGAAATAAATCCATTCATTCTGACCCTAGAGCTTACAAAGCGAATTTTATTCAGATCGGCTCACAAATAGCCATTGTCACTGAACCGAAATACGCCCACCATTATTTTTGCCTGTACGCCCACCATTATTTTTGCCTGTGGCCAGAAATTTCACCGCCGAGAAATCAAATGTCTAATTATTTTCTATAATGTGTTCACAAAACGATTTTGAAGCCAATCGGATTTAAAATAGGTTTTACCATATAGAATTTTCCAGGCATTTCCCCACTCTTGGGGCGAATTTTCCAACATCGCGATGTATCGATGGTGGAAAAAACAATCGATGATGACCCGCAGCACAGCCACCATCGATATTATCGATATATCGTCGATAGTTTTACAGCTCTACTAACGCCCATCTCAACGGAGCGGTTAGAAAATGGTGCAAAAATAAAAATTTAAAAGCGATTGACTGCAAATTTGATTTCTGCAACGAGTTTTTGTTAAATGCACCACTGTGCCGCAGTTTTTGGCCAATTTATTTTCAACTCACGCACAAAGCTGACGCTTTCCACGCGACCTGCCTGTCCAGATCTATGCAAATAATCATAAATCTGTTTGTGAAATGGCAGCGACAACTGGAGAATTGCTTTGACCCACAATCGGGGTGACGGTGAGGAGAACTTTTGCTTTTAGTTGAAAAATGATTTATGGTTGTAAAACAGATACGAGGGGTCAGGCATGTGGCAAATAAATTCGCATTAAGCCTCCACCTCTCAACTTGTAATTAAATAAAGTAAAGGTTTTGTTTAAAGATTAATGGACTTTACAAAACACGGTTATCTTGCACACCCCTCCCCCCTCTCAAAGAACATCATACAAACAGAATTAACAACTAAACTGAAAGAGGGGGGTGGAAAAGAGTGTCATGAACTTTGAGCCCCCTAGGGGGGGACCCGATACTGATGCCAACAAGCGTTGCCTATCAGCGCTGACATCGGCTTAACAACATGGAACAAACGATGGGGACAAGACTTGATCCTGCTGCTCCTGTTAAATGTGGCTATGGCACCACTGGCACAATTTCCAGTTCCCGTTGCCAAAGCTGCCTTTTTTTATTGCTGTTGTTGCTGTTGTCTTCATTGCTGAGCATTTTGTCAGCGGCATGTAAAGATTTAAATAGACATGCAAGCCATGCCACGAGCATCAGCTGCAGCAGCCTCCATAGAACCTTCGTGGGTGTAGACCAACTCCAGGTTCGACTACTGCGGGACCAAGATGCACACTTTCGATAAAAGTTTTTGGGAAAACTGAAACAGCATTTCACCGGCGGGAGACATCATTTAAAGCGCAGACAAATGTTAATCCCATTTGCGAAGGGTTCAGTGTGATGATTTAGCAATTTTTGGCGAAAAGAAGTTTATGCGAATCGGCTGCCGCTCTCTTGTATATAATTTTGCTAAGCGGCTTACGGTAATTGCGATGGCGGACCACCCGAGTTGTCTAATGACAAAATAAATACCTGGGGCGGGCCACAAGGGTCAGCGGTGGCCGCCATAACATAACGGCGCTCTTTTACCGAAATGCAAATGGTCTGCGTCTGGGTCTGGGCCTGGGTCTGCAAGTTATGTCCGGCTTAAGCTATCTGGCAGGTATCGGGTCGAGCAATTAAAGTTGCCAATTGCTCCCAATTTTACTGTCGCAGTTGTTCGTACAACAACAGCTACCGAAATGTCCAATTCGGGCTTTATCAATGACCCGTTAGTTACCCGCCGGTTAATTGAATTTCCATTCATTGTGTGAGCTTAAGTGGCACTTAAAGAAAAGCCACCAATTTGAGAGTAGTCAAGATATGAATACGAAATATCTTTGGAATTTTGTTAATTAATTTTATTGGCTAGCCTGCAGTCAGCTGGGCCATCTTGCTTTCTTTCTTTCCAAATTGGCCTTTAGCACTCAATTAAATTGGAGAACCCTTTGGATTTTCCGACGCAGCGAAAGCATAGGCCACCAGCGAATGCCTAAATTCTTAATATCATAATTTTTCTGCACTCACATGTTTCCTAAGCGGCTTATGGACCAAACATTTAAGTGCCAAAAAAAAAGTTCTAAAACCAGCCGCCGACTTTGATTTCAATGCGGGCTTATGAACTAACGCTGGGTGGTCTCTAATCTTCAAATTGGAAGCACACAAAAGCCCAGCAATTAAAATTGTATTTGCTATGGAAAACAAAGATAGACAAGGAAGTTTTCAAACACTATCGTAACTCAAACCGATTGTTGCTTGCTCAAGAGAGAAGCTGGCAGAGTTATTTTGCAATACTTGTCTGTCTGCCTCTAAATCAACAGTTTTATGAACCAATAACAATTTGCCATCTTCATTGTCATTACGATAAGAATCACATTCAGTGGCGTGGCCAAAGCGCGTTTATGGGGTTTAATTGGAGCTTAACTTAATAAAATAATTTTATCTACGAAATATTTCTCTATAATATGCGTAGCGCATTAACGAGGCAGCAGCAATTCAGCAGCATGTGTGCTTTTTGTGCATAATGCAACAATGGGGTGAAGCAAGACGGAACAGAGTGATTGCCACTAAGACCTATACGAAGCTAGCTTAGACTACTTTCCGCTTACTGTATTAACAAACGCTCGACTTGCGGGCACACAAGCTTTCGAAAAAGTTGTTAGCTGCATTCTTATAAGCTGACAAAAAAACGAGGTGAGAAGAATGCAGTTAGTTCTTATTTCAATTTAAGTCTTGAGTCTATTTCATTGATCGGGAATGTATATCCTAAGCTAAGGGTCAACAAATTTTCTTAGACAGTTCCGGTTTGTTCACAAAACGTTATCAAATAAACCTGAAAAGACATAAATCAAAACTAACCAAGACTTACGTAGGTTGCTATATATATATCTGGCCTAATAATGAAAACGCGAATATTTATGATTGTTTTTCAAAGTATTCTCCAGCAAGATTTGTACACTTTTGCATGCGCTCAAACCAATTGTCGAAGCTCTTTTTCCACTCCGATTGAGACACCAAAACATAGTTTTTGAACTCTTCAACAGCATCTTCTGGCGACGAAAATCGTTGACCACGCATTTTTCCCTTGATGTGCGGGAATAAAAAGACGTCATTGGGTGCCAAGTCAGGGCTGTACGGCGGATGACCCATCAATTCGACGTTTTGGGCGATCAAAAAGGCGCTGGTGTGAGCTGATGTGTGAGAGCTCGCATTGTCATGGTGCACAATGATCTGTCTTCTCTTGTTTGTTTTTCGAATTTCTCCTAAGACTTCAGGCAAACAAATTGTGGTTTACCACTAAGAAATGACCGTCCTACGTTGCTCAAGCGGAACAATCGCCACATGACTAGTTTTACCGAAGAAACAGGCGACCATTTGCTTCGAAGTGCTTCTTCCACGAACGACTTTCGTTGGATTTGGCTCGTCTTCGAAGACCACACGGTCGATTGCTGTTTTGTTTCGGGCTCATAAGCATAGATCCATGATTCGTCACCTGTGACGATCTTATAAACGTCTTTTGAAACACCGCGATTATATTTTTTCAAAATTTCTTTGCACCAATCCACACGAGCCTTTTTTGGAGCGATTGTCAAATTGTGCGGGATCCAACGAGAACAAACCTTTTTTACGCCCCGGTGTTCATGCAATATCGAATGTATGCTGGTGGAAGAAATTCCCAAGGATGCTTCTATCTCACGGTATGTCACATTACGATCTTGCATTATCAGTTCACGCACGGCATCAATGTTTTCTGGCACAACGACTGTTTTTGGACGACCTTTACGACCTTCGTCTTCGAGCGAGCGGCGCCCGCGATTGAATTCATTAAACCAATTTTTCACAGTGCTATAGGATGGTGCTTCATCGCCATACAAAGATTTAAGTTCATCGTTGCACTCTTGTCGTGATAATCCAAGTCGAAAGTTGTGAAAAATGATTGCACGAAAATTTTCACGAGTTAATTTCATTTTTCTGCCTAGGTAAGTTTTTGATTAATCGTTAATCGATATCAAACGTGGTCACACATAAAAGAGTTGTATGGAGCTTTTATCGATAAAAGTCGAAACTTTTTTTAGGAAAAGGCCAATTGGTCCTAAAATGGCCAGAAACTTAAATAGCAACCTATGTAATAACCAAAGCGATAGGATTAGTTGAGGATTGTAAGCGCCTTTTCGTGTTGAATTCTTAATGTGTTTGCACTTGGTCTAGAACAAATTGTTCTTGTATTATTTAAGCAAATGCTGAAATTTTGTTTCAAAATTCAGTATCCTGCCAAAAAACAGGTTCAAAATCAACCAGCCCGCGGCTTCTTTTGAAAATAGTAGCGCACTCGCACATTTGTTTGACGTCGCAACATTGGTAACAACATGAAATGGCATTGACGATCAGACACATGAAGTTGCCGCTACCGTCGCCTTACTGCTCTCGCTGCAAACGCTGCTTGAGATATGTATTTGATGAGGTTGACAATCGATCAATAGATCTTCAGTTTAGAGCACATAAAGCACAGACAGCGCTTGCACGTGGTTGGGTCATCAATTTAAAAGGCGATCGTTTGCTCAGATGAGTATCAATAACAATTTGTTGATGAGGGACTCTATTTGGGCCAACGGAAGTTCATTTAATTCAAAATGAGCCTAATAAATGTCTAAATTAGTGAACGAGTAAGTACAGTTATGCGATATAGAATGCAAATTTCCACTACCGATCATTTCCGTGACCCACAAACTGTTGAAGAATATCATAACTAACTTTTATGGCCTCACATATGTCTGGGCTTTCATTTTCATAAATTAATTTAAATGTCGTTTACTGTGGGAAAGGTAAATCCAGCTAGTATACTTTCCAACTTTCAGTTTTTGTTGATTCTAAACTGTCTACGCACTAAATGAGAATATTGGAGTAGGTTGGACTAACCAGCTTGGCGACAAACCCAAACCAGAACTGCCTGTGAGTGACCTTCACTTTACTGGAAATAAAAATGAAAGTTTGTATACAGTATTTTAGCTTTTCGATACACATCTTGAAGTTATGCAAGATATTTTGTTAGTTTTTTCTTTTTCTTAACTTTTGCTAATCGAAAAGCTTCTAATATTAGCTCCATGATGGAAAGTTATTCGCTTTAACTGAAAGTCTGTTGGCTGTCAAAACTCTCTAACCAATTGCATTCATATTCAAATATTTTGACGTCTTTGTTCATTTGTAGCTCTCACTTTCATTGGCGTTTAGAGATCGCCTGCATTGAACTCGCATTTAACATGATTAGCACTTGCATAGACCTTTTGGAGAGCAGCAATCTGTTAACGGCAATCCATTCAGCAAGAGGCAAGTCAATTGTATGCTGAACATTTTCATGATTGATGAGTCATCAAGTTATGGCAAAACAAATTGGAAACTTGACTGTCAAAGGGGCATTCAGCTGGAGAGCCATCTATGAGTTAATCAAACTAACTGCTAACATGCTGCTGTCAATTGCAATACTCAAAACTATGCAATTGTTGAGTTTTATTTGCCCAATGACGGCTGACACCAGGTGGCAAGGCACGAATTTTGTATGCCCTTTTTTTGCTGGGAAGAGGAAATTTAAGTTTTTATACTCTGTACCGAAGGTACACAGAGTATATTGGGTTTGTGCAAATGTATGTAACAGCCAGAAGGAAGCATCTCCGACCCCATAAAGTATATATATTCTTGATCAGCATCAACAGCCGAGTCGATATAGCCATGTCCTCGTCTGTCCGTATGAACGAAGAGATCTCAGAGATGGTAAGAGATAGAGGTTTGAAGTGTATGGAACATATATTTTATACGAGCAGATCAAGTTTAGTTTTGATTTTGCCACGCCCCCTGCCTCCCCGCAAATTTAAAAAACGAAATAACCCCACAATTTTCAATATGTTCGACATTCTGATTCTTTTTTGAATCACCCGCATACATCATTTTTCGTCGTAACGATATTCATAGTAAAAGAAAATAAAAACCAACGCCAACAACAACACCGTTGCCATTGGTAGAACTTACGGAAAGAACGAACAATAGCTAACTGGTAATTTCCCAATTACCTTCTATGAGTGGAGCGATATTGAATGGCCGCGGCAGAAACACGCGTGATTCCCGCGTGACTAATATAGATACGTTTTTGTTAATAGGAAATTATATACAAATTTTATAATTTTACGGGTTTGTACTAGGTACTAGCCCCCATACATCGTTTTTCAACCAGATGAACGATGGTTGAAAGAGTTGCCACCCTCAGATTTTGAAAAAACCTCACACTTTAAAGTTATTAGTTTCGTACAAACAGGTACAGAGTATATTACAGTCGGGCTTGACCGACTTTCTTACTTGTTTTTGCATGGAAACGCGAATACAAACCTGGAGTCTATAGAACAGCCTACCGATGATGGGACCGGGAGGTCCTTTAAACAGTTTAATCAGACTCCTGGCAGATTCACGTACAAACAGAGTGGAATTTACACCATATTTTACCGAACCAAGAACCGAACCGGTGTTCTTCCAAAAATGCTGAGCCAAACCGAAAACCGCCTTAAAAAACGGTTCGGTTCGGTTAAGTGGATCGATGAGTTTAATGATGTAAAGACAATATTGCACTTGTGAATTTGAGACATTTTTCTAAGGTAGTAATAGTGTTTACTTATTAATCAAACGACCAAATGATTAATGTACCACAGAACCCAACCACTCCTTATTTGCGAGCGGTTTGCATCCCTGAAAAAAAGGAAAACATTCAAGAAAAAGAAATGTGCCATACACTTTGAAAAAAAGGCAAATTAAGATCGTTTTGTTCTTAAAATTTTAACGCAATATTGGTCTTTTTTATTGAATCTTGTATAAATCAATTATAAATCAACCGAAACTGTTTCCAATCAGATGGTGTCCGGTTTGGGTTCAGTATTTAGAAGGTTCTATTCTTGCAGCCTTGGGTTTAAGACCAATGCCCTATACGGTCCTGCGAGGTAAGTAATTCAGTATGTAAAACTTTGAAATATATTAACCATTTTAGAATTAAATGCCAATGAATTCATTTCATTTGAATCAATTCTCAATTAGCTATGATTTGTTATTCCCGCGGAAATCCCGAACCTTATAAGATTTAGTTTCAGTAAGAAATCACATGGATATTTTTATACCCTTGCAGAGGGTATATTAAAATTGTCACGATGTTTGTAACGCATAGAAGGAAGCATCTCCGACCCCATAAACTATATATATTCTTGATCAGCATGACGAGCTGAGTCTATATAGCCATGTCCGTCTGTCCGTCTGTCCGTCCGTCTGTTTCTATGCTATCTCCTCCCTCAGTTTTGAAGCTATCTTGACCAAACTTTGCAAAAGTCTTTAAATACACATAGGCTGCACATTTGTCGGAATCGGCCGGATCGGATGACTATATCATATAGCTGCCATAGGAACGATCGGTCCATAAACTAGTTCTAGTGAGAAAAACTTTTTTGTTTTCTATTGAATCGTCACCAAACTTGGTATATATTAGTTTTATACCCCTTCACACAATTCTGGAAAAATTTATCAAAATCGGATGACTATAGCATATAGCTGCCATATAAACGGTCAGTAAAAAAACTAGTTCTAGTGAGAAAAACTTTTTTGTGTTCTATCGTAGCGTCACCAATCTTGGTTTATATTAGTTTTATATGCTTTTACACAATTCCAAAAAAATTGATTAAAATCGGATGACTATAGCATATAGCTACCATATAAACGGTCAGTCAAAAAACTAGTTCTAGTGAGAAAATTTTTTTTTTACTATGAAGCGTCACCAATCTTGGTATATATTAATTTTATACCCCTTCACACAATTCTGGAAAAATTTATCAAAATCGGATGACTATAGCATATAGCTGGAATATAAACGGTTTGTCAAAAAACTCGTTCTAGTGAGAAAAACTTTTTTGTTTTCCATCGAAGCGTCACCATTCTTGGTATATATTAGTTTTATACCCCTTCACACAATTCTGGAAAAATTTATCAAAATCGGATGACTATAGCATATAGCTGCCATATAAACGGTCGGTCAAAAAACTAGTTGTAGTGAGAAAAACTTTTTTGTTATCAATGGTAGCGACTTTCAAAATTTGCAAGGGTATTTAAAACATCGGCGTAGCCGATGTTAGCCTTCTATTTTTTTATTTAGTAATTATGAATACATCTTGTGACGTCCCAAAGACTTTAAAATAATTATAACCTGTCTAAGGAAGCATTTCAATTCGTGTCCCGCTGGTATATCAACTATTCTACGACTTAATATATTTGTTGATCATTTAAATCAGAGCATGATTAAGATACTATCAGTCATGTTCTCAATTCCACTTTTAAAAAAAAGTTTTGTGATTTAGAGAGATTTAACTGCTTATTTCTTAGAAAAAGTCGCCTTTATCTGTTCGCTAATGGTGTGAAACTATAAGAATATATATATATAATATATTTATATAGGTTTCACAAATGTGCTCTAAAGAGTTACTTTACTTCTTAAAAAGGTGAAGAAATCATAACTTCAGCTTCTTCATTCTGCCCACAATTTTTGCATACAACTTCACTTTTCTTGGCAGAGCCTAAATTATAAAATATTTTTTTTTGTTTAGACTAATTTGTTGAATTCTTAGGCTATGTTATGAAACAAAATTTCTTGACCATTAGCCAGAATGCCGCAAATTTAGAATATATGTATAAACGTTATTTCACCCACTCTAAATTGCAGTGCTTAATAGTTCATCTCCATGCCTTTCAACAAAGTTATAATACCCTTTATTACCAATAATATGCCTAGTCATGCATCCTCGCCACAGTGTAAAGATGAGTTGCAAGTACCATCAAGTGGTAAGCGTCAACCTTCATCTTCAGTTGCTGCTACTGCCTGCTTTAACAACAAATCGTGCGCCAAGAAGTTATGCAAATGAATTGTTTATTGAAAAGAAAAAAAAAATGCCGCTTGTTGTCGCTGTCGCTGCATAAACATTGCACAATAATTTTGACTAATTGCAAGGCAAATTGGCCAAACCGCCGTCCTGGTCAAGCGGGCAACCCAGATTCCGTATTTGCTGGCTGGCATTTTTCATGTTGCCCGTGGCTGCGGCCTCGGTGGGCGTTAGTGGACTACAAAATTTGTTGGCTACTTTTTTATTTGAATTATTGAACGTATCGAGGCCTGCGGTCAGAGCAGAGCTAACTGTGCGCAGTCTGCGAAAATATTATAATCTTTATGCATAAATTCACACACCAACTCACAGAGAGCACAGCAAACAAGTTCGTTGCTTCAGTCTTTTGTTTTGTGCGCCTGCACGGCTATAAATAGCCATGGACCATTGAATTTGTGCACCAGAAACCCAATTTTTTCTGTAGTCTTTGGCATCTAATGGATATTCACCTAATTATGCATAGACACACGATTCTTCATTAGCAAATTTAGGTTTGCTTATGCCTGTGGCATGGGGCGAAGACGTTTTTTCTGTCTAATTATTACATTTGTCAGAATGACACGCTGGGAATTTGTTTCGTGCGTTTCATTAAACGGCCAGAAATGTCCATGAAATTCACTTATGAATGCCTTTTGCTAAAGTTGAATGTGGAAAATCTAGCTGCACACGCAGCTGTGACCCACAAACAAGAAAAATGACCAAAACAAGAGACATGAAAATAGCTGAAAACTGCTTTCCAATGCATTTTCTCCATCTAAAAACTTAATTGCCCAAAATCTTCGGTATTTAAAATAGCACGACTATTTATGCAATCAATAATTAAGCCCAAAACTATTACATTGGCGCAATGCATCAAAGAAATCGCCAGCTGGGCGATGGGTGATAAAACACAGAAAAAAAATTGATATTAAATTTTCGCAATTATTTTTTATGCTCTGTTTCAATTAAAAATGAGTCAATTTTATCGACCCTATAAAGTATTAATGTCTATAATTATACATAAAAGTGAATGTGTATGTACGATTGTTCCTTAAAAGCGATTAAACCACTGAAGGCCATTCCAAGTCTGCGAACCCGCTGCCATACCTGAGAACTTATTAAATCTATAATCTTGAAATTTGGTGTGTAGCTTAGTTTTATGGAGATCGACATTTCATTGGTTCAGAAGCGATATCGAACGCGCTGAACCGGTTCAGTTTAAAACTATTCAAAAGTTGCCATAAACCTAAAATTCGATGTTTAGGTTTGTAACCGTTTTAAAAGTAGTTTAGAGAAATAACTGAGGAATTCTTTAAGCTATGAACTTAATACCTAAGGTTATAAGGAGTTAGATATTTTCCGTGAGTAAGACGGGTTCACTCTTGCAGTCGTTCAAGCATATACATACATATATACAGACATACATGGCGCCAAAGGCAGCGCATTCGAGCAACACAGTGGCGCTAGAAAGTATTTTCTCCCTAATGAAAAAACATTTTGCCGATTTTCTTTACTTTTAAACGCTGGAGCTAACTTTGACTGCCTCAAAATAATTACTCCCGACGCTGGTTTATAGCATAGTTCGCCAGCCATAGCCCCTAGGGGCGAAACACATTCGGCAATTCACATGTATATGAGCCGATTGTTTGCCTAAGTTTTGCGAGAGTGATTGGCCGAGAGTCAAACTTAACCTACTCTTCATGGGAAGCACATAGACATCTGTTTGGTACCAGGCAACACTTTCACACGTTTTCTCTTTTTTCTTCTTGTCGAACCCTGCTTTAAAGTTGTCTTTGTCCACACTGAAACTGTCTTTTTTATCAAACATTTTACTGTTTGTTAGGCAAACACAAATCAAAACAAACAGAAAATCAAATTTCCAACAAAACTGTAAAATATGTTCACATCCTAATGGAATCGTTCTAAAAAAAATATGTACATATCGGTATAGTGGAATTAGGCTATTAAAAAGAAACATTATAACCTACAAAATTGTGTTAATTACGTTATTAATAAAACAAAAACGACTGCACATAAATTGCTTAAGCTTATGATTTAAGAGTAAGAGCTCTTGATTCGAGAATGGGAGACTTTAAAACTTGAGAATGGTCAGCTTCTGATTCAAGAATGGGAGATTCTTAGACTTGAGAATACTTTGCTTTTGATTCAAGCAAAAGAGAATCTTAGTTTTGAGTCTGTCAAGAATTGTCTACTAGGAATAAGAATTTTTCATTGTTATATCAAGTAAGAAAATTCTTGTTCCAAGAAATTCGTTCTCAAGTATTCCTTCTTGGATCAAGAAATTCACTCTTGGATCAAATGTTTTCACTCTTACCGCTCTATTGTGCTTGAATATTCTTGATTCAAGTATGAAATTCTTTTTTTTTCTATGAAAGTCGCAAATTTCGACCAAAGTCACCCTTTGAACTCCACGGACTCCAGTGCGTGTTAGCGGGAGGTACAATCCAAATTCTTGTTTTCGTGTGCCAGTTATCCATTTTTGTTAAATCTATAGATCAATCTACAAAATAAAAATAAAATTAAGCAGTTTACTGATATAGAAAAAAAGTGTTTAAAAATTTTTTTAGTAGCAGCTTTCATTAGCCACCCTGTTGTAGTACAGCGCTTGTCTTTTAGAGTCGCTTTTTGCACTAATGCGGGTTGGCGTTCCCAAGCAGTTATCGCAATACTGACATAAGATGGAAAAGGTCTACTCAAATTTTAAGCGCAAGGTTCTTAAAACAGTCTCTTAATTAATAAATTTTTGGGAATTTGGAATTTCGTATTTTGTTTGGATCAAGTACATTCGATTTGATTTGTTTTCTTTACCTGTAAGCGCATTAAACATTGCTTAAATCATTTATCATTTCACTCATACTTACCGTTTATTCACCAACTAGTTTATCTTAAATCTAGATCATTAATATGAATATCAAATGCAGTGGACAATCGACTGCTTTGTAGCTCAGCGGAGGCTAATGCACTTTTGCTGCCCCCCAATGTGTAAGTTGACCCACTTGTTGCGTTTCAATATGGAAAGACAATCTGTGGGCGGGCCTAAATTTGTGCATTTTAATATGACAAAAGTCCGTGAAAATGGCAGAGATCTGAAACCATATAAGTGCAATGGAAATAATATGGAAATTTCAGTTTTCTCTCAATTGAAAGCCAAACGCAATAGAAGATTGTCCAAGAAGGCATGAACAACACACACGAATTTCCAATGCCAAGACCAAATGGGTTCATACTGGGCTGGGATCTCACCCAAATACGCGACAGCTCAATCAGTTGGCCATGACTGCGTTTTGGCCATGAATTTGATTTATGGGCGATGTCTTCCTAGTTGCCTTTTCATGTTGGAATTCATGAATAAACATTAAAGCTGCCGAAAAAAAAAGACCATGGCCCCCGGGGAACAATAGAACCTGGACTTGTGATGCTCCATTGTGTTTTATGGTCGCCAAAAAATCCTCGGTACGTGCACTGGAACGTGAGGTTCAACTTGAGAAGAACATATTCGCGCACAAAAGGCATTTGGCTCAGCCCTAAAGTACGAGTACTTAGCGACTCTTTGGCATTCATTTTAACTCATTCCCAATGCGTGCAATATTGGTGACTTCTTTGTGAAAGTCAAAAGAAGACTGAAAAGAATGAAAATTATTGACTGGCTGACTGAGAGGCTTTGATTAGTTCGGCTGCTCGTATTGACCCAGAGAACTACATTTTCAATGGACAGCACCAAATGAGCAATTAAAGTGCTGGAGACCTTCCAGGCTGCTGTCTGCCGTTAGTCAGTCACTCAGCCAAGCGACGAGACACGAGTTTTACTTTGAGAAATGGCACTTCATCAGCCAGCCAGGTCCACTTCCTTGTCTGGGCCTGCAACTAATCGCTGGGTTTTGGCCTTAGCCTCAGTTAGTTGGCTAAATAGTCTCACACCTCGACATCATCAACATCGACTTGTAATATTTTTTGTGTTAAGCCTGCCAGCAGCTTAAGCAACTCAATTAGGATGCTGGGAAATGATTCATTCTAATCTCAAGTCGAGTATCTGCAGTCATGAGCTAAGCACTCCGTCTCCATTGCCAGACTTTGGCTTTGGTCAGATTTACCGTTGTTTTGTTCTGTTGCGGCGGCATTCCCTGGGGCGGCTTCAAAACGTTTGTTATGTCTAGAATTTTGCATGGCCATTTTAAGTATTGATTCGCATCTGGTTTGGGTCGTAAATGTCTTAATTTAGTTGCACTCTTTTGACAGGCGTAACTTATAGTGGGTATTCCATTAATTATGTAAAGTGAGAGTTGATGGTGCATCATCATAAGGCAACCCGCACATCACATTTCTATCTATTTGTTAAGTGAATGACTTTAATCGTTGAAACAAACTCCATGAGTAGCCTGCGGTGCCATCATTAGGTTTATGTATTCATAAATAAAATGCATGCACCAAAAGTGAAAAGTGCACTTTCATCAGCGTCTCTGGACTCTGATGAGGGCCCAACATTTTGGTGGATATAACTTTAATTGCGCTGGTAAATTGAGCTATTATTGCGAATTAGTGGGGCGACCAAATGAAACCTGTTCCAGATCACAGACAAGTGTAATTAATTTACTCATTAGACCATTTCTGGCATAAAGAATTCTGAGAAATGCTCGACCCAGAATGCGAGTGTGGTTGTGGCCACAGTTTTGTGTTTTAGGGTTTGGCCAACTTAATTACGCGGGGGCAGTCTTTTATAAATCGGAAATGGGCCAATCTTATTCTCAGAAAAAATTGTATGTCACAGTTCTAGTATGAACGGGGTGCAGTTCAAACCGTATTGAAATACTTGACCTAAATTTACTATAAATAAATTTTAATATCAAAGATAGAAGAAATCCGCTCTGCCGGTGTTTTTAATAATTAAAGACGCTACCATTGATATTAAAAAAGTTTTTCTCACTAGAACTAGTTTTTAGACCGACCGTTCCTACGGCAGATATATGATATAGTCATCTGATTTTGATACATTTTTCGAGAATTATGTAAAAGCTTATAAAACTAATATTTACCACGATTGGTGACGCTACAATAAAAATCAAAAAAGTTTTTCTTACTAGAACTAGTTTTTGGACGGATCGTTCCTATGGCAGCTATATACTGTAGTGATCCGATTTTAATAAATCTTTTCAGAATTGTGTGAAAGCATATAAAACTAGTATCTACCACGATTGGTGATGCTACGATGGAAAACAAAAAAGTTTTTCTCACTAGAACAAGTTTTTGGACCGATCGTTCCTATGACAGCTTATGATATAGTCATTCGATTTTAAAATATTTTTCCAGAATTGTGTGGAAGCATATAATACTAATATATACCACGTTTGGTGACGCTACAAAAGAAAACAACAAATTTTTTCTCACTAGAACTAGTTTTTAACCGACCGTTTATATGGCAGCTATATGATATAGTCATCCGATTTTGAAAAAATTTTCCAGAATTATATGAAAACATATAGAAACAATATAACACAATTGGTGACGCTAAAATATAAAAAAAAATGTTTTTCTCACTAAAACTATTTTTTAGACCGATCGTTCCGTCGGCTGCTATGTGCTATAGTCATCCGAATTTGATCATTTTTTCCAGAATTGTGTGAAAGCATATAAAACTTATATATAACACGATTCATGACGATACAAAAGAAAACAAAAAAATTTCTTTCACTAGAACTAGTTTTTGTACCGATCGTTCCTATGGCATCTAAATGATATAGTCAACCGATCCGACCAATTCCGACAAATTTGCTTCCTATATGTATTTAAAGACTTTTTGTAAAGTTTGGTGAAGAAAGCTAAACTGATTGAGGAGATAGCATAGAAACAGACGGACAGATGGAAATGAACTTAGCTCGTCATGCTGAACAAGAATATATATACTTTATGAGTTCGAAAATGCTTTCTTCTATGCGTTACAAATACCGTCATAATTTTAATATACCCTCTGCAAGGGTATAAAGACTATTTTGGTTAGTTTATATTCTCTTTTTCCCAAATTTAAAAGGCAGCCCACGAAAGAGTTAGATCATAACCAAACTTGTCCTTAACTGTAACCACCAAGATCACCTGTCTTCCCACCATTTGGTTGTCCATCTTTTTATTGCTATTGACATTGACTCGTTTCGACTTGTTATGCAGTTGGTCAACGTGTTAATGAAAAAGTTACCACCAGGCCTGATCCAGTTGGGAGGAGCACATTGGCCACATTTCGCACTAGATCTCCCATTTGGTCGCTGTCCGCTCCTTCTATGTCTGCGATGCGTGTGCAATCGATTGTGCGACAACATGTGTTAATTATGCTGTTAAATGGCGTTGATACCATGTCAAACAGTAGCCCCCGATATGTGTGTGTGCCACGATATTGATACTGATGGCTGGACTGGGTATCCAGTTTGTGCCTAACTGCTAAACGAAAGTGTCACTCTCATTTCCAACCTTGAACGTGGGACTTTGTCAAAAGCCGTTTATAATCTGGCCAGAACTTTTGGCACACCAGAAAGAGAAACTCCAACTCATGCGTCCACCATAGAATAGAAAGCCAACTAAACAAAAAAAAATTAGATACAATTTCATGGGTTGGACTTGGCTTGGGTTCTTATGCTGAAAGTGTGAACATATTGAGTGTGATTTGTGATGTGTGTGTTCACACGTTTGAAATTAAACCACATTCGCTGACTCATCCAATTTGGAATCTTTTATTTGTATCTTGTTAAACACATCATTTGCATGCCACAAACACATTCGATCGCCAAGCTAAACCGAAAGTAAAAGGTCCATTAGTTTCAACAAAAGCATTTTAATTGCTGACGCGCTATTCTAAAAGGTATTTTGATTATTTGTTGATGGATAAGTTTCAGTTTTTGTGTGGCGCCGATAACTTTCGTTTCATTCACTTTCATTCACACCTTAAGTTATGCATATTTTGAATTAGCGAAATGTGATAGAAAATTGATCATTATTTGACTGCGAGGGCTTAACGGTGACCATCGGTTATTAGCATGACAAATGGGGTCAGGGGTTCTTTGTGCCCTTGCCCAATTTGCTCTTCGCCCGGCCAACCGACAACAAACACTTTTTCATTTACTCAGCTGTTACTTGGTCTCTTCTTACAGCTTACAACTCTATTGTATTCTCAACATTCTATTCAAATTGTATTTCCGGAGTTGTTTTCTGTTAAACATGTGTAAATTATTTTCACTTTTCTTCTTTTCCACTTTGAGTTTCAGGTACTTGAGGTCTTAGTACTTTATAACGATGCTTCAGAAGCTTCAGTTGGTCGCACAAAAATTGTTTGTTTGGCATTTGACACCTGTCAAGTCTGTATATTGTAATGTTATTTTCAAAACAAAAATTTTCATGCATTTTTTCACATATCCAATTGAAGAGTCTCATACTTTGGTGCGTGAGAGTTTTGAGGCTTACATGAAAAATGCTCAATATGGTAGTAGGAGGGAATCCCTCGTAGGGACTCAAAAAGTGAGCATGTTATTTACTCAACTGTTTCAAGAATGTTTTGGATAGCAGCGTTTTCATGCCGACAAGGCTATAACCACTTGGGAATTGAAAGACACAAAACACACAAAAATTAAACATTTAAAACAGTGCTGTGCTGAAGTTCATTTTGTGTGTGGTAGCGCCCCGTTCTGGCAGAGATCTTTTACTGTTTAAAAGTTTTGAAACTATTTTGAATAAATTAAATAAAAAAAAAAAAAAATAGTACCGTGTCCGATTCTTAATCAGGAAATACTTAAGATGCTCTACCCCCTATAATGCTCCAGCTTATTAACTTTTAGTTTAATCACCTGGCAAAAGATATCACGAAAAACGATAGTCAGCGGGTTCTGAAGGCCTTACAGGAGGACATGTCCGCTTAGATTCAGCTATGTACAACAACTGGAGGAGGTGACTGGTGAAGTCAAGGAGTTAGAGAGATCTGTGGTTTATATTAGAGGTGCGCGTGTGAGCAATTTTTACTTCACGTAACGCACTATTCTCGAAATAAAAATATCCTGACGCACGATTCACGCACACAATTTGTTTAACGTTTTGCGGCTCTCACGATTCATGCACGATTAAAGGTGGGGTCACGAATGATCCCGCACGATCAACTACCCTCGAATTTTTGCGTGAAGAGACCTTATTTCTATCATGGGATTCATGGTCACACTGAGCCTTTTGTATGGAGTGGCTGCGAGCAGCGGAATCACGAATTCAAAAGCAAATCAGTTTTAGGAATAATATAATTAATCAAATATAACAGAATAACAATTTCGTGAATACTGCATGATTTATACTCACGATGTTTAAATCTAACAAGCACGAATCACTCACGGATCACGGATACACACGCACGAAAGTCTGTGTTTCCTCACGATCACCTGTCGTGACACAACGTGACACGCTTAAATTCACGTCACGCGCGCACCTCTAGACAGACAGACAAAGCCCAGGACCCCACACAACGCGGACTAGAAACTGAATAAGGTAACGACATTATATTTTATGAAGTTTTACCCAAATTGGACCGACAAGTTTTGATTCATTGTGCTAATACGTCGGAACCGCCCGGATCGGATGTCTATATCATATGAACGATCGTTCGTAAAATAGGTTTCCAATGAAAGCAAACAGAGAAATTTGAATATAATAAGCTGTCTCACAGTTTCGCCAAATTTTGTCAAAATCGGATCACTATATCCTATAGCTGCCATTGGACCGATCGTTCGGAAAATGGGTTTTAATAAAAAAAACTTTTTTGTTTTCCATGATAGAATTCTTATACTCAGGAATTTTAAATATTATATGCATTTAAAAAGATCTGCAAAGTTTGATTAAAATCGGATGACTATATCCTATAGCTGCCATAGAACCGATCATGTAGAAAATGGGTCTTAGTGAGAAAAATATTTTTGTTTTTTACGATAGCGTTCTTAAACTCAGCAATAACAAAAATGAAATACTCTCAAAAAGATTTGCAAAATTGTGTTGAAATCGGAAGACTGTATGCTATAGCTGCCATATAACAGATCGGTCGGAAAATGTGTCTTGCTGAGAAAACTTATTTGTTTTTGATGGTATCGGAATAAAATTTTAAAGTCAACAATCAAATTCCAAATATAAATATTTGACAACTATATCCTATCTATATTCTAACGGTTAAGTTAGTTACAGCGAGCTTTGGAAAGTGTATTAAAACTTTGGCACAGTCAGTTTGCTTTTCCAATAGATGAGGTACTGGGTACATGCCTGTATATGCCCATAACCTGCTTCTCGTGCAGAACCCTCAATACAAATGAAGACTGACAACAAATCTATTTGCTGCTTGTAAATGGACAACTTATGTCATTCTTGATTAAGGCAGAAATCTTAAAAAACCCCCCCAGCATGACTTGTGTAAATTCTCTGCTGTCATTCATATAGATCTTTATCTAAAGCTATTAAACAAAATTAAACCGACATTCAATTGCCACCAGAAAATGAAATGTTAATGAAAAAAAAGTGTTACAATTAAAGTGATTAAAACATTTTTTGGCAGTTGCACAACGAAGAGAGTTTAGACCTGACTTACATAATGCACACGCACATACATTAATTTCCGTAAAAATTAAAAGTAATGCCCCAGACAAAGCATACAATATGTTTTCTGAAATGATCATGTGCAGAGGCAAAGTTTAATTTAAGTCAAATTGCGTACAAAATTCAAAGGTTTGCCTTTAAGTTTTTATTACACTCAGTGGCAAAGTCGTTTTTGTTTTTGCGACCGAAGCAGAAGAAAGTGCACGAATTAAGCCAAATAATGTCAACGGCATTTGCTTCAAACTATTCCAAAAGCCTTTTAGCATCAAAATGGAGCCGCGTGCCATGACGTTCGGACGCTTCATAAATACATTTTATTTTGTTTACTTTCTTTTGTATTTGTTATGGCTTTTTAATAATTTCAAATAACAGATGACCATGGCAAAGGGCACGTCTCAGCGTATGGTTGCAATGTAGCTTGAAATTGCTTATACAATCATGGACCAGGTCAGTTCCAGTTCGTCTTTCACAATTTTTGATTTGATGAAACATGTAGATTTCGGTGTGAAAGTTTTATGATAGGCCTAAATAGAATATTGAGTGTCGGTGTGTGTGAGTGTGCGATAGCTGGCTGACCAAGGCCGTGTTAGCATCTTATCGAGATGCAGCTGCAATCCTCCAACTTGTTATCCAAACGGATACCCCTTAATTCATTTGGATTGATATGGGTTATGATCAAAATGTGGGAGAACCAGTCTTATGTTTAACAGAGAATGAAAGATAAAGAGTCATTTAGTTGTGCGATCATATACCCAATCCGACCAAATATATTGTTGAATACATAACCATATTTTACCAATAGCATAAAACCATTCTTTAACAGTATTTACGGTTCTTTACAGTCAGTAAACAATGCATAAATTAACGCGCTTAGCGCGTTTTAACAATTTGGATATCAATTAAATTTCAAAATTAAACTTCCATTGTCCCAGTAGAAATTACATATGACTATAGTTTTTCACTTTTAATAAAATTTATAAATACTGTTTTAGAGTACCTCAGAATATCAATTGTTAAGTGAAAAGATTATTGCATTTTCGCTCAAAAACTTATCAAGAATATTGTATCTGTATTGGGTCAAAAAGCTTCGTTTCGTGTATTTAATTTAATATACATCTACAAAGCACGGTGGCAGGAAATTAAAAAATGTTTGCATAAATTAGACAAGCACAGTGGCTCGTTTGGCAGATTTAGCGTTGCAAAAATCAAATTTTGATGGTCGATTTTTTGGACCGCATTCTTTTAATTGATAAAAGAGATCTCCAGATAGCCAGAAAAACTTAGGTTTATAGAAATTTGTCAATTACTTAAGATTTACTGGCGTTTAAATTTGAAGCAAATTTTAAACATTTGATTTTTTATTTTTTTTTTTTTTTTGGTTTCAAATGTCAACTTTGGGAGCGTATAAAAACCACACAAAAATTCCAATTTGAATTTGGTTGATTTTTTTGAAAACCTGCATCAATTCTTAATGTTTTCATTATTTCAAATATGAATGTTGGAATTCACGTTTTGGTTGGAAACTGATTTCGGGTCATTTTTGTAACTCTAAGAGGCTCGGAAAAAAATCTTGGATTTTCTTGGGTGATTTGATGCATACAAATCATGCATTAGTTTATTATTAATGTACATACTCTCTAAAAAATCCAGTGCAATTACCTGCCATATATATGCCAAGTAACCTGCAGGTAAAGATGACGTGGGAAAAACAAAAACCGCCAATGTAAGTAGTTACACTTGACCTTTTTTTGATTCTGCGTTTTGGCACTAACAGGTGGGTGGAGTTTGTAACTATTCTCGATAAACCTTTTTAACAGGTAATACGTTTTGTAGTGGTCATTTTCATTTTCTGCAAGAGGAAGTAAAAGAACTTTCAGAAGTTCGGGAGCCCCTGAGTCACCCTGTTGACCTACAAAGACATGCTTACGCTTATTTTAAAGCTATATAAATTCTTTTTCATGGTCCCTTTAAAAAATTTTCAAATATCTCTTTCCGTTCAAAAGATATGATTTTTGCAACGCTGAATCGGCCAAACGAGCCACTGTGCGGCGTTGGAATTCTCTTCCTTGGCACATTAAATAATTAGTAACGGCCGATCAGACCACGGTCACCTTAACCACCTATACAATTTAAGAAATCTCTGGTTAAGTACTCAAAAAATTTTATTGTGTCTTTCATTGTATAGATCACATAGGCTCAATTTAAAATAATTTGAAAATATTAACTTATTATGAAAGTGGAAACATAGTGTTCAAGGACAGAACCCTTCTATTTCACTCGGTAGTAGAGATGGGCGCGTGTCGAATATTTTATACACGACACGACTGTAACACGAATGGCATATTTTTTTAACACGCACGGTCAAAAATTTCGTAAACACGACACGTCTTTATTAATGTGGAAAAAATATTTCCTAAAATTCTTTTTTAATTTTGTTTAATCGAGTTGTTTTTAAACAAGTGTGACCAACAGCCGACAAAAGGAATAATATAGATAATAATGCAAATGCAATTTAAATTTTGCCAATTCAAATTGCAAAGCAATTAGTTTGCTTGAAACATACACAAATATTCCGAATTTCTTTAGTTTTGCTAACGTGATCATAAGATTGCATTTATTTTCAATTTATACTAAATAAATACTTTTAAATTTAAAATAATGTCTTGGAGTAATTATTGGCCTATTCTACATCTTTGGTTAGAGAAAATAAATTTAAAGGAGGTGAAAGCCCATTTAACCATGACTTGTAACTTTCGTTGAACCTAACCGAAAATTTTTGGTTCGAAACAAGTTCATCTTTGTCTAAAAGAGGTTCGGATCAAGGTTCGGATTATAGTAAAAGAAAAGTGGGAATTCCAGGTTCGAACCGGATCGGCTTACAACCGGGTAGTGTCGTGTTTCTCGTTTTAAGTCGTGTTAGACAAAGACTATGTCGATTCTTTGAACGCCTCCGGCGACGAGAAATTGTTTTCCATTTCGCAAAATAAAGCATCAAAATTGTCAAAAAAAAAATCTTTTAATACATAATTGCGTGAAAATAAAAATTTTGACAATTAACTAGTTTTTCGCAAGTTTTTTCCACTTAAAAGGCACTTCTGCATGATAAAGCTCTAAGTTGGCTGCAGTCTCTGCTATAAACTCATTGTTTGAGCTGATTTTTGAGCTATTTATTTATGTTTGTATAAAAAAACGCTGAGATTCTTTTAATTTACCATTTCATTTTCCTTATCCAAAAATGTTCATAAAACTCAGATCTTTTTATAAGTACTCAAAGCCGGAAACCGTTTAATAGTTCAGATTTAGCCAGAACCTGTTGCAAGTTCTAACGTCCACTCATCTGGCACTGAACCCATCTTATCCAGCGATTATTAACCAAAAACATTATTAGAGAAATTCGAAAATCTATTAGGTATCCCAGTGTCGACCACTGGAAATTATTAAATGTATCCTGCTTACTTGGTTTTTAATTGAAAAATGTTAGCGGCACTTGGCCACTTTGCACATAACTGACAAAACACCGCGGGTCTGATCTGGTCTGGTCTGGGTCTCTGCTCACTTTTCCATCTTCGTTTTTTTGCTGCTGCGTCTGTTGTTCTAATCTTAATCGCTGCTAATCACAGGCGATCAATTTTTCCAAGCAATGCCAAAGAAGACGTGCTGGCAATTTGAAAAACTATAGAGTATACTGGTTGAAGAAGCCTTCTTGTGCTCCACTTTGAGGTGAGAAGCATTCAATCCTTTCATTGCATGTTACGGGCTGCCAACGAGTTGCTAACACGTCTGGGGCGAGGCACCTTGCAGTTGGAGGTTGATTGCCAGGAGTTGATTTGATGCATGCAAGGCATAAACTGACCTTGACTATGGCAGAGCGGAGCGAGAGCTTAACCATGCCCACAAGCCACACACGACAAGCCAAATTCTGACATTTGCATAACACGCAGAACCAAATAGAATGCCAAGATCTGCCGCATGGGATTTGATTTATGTGCCACAAGTGTGACTGCCGTTAGCCGGGGCGTTACACAGACTCCACGAGTCGAAGTCGGTGGCCGATTATGCAATATTGATTGCACAATAATTGGCGAAAGGGCGCAATCGGCAATACCCCTACAAGGTGTCGAGCCACTAACGAGCCAAATGCTCCTGCCATAAAAACTCATAACTATGCACTTCCGCCATTGTGGTCAAGTTGGGGGCCTCTGCCGATGTCCCAGCTCTTGTCCATGTTGCTCTTTAATATGATAACAAATTATGGCCAGAACGAAGTGCAGTGTGCGGCGCTTTACATGCAACTCTTGGCCACATACGTATATGGTGTGCAACATGAGCTGCTTTGGCTTTTATGATTATCATGATATACGAGTGCCCATTGTTTTCGGGAGCACCGCGAGAGACTCACCAAAAATGGCCAGGCCAAACTGCGAGCTGTGTAAAATTTAAATGAGCCGCCGAGTTTCCCCCAAAATGAACGAAGAGGGAACGGAAAACAAAACCCAGTTGGCAGCCAAACAAATTTGTTGCCTCGTGTACTTCGTTTTTCCGTTTTCCTTAATAACATTCTAGTTGTACGAGCAGCAGAACGCTTATCAGAGCACATTAGGTGAGAATTGTGTCACCTAATTAGCGTAAATGAATCAAAAAGGCAGACGACGACAAACGGCACGGCCTAATCCAAGCCAATCAGCAGCAATCCCGTTTAAAAACGTGACAGAAACGAAAACCCACCAAATGAGCATTGAAAGCCTTTTGGGCTAATTTCCAAGCAGCAGAGAAATTTAAATAGAATTTTCTTTGGCAAACGTGACACAAGGAAATTGAGATTTGAAGCCAGTAAAAATAGAGAAAAGGATTTCAAATGTTTGAAATAGTTAAAAAAAATATTCCTTTATATTTTAAGGAAATTTTTAAAGTTTTTAAATAATTTACCAGGAGATCTTTCTTCCTTCAATCTTGTTGAAATTTCGTGAAGATCCAACTTAATAGCGACTACGTTATTAATCCACCCTCCGGCTGTCTGAACCATCCTGAAAACTAGGAATTCCCTGACAATTTCCGTACTCAGTCAATGTCATTCCAAAGTGTGTATCAAAGCGTTTTTATGTTTACTCTTGGATTTCTTTTTAGTGTTCCTATTATTATGGCCATTACCATTATGATTTCTGTGTTAAGCCAAACGGTCAAACAGCGTTTAGAACGTGCGATGCTGCTGCCGCTGATGATGATGCTCAATTGGACAGTTGGGCAGTTCTTGGTCATTGACAAAACGACTTTCACCGTGCTTAGAATGCTGTGCAGTGACATCTTTTCTTTAAACGATTTCTTTTGCAGAATTCCACGAGAGGCCTACCAGATGTACGCCAGATAGACATAACCAGGTTGAGTGAAGATCTCTCTATTAATGATAACTCTGCAGGGCTATCCCTGGGCCCACAAATTAGGTTAAATACTTTATTAAAATCCCCCTTGCTTAATTAGTCAATTAAGAAAGTCTTGGAATTGCATCATTTGTCTGTATAAAATTTCATTTGGAAATATTTTTTGGGGTCGCACGCGCTTTTAGCCAGAAATTCCAGATCCCCCTTTCGGATAGCCACGCTTATTCAATTTCATTTTGACATACTCGTATTAAGAAAATTTGCAGCGCTACCCACGGCCAGGCACTCTGTGCAGCATATCTCAAAGGGCCGCGCTCATTCCCCCGAGGACACAAACAAATTACGGTAATCAGCTTTAATTAACGGGAGCCTAAAGGGTCTCGGTCTCGTGGATTCCATTTTAGTTACTGGCCCCCGTAGGGGCGTTGAACTTATTTGGCAAGAGGCGTTGGCCATTCAAATGAAATCTCACAGTGAGGCCAATTTATGACTGGCCCCCCAAAAGATTTCGATCTTCAATCATAAATTCGATAGTGAGCGGCCCTTTTGTTGGAGTCGGAGTTGGAGTTGAAGTGTGTGCTAAATGCTTACACATTGTATACACTAATCAGCACAACAATCGGGCATTTGTCTAAATGTGGAGTAAAGCAAACAATTTGTTGTTTGTATGTACAATTTCATGCTTTAAATATTTCACAAACAACAATTGTTAATCAAGAAATCATAAGTCGAGCATGTGTATGTTTGCCCAACTAAGAAATGAAGTCACTTTGAACCACGCCGCCAAAGAATTCTTTTGGCATTGATACAATTTGGCCAAAAGTGTCTTTTGTGCAAAAAGTCACAGAAAGCCAACGTGGATTCTTACTTTAATATAACTGCAGGAAATGGTCAATTTAGACTGGGTGTGCAAAAGAAAAATGAATTACTTAAAAATAAATAATAGAAATAATTGCAGACTAACTGCTTTGACCATGGTTCGGGATACAGATGTTAAAAAAAAAACTAAAACAACTTGCTGAAGTCGAGACCGACTTAAGTTAGTTTGAGTGTCTCTGAGAATGTGTCACCGAACAAGGTTAAACATAAGTTACTGATGTCAATCCAGAATTTCACAGAATTACAGGAGCTGTTATAGATCTCTATGCTATCCTTTCAAGTACTGCATATATGCATTCCTGTAAGTTCAGTCACATTTATTATATTCAGAGATTCCGCTAGTTTCCGAACAAAAGTTAGTACAAATCGCGAATAAAAACGGTTTGGTATTTTCAAGATATATTAAAATTTGGATTTTGTATCAAAATAGATGTAAGGTGGATAGTTAAATAATGATGATTACTATTCGTGCAAAGAAGGTTCAAACAATCTATCATCAAAAGATTGGAAGATTAGAGGTTCTTACAATGTGGGAGATTGTCAGGCAGAGGACGTGGCAAAAAATTTAAATAACTTTGATTTGCCAGCAAGTATAAGGAGTTTACGTTTTATACACTTCAAATAGCAAGCTCTTCTAATTTTTGAGATCTCTTCGTTCATACGGACGGACACGGACACGCGGACACAGCTGTTGATGCTGATCAAGAATATATATATACCTTATAGCGTCGGCGATGAAACCTTCTTCTACCTTCTAAAAATTTATGTAGCGTTATTTTACAAATATAATTTTAACGGGTTTTATTGTATAAATTTGAAATATATTTATTGAGTTCCGCTCGGTCATAGACTAGAAAAATCTAGACTGAACGTTTGAGATGATTTTTTGGTTACGACGCACAGTGGCGCCATTTTAGTTCTTTCTTTTCAAAAATAATAACTTTTGAACCAAAATTCAGATAATTGAATAAATCAAATGGCAATTGTTCAACCTATACAACCTATGTTAGAAAGATGTGATACGCCTACTATATGCTTACCTTTAAATGGTGTGTTCTTTTTTAAAAACTGAAAATTTGTTAGCTTTGACAGGTTGTATCTTCTAAAATAATCCCATTTTATTAAGGGATGCATACTTGAAATCGTTGGAGAATTTCCTATAAGATTGGTTCATTCAAAATTTTCGGCTGCCGCAGTATGTAGTATTAAGTATTTTTTGCTCTAGTGAACCATCGATACGAATTCGTATAATGTTGACGCTCCTGGGCAATGTAACGACTCGAAAAGAATCGAGCGATCTATGTTGGAACAGACGGTTGATGAAACCAACATAATTCGACGAGAAGCCCAACATCAATATCTTTATCAAACTTCCAACTTTCATTAAATAAAAAATAAAACTATTGGGGCCATTCAGCAGATATTTTCGATTAGCGATTTGTGTTTTATGATTGCTGATTTTAAATAGTATATTTTTAGGTGGCGTATTAAATTAGAAATAAGGGTTTTCAACATAAAAATGTCAGTTTCATACGATTCTTTAATATATACTATCAGTAATCGAGTGTTTCTGTGAATGCGCCCATTGTATGTTCTACAAACCTTTACTAAAAATGATTGTTTCTACGAATGCTTGGCAAGAATCTCCAACATCTTCTCTTGGTTTACAGCGATCCATTCTAAAATCCGGTTTTGGTCCTGTGAGCATTCAATCAAGTATGCGACTATAGTCTCGCTGCGGTCCGAGATTTCCGATTCGTTATGAATGGATTCGGGAGCCAGCAGCCACTTTTTTGAATGGCTGGACGACCAGTCTCAGCCAAAAAATACTAAAAAACGGTCGAACCACCGCAGAATAAGTGTCAGCATTATATCATCCTACATCGATATATTTTGGGACTACATTTTTAATTTTTTCATATCAATAATAAACCGATTTGATACACTTGAATTTGTGTTGTCCGATAATATCAAACATATATAAATATTACACTCACAAGTTACAAGTGTACATATTACAAGAGTAATAGCTCATATTACAAGTGAAATAGCTCATCATAGATTCTCTTTAGAGTGGTTTGACAATCAACTTTTTATAGATATATGATAAGTGTAAAGACCCCTTAAAGGTTTCGATGTGTAATAGCCAAAGGGACCCTAGAAGTATATTTTCTTGATCAGCATCAATTATCATGTCCGTATGAGCGCACAGATCTCAGAGATGGTAAGAGTTTGAGATTTGAAGTGTATCGAACATAAACACCTTTTTAAGGGTCGGCTCCTTTTGCCTTTTACATACATTTGCACAAACTCAATATACTTTTTGTAACATTAGAACAGAGTAGAAAAAGGACTGCAGGGCTTCAACGAGAAAACCATAAAATATGGGGTCTAGTTAGCAGTTATCTAGAAAATGGTTTTAGTAATTAAATTAAATCGCTCTCTATGACTTTGTCATTTTATAGCTATGGCTACAGTTAATTAGTTAATTGCAATCTATATTTGCTCATTTATGTTTGAAAGTCAACAGCGCCGCGCAAATTGAATTGTTTCGCCTGACCCACCTGCGGCTTGCTTCTTCCACACTTAAACAGGCCTCATTAGGGAAAACTTAATAAAAACCAATATCGTGAGTGTGCAATACATAAAAATTCCAAAGTGAGTTTAAATACTTGGCAAACAAAAACAAACGAAAGAATAAAATTTTCTCAGCTCATATTTCACCTGGTCTGGGCATAATATTACGCCCAATTTGGGCTCTGTGTTCTGTGTCGTCGTCCCTTGTTAACAGCAAACAGTTCGGTTACAATGGGATAACGTTTGCTGTTGTTGTGTGCCGTTCCACTGGCCGACGGGTGTAATGGCTATTGGAGGAAGTCTGTGTCGGTTAGCAGCCGAAATGGACTATATTAATTATGCAAAGGTCTGTGTAAGGGTAACCAAGCAGCAGCGTTCTTTTGTGGTTTTGCTTGCCTTTTTTTTTTTTGGCACATTTTCATCGTTTACCTGTTGGGGCCAAGCAGCAGCTAGCAACTTAATCAGCAAACTTTAGCGGATGCTGTTACTTAGAATTTGCACACGACCTGATGATGCTGAGCCAGGCGATTCACATGTCTGGCGAGTGAAAGAATTATTGGCTGCGGCTGTTGGGATTTCCGTTGAATGCTAATCGCATGAACAACAACAAATACCGTAATTAAAAGTGGGTTTTGCTTGGACAAATTAAAACAAAAGAGTTAGGCAACAAACTTGAAATTTCGCAGCTGCTTTCTTTGGCGTTGGCCAAAATTTTCATTTTCAGAAAGTCCACAAAAATACAATTCACACAAATAATAATAATCATAATGTTAATAATGCACCTGCAAATCAGCGGCAAATCAACTTAAATCATCAGCTTAAAGCAGCTGCTATTGTGAAATGCAAATTGCCTTTCCCCTTACCAAGAAAATGGATGAACATTTTCGACCATATTTCGCGCTTTGTATTTCCGGTAAAGTTTCCTTGTGCGACATTTCATTTAGCAATTGTCGCCTTGTCTCTGCTGTTGTTGTTGGTGTTGTTTTGTGTTGTTTGTGTTGTTGCCTTTCTCCCAATCGTGATGATCATCAATTTAAGTAACTCATTAGTATGCGCAATCGTGCTTTTTCATCTTCTTGATTGAAAGCGAAAGGTTTTTTTTTCAACTTGAAAATTGATTCAGTGGATTTTTGGGCGGCTTTTGTTGAACTCTTGTAGAGTTTACGGGCTTAATATGCAAATGTCTTAATCATATTTTGAAAAAATTTGAGCTATATAGAGTAAAACCTTAGAAAACTAATTTTATGCATTTCAGAAAAGCTCGACTCACATCAAGAATTTATATACTATATGGAGTCGAAAATGAAAATTTCTATGGGTTCCAAACTTTTGCGATAAATTAGCATATACTTTCCAAGTGTAAAAGGTCTGAAAGAATCGTGATTTCACGAGTTTGTGAAAATTTGTGAAAAACAAACAATTAAACTATCGTATAGAGGACACTTTAATGAACAATATTGCACTAACAGTTACGACAATCCATCAAACTTTTACTCCACGAAACAGAATTACTTTGAGGTTAAGCTCGCCTAAAACAACACACTGCAAAAACATATAAAACAAAGGACAAAGCACATTTATACAAAAAACTCGAACAAACTTGTATTAAAAATACCTTGATCATTATTTTCAATATTTTACTTCAATTGTTTAAATCAATTTTCGTTTATTTTCAAGCCAATAAACTTAGACAAAATTTTGCCACATCAAAAGCCACGTGCTGAGTGAAATTCATGGGCTTTTCAAAACTTTAAGGGCTGCATTTCTTAATAAAATTTTTAGATTCTATGACCTCTGGGATATACTCATTTAGAAAATAAAATGTTTTTTTTTATAAATCACAATTTTTTTAACTTTATGCCAAATAAATCGACTTTGGGAACATTGTGCACCAGTTCGGTTCATAAAATGGTTTATGTAGCAATCCGTACCGCGGTTTTGGTTCGGTTCAGTGGTTCACGGTTAATATATTCACGCCTGATTCTATATTAAAATTTCCGAATTTTAACCGAAATACAAAAAAAAAGCAATACAAATCCTGAAACGAAATATCAGATGACCAAGCATAAGTAAGCGTCAGTCTATTCTCTGAACGAAAAGGATGAGCTCTTATCTCTCTTTAAACGTTAAATAGAAGACTGGAAGGTATTGCATAAATATTGTATATTTTCACCTGTAAAATATAGTAGATTTTATATCAGAGGTGCCCAACGCCTATACTCGCAGGGCTCTTTTGTTGTTGATTAGCTCACTGCAATAGTCGCGAGCAAACAAAGTCACAATCAGAAGTCGCGGCATACGCGGGAGACATTTGTGTTTCTTCTCTTTCTCTCTTGTAGTTGCTTTTAAAGGCACATTGAAGATAGAGAAAAACCAAACACGATGTTTGGATTTTGATCTTAAGATACCATTAGTATGACAGCTAATAAGATGGTCGTCCGATTTCGATCAAACTGCATAATTAAGCATATAAAATTAATAATTGGTAGGTTTAGAATCGCCACCATTCTCAGCAGCTATTGTATAAGATATAGTCGTTCGATTTATATAAAATTGAGAATGCATAATTTATTACTAAATGAAGACGTTATCAGTAAAAACAAAAAAGTTTTTCTAACTACAAATAATTTTTGAACCAATCGTTTTTAAGTCAGCTACTTGCTATAGTCATACGATGCGGCTGGTACTGCCTTTTGTTTAAGATAGCTTTTAGCTGAGGCAGGAAACTGGCAGGACTGAGCTTGTCATGCTGAACAAGAATATATATACTTTATGGGGTCAGAGACCCTCTGCAAGGGTATAAAAATGGGGTATAGTCACCCCTTGTTCTAGCCGGCAAGAGGTCAAGCGATTTTCCTGTGCTCATTAAATGAAAACCCAAGTTTTCTGTAGCTTTCCAATATTTTAAAAAACCCATGCGATGTTCTAAATTTCAGGGCATTTTTCGACCCATTTTTTGGAAAATACATTTTTCTTGGTCCAGCCCGGCTTTCGTTTTCGGATTGTTTTAGTTCTTGGAGCCTTTCTCTCCACCGGTTGACTTCGTTTTGGCTGCCTAATTCGATTAAATGCTTTGGCTTGGACAGAATTTGTAATTTTGTGGAGCATAAAACGCACGACAACAATGCACTGACCACCGCAAGAACAAATCGGACAAATCATAATTTTCATGTACCAATAACTCAGTTAAGTGCAATCTCATGGGCAAAATTGATTTTCTTTCTTCTCTAACAACAACTTTATGCGCTGATTTCCGTTTAATTAATGATATTGAACGTCGTCTTCGTCGTCGTCTCCGTCGTGTGTGCCCGATTTTGTAATCGAAATTATGAATGAATGCATTCAGGCAGGCGCAGCAGTGGCCATTCAAGAGAAGAGCAGCCGAAGAGAGCCGAACAAGAGTCTTCCACTTTTCCTGTCTTTGCAAACACAAACTTCAACTCCAGCTTCAGCTCAAACTCAGCACAGCCCACTCGAGTCTACTTTTGAGTGGATTGCGTTTGCACTCATTTCTTTTTGACTTTCTTTGTGTGTGTGTCTGCCTGGCTTTGTGGCTTTCTTTTGCGACTGACTCGCTTCTGGCCGCTCACAACGATTGCCATTGTCAAGGCGAACGCACGCTTAGACGGAGTCGGAGCAAGTCTTTAGCTGCTGCAAAAGAAAAACTTCTCAGAAAAACTTATATAACGTCTGATTAGCCCGACGTTTACTTTAGTTATTCGGTCAACTCTCGACGGTCAAGTTCGCAGTGCAACTCGACTGGATCGGCACAAAAATAAACACACACATACAGTACACACACACTCACACACAAACTCAATCCAAACAATCGCCAACCGACGCATTGTATATTTATCCAAGGAAGTGTCGACTAGGAATAACAACAGCAATCAAATCCTAACTAATGTGCAATGTGTAATCAACAAACAGTGCTCTCACATAAATAAATAACTTATCGTTTTGGTTTAAGTGAAGCGTGACTCAGCAGCAACTGACAACGATTAAAGATACCAAAAGAAAGGAAAGGAAAGGATATTTTTTGGCCATTTGTGACATTGACAAGTTGCAGTTGCCAGTTGTGCCAGAAGAGTGAATTCTTGGTGAGTGTTTATTAACTTTTACAAGATCTGTGTAAGCCATTGAAGTGACAAGTGTGAAAGCCTTAAACAGTGATCAGCCAAAATATATAGATTTTTTTTCGGGAGGTGGGAGGGGGGTTGCTTAAGTTCTGGCTGATCATGGTCGAAGAATGTTCAAGACATTTTAAGTTTTCAATTGGAATTAATTGTTAAATAAGTTAAATTGGAAAAGTAATTGATTAAGTCCGGGTTTAATCAAATTTTAATCAGATGGCTGACACCCTTAAAGTAAAGACATTCTATAATTAAGCTGAAAAGACACATTACATTTTCATCATTTTAAATCAATGAGATAACGTTGTAAGTACAAGAGAGACAGAGTATCCTGATATGAGGAGCGGGCTAATTTCTAGAATGTAAGACAAATCCTTTCTGAGTTAACATAGCCGGCTTTCATTTCTCCTACAGAAATCCCTTTTGGATTTAAGATAATATATTTTTAAATTTGTAAAAATTAAACACAATTTTCACACTTTTTTAAATCAAAGCACTTTTTACTATTTAAACAAAAAATTTGTTTTTTATAAAGACTAACCAAACAGGAGAGGATCTAAATTTCCTCGGATAATTAATAAAAAATTTAATAACCCCTTTAAGGAGTCCTGTTCTAATTAATTCTAATTCGTTGGTTTTCATGGATGATGAAAAATAAGTTTTTTTTTTTTGCAATGGAGTTTTAACTCTTGTACTTACATGGAAATAGGGTGATTCAGTTTATTTTATTGGCATAATTTTGTTAAAAATTCTAAACAAACCCTTGCTCAAAAATTTCAAATTAACGTATTGACATCATATTTCTTTTATTATTTCGATGCAATTTGGATGAAAAAAATCTTTAACTTTGCTGTTCGGATTCGGTAGTAAACTTTAGGTCCTTTTGTGTTGAGAGAAGCTCAGCCTGGTTCTTTGGGGCTGTAAAGCCAGATATTTATGTATGTTAGAAGAATACTGTTAAAGTGAAGAATACTGTTAAAAAATACTGTCGAAAAATTTCACTTAAGGGTTCAATTTGAACTTCTGGCAAATTGCGTAAAATCTTGAAGGATGCATTCAAACTCAAGCAGCTTATTTCGCATATATTTAGTACATACAATTTTCATTTGAAATGCAAAGGTGTATACTAAAATCTACAGAGAATTTTGGGACAACCCATAATTTGTAAAATTATATTAAATAATGGTTTACAATTTTATTTAAAGAATTTAAGAAATTTTGCAGTTGTCCCCAGCCTAATTTTAAATGTATTTGAAAAAAATTGCCCAACATTGAACACAGAGTTATTTAAGTGCTCTTCAAAGTCACGAATAGTAAAAATTCTTAAGAAAGCTATTAACAAAAAGAACTGAGCGGATGTCTTAATTTATTTAGAAGAACAGCAAAGTTTAAGAATTTTTTTCATAGCTAGTTACTTCACAGGTGGCGCCAATAACTGATAAAGGTGACCGGATGTGTAACAGTTTTAGAGATAGTAAAAGAGACATGGGTTCGATTCCGCTTAAGAACATCAACAATAATAAAAAAAAATGTTCTAAAAACTTTTATACATCCGGTCACCTTCACCAGCTATTGGCGCCAGCTGTTAAATAAAGTATACAAGCTGCTTCGGATTCGGCGTTAAACTGTAGGAGTAGGTCCCTTTCTCTTGTGCAAATATTAACAAACAGACAGAAGCCAAAAGACTGAAAGCAGCACGGCTATTGACCTTTTGAGGCAGTAAGAACTCAACCTTTAACGCTAAGGATACAATAGTTCATTTGACATTCTTAGAAATTAACAATACTATTTCTTTAGTATTTGTATAATTTAGTTTTATATTTAGAATGAAAGAAGTTCGTTATTTGAACTTTTTTAAACTTATTTTTACAAATATTATTTGGAAAATGAGGGGGTCCACCTAAAGCAAAGTTCACACGGGCTAATAAATTACTCATTACTTACTCAAGCTTTACACTTTTTTCTTCAATTCCATGAAGGCACCAAAATCTTATCAAGGTCGCCAGAACAACAATCTGTTTATTGCTTTTAATTTTTTAAATCGCCAGTTATTGAAACAAACTTGATTTGCTGATGGTATAAACATATCTATTTGCAAAATTGGTAGTTCTAACTTGTATTGTGTTCCCAAATCGACGCGTTCATACGGATAGACATACAGAGGGACAGACGGCCATGGTTATATCGAATCGACTGTTCATGCTGATCAAGAATCTATATACTTTATAGATTTGGAAATTTTTTGCTTTTGCCTCTTAGATAAATTTGTTCAACTTACAGATACCCTTTTAACCCTCTTTTAATGGGCACAGGGTCTAAAAACCATTCAACCATCCAACAGGCTAGAAGAATTATGCACCACATTTTTTTTAATACTTCGTATTTTTAATGTTTGGAGTTTCCAGACAAAATCCTTGAGACTAACCCTCCTCGAAATTTTAGTGATTTACAACCTCAATCTTAATACATTGGTCATGCTAAGGAAGTAAAGGGGTAGTATATATAAACAGGGATGCAAACTGCTTAGGAATTGGGTTCATTAATTCAATTAGGCCTTAAATCACCGGCTCTATTCACAAACTGGTTTTTTGATATAATCACACTTTGGATTCAGTTCGGTTCAGTGGATCACGCTTCCTTTTTTGGTTTAAAGATCTAATATTTTTTCATTTTATTCTTTATAATCGGAATGTTTGATGATAATGAAGGATAATAATGAAATAGTTTAGTCCATCAATAATTTTTTTTTTAAAGCCTAAAATATGTTTATTTAAATTATGAACAAGTTTTGATCGTTCAAACTTTGACACCCATTTTCTCCCCTAAGAAAATTCTAGAACACAATTTAAAATTGCTTTTATAGTGCTCACTGTCGTATTAGAAGAAAACTAATAACAGTTATAGGTTCACTTCCTTAAGCGTTTTAGCAGAGCGTTGATGTCCAATCCTTGAGTCTGTCAGAACAAACTTTAACTTGAACTCTTTTAAGTTAAATTGTAATTCCTTAAAGTATTTGAATAATTTTCAAATATAAAATTTTACGTAATAAATGATTTTTACACTCTTATAAAGATAATCCCAAGATATAAAAATATTTGTATTACGAAACGTTATATCTTACTTATCTTTCTGTTCGGTTCTGCAGGTTTCAATACGTTTTGGTTTGGTGTTTATAAGTTTGTCACATCAAATGTTACTAATAAGGTCAAGAAAGGCGAAGGCAAAACGGTTTATTAAAGAAAAGGTTCAAAAGCAAAAGCAGGGCCAATATGGTGTTCCTTTTTTCATCCTACAGCACACTGATCCTATACTGATGCAATACCGTAAATGTCATTTAGGTGAAAACCACAATCAAATTCGATTAACCAAGTCGAGCTTCTCGGCACTCTCTTGATCAAGCTCTTTTTAGTTCCTATATCAAAGTTGGAAAAACTTCTCTCTCTTTCCTTACATTGACATTCATCTTCTAACTTACCTAGATACAACAAATTAGTACCTTTCCCAGCCACTCTATATATATATCATTTACATTTACTCCAATTTAAAATGCACCCTTTTCTGTTTATCAAGAAGGAATTAAACAAGTACATTTATATATGTACATATAATTGCCCTTTGCTTTCTGTCTTTATGGCCATAATTAAAACAACACAAGCCAAGCAATTATAATAATCAAGCCCAGGTCTAGATGCATTTGATGTGGTGTGAAATCCACTGCACCAAACGTGTCAAAATCCCCCATCTATTCAGCACAGAAACTTGCAATCTGTGAATGACCGAAAGACCACCAGCTGAAATGATGCATTGAATGTCAGCGGCAAACAGCTACTTGTCTTGGCTAGGGTTCCTTGGCTTGGTATTTAAATTTGTTCACATAATTGCCCTGGCCATGACTTGGGCTGGGTGCCTGGCTACCTGGCTACCTCTGCCTGGGTGCTTGGCATCATCGTCATGATGACATGACAGTTACAACACAGTACAGCCGTGTGGAGTAATCTTATCTTGGTTGGTTGCCTGCCTGGCAGCTATTAATTTACGCAACCTGCCAGTCGCTGTTGATTAGACGAAGCGTGCGCTTTAATTGCCGCCAAATGGGCAAACACTGGGATGAGATATTCCAGGTGGTGGTGGTGGAAGGTTGGAGAGCCTTTGGCTTTGCAATTTGTCATGTGCATTTAATATTCGCTTCGGAGAGCATCTGCTGGAAAACAATTTGCGTTTGTTTGTCCAGCTTGTTTGTTGCAGTTAGCGTTGATTATGCCTCAAAATGCAGCTGGTCTTGCTCACGCCCCTTTTGTGGCCGTGCAGTGTCAGCAAAGCAATTTCAAATGTCTGAAATGAGTTTCTAATAGAGGGAGACCCCCCAGCCGGTTCGTTCTGCTGTGAAATTGAAAGATTTGATTTGACACTTTTCTCCCCCTCTCTCTCTCTCTTTCCCCTCTCATATTTCTAATTTACTTTTGCGGCTACCGATGATGGCCATAATCATCATCAGCCTCATCATTGCTAATCAAGTTGTCGTCAAAAGAAATCGCCATAAATTCTGAGTAAAAGAGCTCTCCAGCCAGCCAATTCCAATTGGTAATCATTGTCGAAGCAAAAACCGCTTCCGTTTCAGTTTATCAAAGAAAATTGATTGAGTTTCGCCGCTGGGCATCAACTTTTTCTTTCCTACCACCCAAAAATGGGCTCTCAGTTCTGTTTACAGTTTTGCCGTGTGCCAAATTTCCATTTTTGTTTGTTTTGAGATTGTCAACTTCTGGGTCAGTCGGTGGGCAATTAGCAAAAGATTATCCCAACAATGGGAAGACATCTAACTGTTTGCAGTTTCAAGTGAAGTGGGTTAATGTGACTCAATCAGTAAGGGGAATTGGTAAACAAAACTTTCTACCCCAAAATGAACTCGATTATGCATACGCCCTGTGGCGGGGTGACTCGAGTTCATTGCCAGCTGCTGGAGTAGCCAACCCACATTTCAGCTGTCATTCACGGCTGCAGCAGGAGTTTGGCACGTTTGCCACCTGATTGGTCTGGTCTCTCTTCGCTGCTTGACAAGCAGCTTGGCTAATTCATCCAGAAGTGGCTGCCCGAAATAATTTGCTTTTCTGTGAAAGTATTTTTGGTTTTAATTGCCATTTAATTGAAAAATAAAAGTTTTTGGCTCATGCATCTGCACAGCTGCCGGCCAGCAAATATCTAAGCCAAGTTCATGCGAGTTTCACTTTTTCTTCACACAAAATATCAATGAACTCTTGCCACCCCAGACAATGGCAGGAGTTGGCCGCCTCAAGGCAGGCGCAAAATGACACAAAACCTCATCGACAACGATTCCTGGGCAGAAGCCCGACAACGTCGCTGCCGAAAATTACCAAGAAATAATCGTTGAAGAATTTGACTTTCGCTTGTTTGTCTCTGCAGTCGACGGCCATAAATAAAAAAGACCCCCGAAAAGATTTGTGATTGTCGCCGATTAAATGCGCGAAAAGCTGCACAAGCTGAAAAATTGGCCTGGCCATAAAGGAGCGGAAAATGCTTTGGGTGCAACTCTCAAATGTGCACGATCAAGGCGTTTGTATTTGCTTACACTTTGACATTTGGCAGCTGGCAGTCTTCTGCCTCTCTCTATGTGTGTGGATGGATGCGCATATGTCTAATGATAATGCCAAAGGAAAAGCTGTGGAAAGTAAAAGCGGACTTAAGGATGCATGAGAATTGGACAACACAAACGTCAATTGATTATCTGTATTTGATTGAATGGTAAAGAGAATGCAATTGATTGAATTAAAAAAGAAAAATCAATTTGTTCAGAAACTTGGGGAATAACTCAAATTGGTTTGGTTGAAATTATATCAGATTTAATGAAAACTCATTTTTCTTCAAGTCAATTCATGAGCACATTGCGATGCCTTATATAATGTATTCCCTGATTAACACTATTAATGTTGAAGCGGGTTCTCAATACGGAACCATTGTATGGACAAAATAAACTTATCTCTAGCTGGGACTACTAGCTAGAATAGGTTGATCAAAAATCTTCTTCTACTCAAAGCGAAACAATTGTAGAAGAAGTTCTTTATATCTACAAATGAAGAGACGAAAAAGTGTGCTGGCACCTTTTTAAGTCAACTCTCCCTGCCGTCAAGAGGAACGTGTTTTCCGCGTATCCTTATCAAAACTAAGTGTTTCGGCTTCCATAGGCATCCCTATCGTGCTCTTCTCTGAAAGAAGCTTAATGGTGGTGCCTAGTCTAGCCACTTTTCATCTGTGTTCCGGTGTCTAGGCACAAATTTTAGGTAAATATGGAAGTGTTGTGCGATATCGTTCAGTGATAGGCGATATTCGGTGAGCGTTTTATCATTATAATAAGGCTTGACTTTCTGTCTATATAAAGACGTTTCCTTCTTTCAACATGAGGTGGCAGTAGTGTTGGGTTGTTTATGAGTGAGTGAACCAAAAAGAGTTGCTCACTAAACTGAATAAGAGAGCATGCACGTTCTTAATTATTCTTTTTTGTTCAATGACTGTTCACTCAGTTGTTCTTTGACTCAGTTATGCTTCTACTTTGAGACAGTTCACTCTATTGTTTTTTTTGTTCAAAGAATCTTTGCTTGGCTGTTTTCTGCTTAGCGTTTATTTTAGGTTCCGAATGTATGACAACTTTGTGTTAAAAAACTGGCTGCTTTGGCAGTCTATTGATTAGAAATCATTGCTTTATTCAGGCGCATTTCAAATGAACAACTGAACAGCTGAAAAATTCTTGTGAGTTTGAATCACTTTGAAAAAAAAAAAAAAGGTGAACATGAACAACCTTTTCCCAACACTAAGTGGCAGCTTCCTTAATGAGTCCATCTGCTTGGTACACACCACAGCAGCGGTGGGCATGAAATTAAAGTAATAACCCTTATAAGCGTGGCTCGAGTCGAGCCCAAGTGTCGCTTGTGCCGCTTACCCATTAAGTAATATGTTTTTGCTGCCGTCTGCTTGTGTGTTCTGGCGCTATAAGTGCATGCATTTTGTTTTTGTTATTCTTTCCGTAGCGACGCGATTGCGTGCGCGTCAAGGTGGCGGAAATATGGCAGCAAGGGCTTGCACATCCCTGCACTACAGTGAATGGAAAGGCGGAACGATAAGTTCAAGTCGAAGTTGAAAGAGAAAATGCCCCCTTCTACTTTAACATCGAGCTTAGAACCATCGGTGTAGATTAGAGTTGGGTAATATAGTTGTTCTGTTCCGGAAAAATGTTCCGTTTTTGCACCTTTACTAGGTGTTATATTTGAATAGTTTCATTCAGGTACCAAAATTAAAGTGGAATTGCATGAATCCTAAATAACTAATACTAGCAAATCGAGTATAAGACTTAATTTTGGAGCCAAAACGAAACAATGTTGATCTGAGCTGATTGCCCAAATCTATTGTAGATATAGATGCCTTTGGCCCTTGCTATGGGTAAGGTTATACCAGTCATTCGAATTGTTTATCGAAGGTCGCTACGATTGAGGTATCCATGCAGTTCTGGAGGTGGCTATTGGCCATGCTGGAACTACCTACCCCGCAACTTCTCACATGGGTACTTACTTGAGTGACCCTATGGCAAGCGAACGCCGAAAAACCAACTGACTTGATCCTACATGTGTACTTACTTGAGTGACCCTATGGCAAGCGAACGATCTACCACCCAATTAACTGTTCAGCTAGTTCCTACATGGGTACTAACTTGAGTGACCCTATCTTGGGTATCAAGTAAGTACCCTTTTTAGCAACCCTAATATGGGGACCCATTTCACTAGTTACGGTATACGATGTGGTGGCGATTGACCCTATTTGCGGACATTTCCTACAAAATACGAAATGAAGAAACGCATTGCTTAGGGTTAGTGAAGTAAGTAGAAGTGGTTTCCTTGTAAGTACTTATTTCACCAGCTACGAACTAGTTGCTCTGAACTACAGGGATGCAATAGTATACCCACTTGGTTTCTGAGTATAGTCGAGTGTCGCGAATTATCGCCGTTTCGGGCATCGATTTCTCGTAAGCTGAGGACTGTTGTGATAGCTAGTTGCCTAGTTGGTGGGAGATTAAATATTGTGTTAAGTGCATAGTTGTTGATGTTCCAAAAAAGGATTATCTTGTATTCAAAAATGTTTTCACTTACTTCAAAGTGGGATTATCTGATCTAACATAGCTTGATTTCATTTTAAATACTTCATCTTAGATTGTTACAGAATAAATTTAAGATCAAAAATATATAACTATTGTACTATATATGACAAAAATGTAGCACCACTCCATTAGAACTAGTTCGGATTAAAAAAAACAAACAACCTCATATCTTATCAAATTTTGAAGCTAGATTGTTCAATCCTTCCAGACATAAATTACGCATTTCGTATCGATCCCGATAAGATGAACGATGGTCGAGTTATAAGCTAGTCAAATAATTACGCTGGGCAGCACTGGCCACAATCATGATGGACAGCATTTACACGAGAATCGACGAACTGTTCCAAATGTATTCGACTTTGGTTGAAAAAATGTTTAGTTTAAATGTTACGTCATATGGAAAGAGCTTTAAAAAATATGGATTTAAAATCAATTTGATTTACATTTGTGTTCTAATTCACAAGAGGACACAGAGCATCAAGCACTTCTCCTCTGTAACTTTTGCTTTTAGTTCCTTACCCAATTTTCCAATGCCTTGAGCTTCTTTTAACCTTCCAATTATTGTGTCGGTTAACTACATGTCTGCTTAAAATATGCATAAAATGCGGCTCAAGCATTGATTTTACCAAATTGAGACAGTAAGGAATTTGCTTTAATTTCCATAATTTAATTTTGAGCCAAGTCGCTGACCGCATAAACTATTACCACTTTTTTTCTGCTTTTGTGAACAAAAAGTGTAAGCCAAAAAAAAAACAGGTCTGCTACTCCGGCGCCAAGGGCATTTGAATACAAGTAGCTAAACTTCAGGCTAACCTCTGACTCATATTTTTGGGAACTACCTTTACCCACAAGTTTCTCCATACAAAAAAAAAAAAAAAAACGTTAAATTTCGCTTTCCTCTGGCAAATCGCATACAAAACTTAATGACAATAAACCAATAAACGTTAAAAGCGCTTGGATCGTGACAAAAATCTACTGTTGCCGCATTAAAGAAAGCGCCTCGACCCCTAGACCCAGACCCAGTCTCGGGCTCTTAACATTTTGACATTGTCTGCGTTCCATTAGAAACAAAAAAAAAACGTATCCATTAATAGGCTCAATTTTGTCTTTTAGTTAGTTAGCTTAGGTAAGTTCTTCTTCTGGCTTGGGCTGTAATTCACTTTGGCTGGGGCTGGGCAACGTGCCTGGCATTTTGGGTTTTCTATTGTGCACATGGTGTTGGCACTTGGCCGCTTTTTATGAGCCAAAAACCACAAAGTTTTCTTTATTCTACACCCCATTCAATGGCATTTTTAGTATTTTATTTTTCTTCTTCTTCTTTTTTGTCGTTGACCTCAATAGAAAGTGTTACAGTTCAATGTCTGCGGTTGCTCTACAATCACAATTTGGAGAACTTTTATTTGGTTACCCCCAAGTGATGCTCGTGCCTAAAAGTAAAAGTGGACATCTGACTTGATTAGAATGCCTGTGTCACTCTATCATCAGTTCATTTGCATCGAAATGGCAAAAGAAAGTTGCCAAAAAAAAAAAAAAAAAAGAAGTTACAATACACTCGCGGCGCGTGTATTGCATAGTTAATTGTATACATTTTCAGTTGTTTAGCTCGTTAAACTGCGCACAAGAACCAACTCAACGCGCAGTGAAACTAACTAACCAAGAAAAGTCAATGAGGAGAGAAGTTTCGTTGGTATCGCCCGCCAGATCTTAAGCTGCAAATGTGTTAAAATTGGCAGACTTTTTAAGGCAAAAGCTGTTGGTCGCTTTGGCTGCTGGCCATATTTAATTTCGTTATTTATAAGCAAATTTGTTGCGCTGAGTTATGCCCCCGACCAAAGCACAAAACAACCCAACAACCAAAAACCAAGATCGTCGACTAGGTCAACTTTCGCTAGCATGGAATGCGAAATGCAACAACAACAACACAACTGCAACAGCGACGACACTGTCAGCCAATAATAAAGCAAAAAAAAAAAAAAAACTTAAAAAAAAAGAAGTGCTCTGGCTGACTGACATTGACTCCAACTCCAACTCCGACTCTGCTAATAATACGTACCCGGCTCTCTTTTTGCCCGGCACGAACTCAAAAAGTTGTTTTCAGGTTTCTGTCTATTTTTTTGTTGTTGTTGTTTCTTCCTTCGTTTAAATAGTTGCAAATAAATTGTGTGGGTAGCAATGAGATGTGCAACAGCAGCGGCAGCGGCAGCAGAAACTTGCCACAGCAAGTAAATTACTTCAATGTCACCTGCTGACGATTCAAAGTCGCGATAAGCGCTCTAAAAGCAGAAGACGGATATTTCTAAGTTTTCTCTTATAATGAAATTATCGCTGCATCTCATTGTTTGCCGTGGATGAGATTCTTCTGCTTTTTCTAAGCAGACAAAAAAAAAATAAAAAATTATTTATTTAGTTCTTGTTTTCACGTTAAACGTTGTCACACTAAACTCAATTGCTGCTCCAAGCAGATGCAGATGCCTGGCCGGGCTGATAAGGCGGCATTTCTTTTGCCAGGCGCTCAAGTGGGTTTCTGGCTCAAAAAATAAAAGAATGCTCTTCCCCATTGTTGTTTTTGTTCGCTGCTACTCAAATATTTATCTAATTTGCATTTTGTTTGCCTTACAGATCGCTGACGGAAAAACTTTGACGGATCATTGTCTATTTACAACGAAAAGAAGTGCAAACAGTTAAGGTATGTGACATGAAAATTTGAAACTAAAAATATGCATAATATTGGAAATTCGTTAAAAAGAGCTGGCAACTAGTTTGGAAAAACATAGCTTATGCTTTAAGAACTGTAACTGAAAGTGGCAAAAATCAAGTGGATATAATTCTTATACTTGCAGGCAGATCAAGTTTATTTTTAATTTTTGCCACGCACAATTTTTGAGTTTGATGTTCGAACCTTCTGGACATAAATTCTACTCATCAATACTTATCGAGTTCCCATTTATAGTTTTACGATTAGACTAACAATAGTAGAGTTGCCACTCCCACAATTTGAAAAAAACCGAAAATCCCCCACAATTTTAGAATAAGTTTGCTCAAACCTTCTAGACATACATTCTACTCATCAATACCTATAAAGCCCCAATACATTGTTTTTCGATCAGACAAAACTAAAGTAGAGTTGCCACCCTCACAAATTGAAAAAAAAACCTCATATCTCCCACAATTTTAAAGATAGATTGTTTGAACCTTCTAGGGATATATTTGATACGTCATTACTTATCGATGCACCTTACATCATTTCCTGATCAGATTAACTATAGTTGAGTTATAAGCAAATCAAATAATTAGGCTGGGCAGCATTGGCCGCAATCGTGATGGGCAGCACTTGCACAGTTTGTGCGACACCCACACTTTAAAGTTATCAGTTATATACAAACAGGTACAGAGTAAATTACAGTCGGGCTTGACCGACTTTCTTACTTGATTTTGAATATTTTTCTGAAGAATTCTCGAATTTTCAGTTTTTATGTTTGTCAATTTTTTCCTCTGCCTTCACATATTTTGCCATAACTTCAATAATCGTACACCGATTTGGAATGAAACATAATAGTTAAAACCCAAAAAAATTAGTTTAAAAAACTCAAAAAATTTCGAGAAAAAATAATAAAAGTAATTAATTGTTTTCATCGATCACATAAATTCATTAATTATGCGTCAATCGAGATATCGTTCGTTGAAATCTATGGATAATTAACTAAGTTACAGCAAGTTTAGCGTTTGCCCAATAAAGTATTTTTTTTCTATTTTTACCTTGTAAGAGCTTGCATGCGAAGGGCTTCAAATGGAACCCTTAATTGCTCAACCAACACCTTAACATTGGTTCATAGCTTGGTAGGTCGCTGAAAAATGTTTTATATCTGAGGATATTATAAAATTGCAGTGTCTTCAGCAGGGATAAAGGCAGTGCACCCTCTTATTGTCGGCAAATCAGACGTAAAAATTGATTGAGACACTTCTCCAATCTGCACAGCGATTGACCTTTTTATTGAGGAAACTTTAAATGATTTTTATAAGCTCTGGGGAACAAGCTTGTGGTAGTGTGCGTAAAGCAACAAATTAAAAGTGGTTTTCTATACATACTTCACACAAGAATAAGCAAAACGAGCATATGAAAAAGAGAGAATTATAAGAAAGCTACAACAAAAACCAAAATTGTTTTTTGCAATATAGCCCTGTTTTTTTAAGCTTGTAATAAAAATTTAAACGCTTCGAACATGATTTTGAAATGAAAAAACAATGATTTTTTTTTTTAATGAAAACCAAATAAAACAAATTGAAACATTCAAATGCCCTCAAGAGTTTTTCGTCTCTCAGCTAACCCAATTGTGGGAATATCTATTGTGCTTGTAACCATTACTCTCGTAAAGTTGATTATATCCCAATGTTTCTTCTGTTCCCCCCTTGTTTTTGTGACCAATGCACTAATTTATAGTACGTATGTATTTGTAGCATTGGGATAATATTAATAAAATTACAAATTACAATAATTGGCATTAAAACGATATGTTTATGGAATGTTAGGGATCCAAAACTACCCATAAACAACTCTTGAGCTATTAAACCACCAAAAACAAACTAAACATTTTTCCGCAATTAGTGAGCCAAGACCAGAACCAAGTCTAATTTCCAATTGGTTCATCACCAGGCTATCGATTAATGATTCTGAAAATGCAATCCAAGTGAAATTCGTTAAAGAAAATTGTGATATTCCGCGGCAGGAAATCAGCTTGAATTGTGACCCAGTTACGGCGGAACCCGCTAACTAGGCTGTGTGCTTGTGTTTGGCTAAAGAGCAAATAATTTGGCGTGGGCTGTTCCATATGTATCTATGCAGCATGTGTCTTTCACCTGACTGACGTGCAGACACTGCATAAATTAGCTGCCAAAGCCCAGGCATAATTGTGCAATGAATATTATCAGCCAGCTAACTTTGGCATTGCATGCTGGCCAAAGCCGTTGGCTGTTCCACTTTTGCCACTGATATTCTGCCGCTGCTCTGTGCTGTATTCACCAAATAAACAGCACGCAGAGCCAATGACTTTAATATTTATTGCGTTTTAAAGACGCATCCAAAAATGGGCAACCGTTTGCCAGGCTTTGCCCATAAATCTCTGCCCCGATACCCAGTGCAAATTATATAATGAGGCTTGTCTATATTGGGCCAAAATGGCCAATTGGGCTACTGCTTCTATTTTTGGGCGGTTATTTATGTGTCCATAGTCTAGCCGAGCGTTTGGCCTGCTTTCCTGTAATTTCCGTGTGGAAACACCTGAGCCGGAAGTGCCGAGATATTGAATTTGATTGCAGGCAGCACAATGTAGGAATCGAATGTAATGATAGCTAATAAATCAAACAGAGATTGCCAAGAATTCGCACGCAGACGGAGTCGGTAACTTTTGCGCCTGCATTTCCTGCCGCGGCCAACAACAAATTAGCGCAACGTCGGCAAAGGCGAAATCATAAGGCAGTCGGTGAGTCTATCAATCAGTCAATGCATCAACCGAACAAACAATACCCAATCCAATGTCTGTGCATCTGTGCACATCTCTCCATCTGTTTGTTTGCCCGGGCCAAACTTGTTGTTTGTTTGTTGTTGTCTTTCGCTGCCGTAAGCCGCTTTGAAACGATTGAAAGCCAGAAAATAGGTAAGTGCTGTCCACACAGGTGTGTGTGTGTTGACAAGCTTTTTTATTGTATATCGATGCAAAGGTTATATTTATTTTGGTTTGAAGACGCATTTGCTATTATATGATATGTGGGACATTATGAAAATGGAATGTCAAATTCAAACAGTTTGTTTAAAAATACAATACTTATCGAGCCCCCATACATCGTTTTTCGATCAGACGAACAATAGTAGAGTTGCCACCCCCAGAATTTGAAAAAACCTAAAATCTTCCACAATTTTGGAGTAAGGTTATTCGAACCTTTTTGACATATATTCTACTAATCAATTCTTATCGAGCCCCCATACATCGTTTTTCGATCAGGCGAACAATAGTAGAGTTGCCACCCCCAGAATTAGAAAAAACTTAAATCCCCCACAATTTTGGAGTTAGGTTATTCGAACCTTCTAGACATATATTCTACTAATCAATACTTATCGAGCCCCTATACATCGTTTTTCGATCAGACGAACAATAGTAGAGTTGCCACCCCCAGAATTTGAAAAAACCTAAAATCTTCCACAATTTTGGAGTAAGGTTATTCGAACCTTTTTGACATATATTCTACTCATCAATTCCTATCGAGCCCCCATACATTGTTTTTAGATCAGGCGAACAATAGTAGAGTTGCCACCCCCAGAATTTGAAAAAAACTCATATCTCACACAATTTTAAAGATAGATTGTTCGAACCTATTAAGGATATATTTGAATCGGCATTCCTTATCGATTCACCATACATCGTTTCCAGATCAGATGAACGATAGTCGAGTTATAAGCAAATCAAATAATTACGCTGGGCAGCACTGGACGCAATCGTGATGGGCAGCACTTATACAGTTTCAGTAACCCCACACTTTAAAGTTATCAGTTATATACAAACAGGTACAGAGTATATTACAGTCGGGCTTGACCGACTTTCTGACTTGTTTGTTTTGCGATGGAGCATACTTTTCCCAAACATCGTTTTCTACCTTTAAGGGTATAACAGCGCTATCTCCCAGTATGCCAGGTGTAATTCTCATCGATTTTGTTATCAAAGAAAAAATTATGAACTTGAACTTGTCTTTTAAAAGCCGGTTGTGAACTGAATTCCTACTAGGGATTTTCTGGTCCCTCGAGCCGGATCATCAACTTTGAAGTAAATTAATTAAAACATACAAAGTACTGTTAAACTTTTGAGATTGCTTAGGAAATTATTTCCTGAAAACAAGCAAGAACCATAACACCTCAATTTAAAATGGTTTGGTTTAAAAATTACATTTTCGAGAGTTTAGATCATTTTTCTTTATTTCCAATCACCAACCTCAGAAGAATTTTTAGGCAATGAAACATTAGAAGAAGTTCTCTTAACACAATTTTTTAATATTCAATATCTAGCAAATTCGGAAGAAATCGAGCATTCTTAATGTGAACAGACGTTGCCCGGAGACATCAATGTGAACCATGAGATCAATAATTGTTTTATTTTAGCACTTAAACAGATTTCTTTTTTTTATTTATTATTTGCAACAATTAACCAGTATAAGCTGACTTTCATGGCAAATAATAAATAAACTTAATCACAATAAGTTAAATTTTCTAATATATTTTAGCTTTTGAACGTAACAACAAAATGTTTTTCCCTTGTGGCTTTGTCAAAAATCTCGCCATCTTGGGAAATCTGAGAAAAGTTTTGTCGCAAAAATCAGTGCAAATGTGGAAATGGGTTAATGGCACATTCTAATAGACAAAGTCTAGGCGAGAGGATAGATAGAAGATCCACCCGGTTAGGCCCCGTCATTCGAGCATACAAATTTATTAGTCAGCTCTTCTAACGTAGCTTAAGACGTTGTTGGCCGCAAATTTGCCAGCAAATGCCGGTCTTGACAATTAGCCGCACAGTAGGCTGCGGTGGTGGTGGGTGTGGGTTGGTTGCTGGGTGGGTGGTTGGCTTCAAGTGTACAGTTAGTTTGCACCATGTTGACAGTTACGTGCACCGACAGCTTCCACCTGCCAGCTGAGCTGGTTGTTGCATAAATTAGCCAACAAAACTGGAGCAGGCATTCACATTGTTGTTGCTGCTGCTGTTGCCACCATTCACAGCCTTTTGTACTTGCGTAATGCATTTTCACGCAATTTATAACCGTTTGCCAGAAATGGGTCAGAGCAGCAGCCGGAGCAGCAGGTGGCAGTGCTAAAGAATGTGTATCAAAAGTTCTTCTTGTTGCATTTGCATTTGATTGAGTCGTAAATTTGCAACGCACACACAGCAGCAGCAACAACAACACGAACAACAGTTAGGCATAAATCTTTTGGCTGTGGGAGGCGGCGACCTGATTTCCAAAGTCCAGTTTTCCACCACTCCTCCCGCAGCTGCAGCTGCCCCTGCCGCTATACAGTTGATGATGATGCGACTTTGGCGTGTGCTTTTCAATTTGTTAGCCAGCCATTTCCTTCGCTTTTTTGTTTTTGGGATTTATGTTAAGCTGTCAGCTTTTCGGGTTTTCCATTTTTATGAATTTTTACTTTTAGGCCAAGAATTTCCAGAGAGAAACCACAGACACGTGCCGCAGCCAATGCCAACAATTAAGTGACTGAAAACACAGTTTTGCACAACAGCCAGTAGTTTCCATTTAATTTGCCTGCTTTCTACCATAATCTGCGCTTCGATTTCTATGCTTGAGCCAGTTTTCTAGAATTTAAACGTTTTTTTATTGACTCAAATTAACACTCAAGTAGAATTTTATGCCATCGACAAACACACAAAGCCCACAAGTGAGGAAAGTGTCAACTCATTTTCAAGTGCCATACAAAGCATAAACTGGGCTAAAAAGCGAAATGTGAGTGGTACTTGACACACGACCATAAAGCCGGAACCCTTCACACGAAGTTCCAGCTCAAACAAAAGTTCTTTGTCACGTAGCTGAAATAAAATGTGTTTTTATGAGGCGATTAGTGCTGGATTTTATATTGTGCCTTAAGCATATCACAAAACAGCCAACAAAAGGCCACAGAAAAAGTGAAAAGAATGTCAAGTGTTAATTGCCCAACCAGATGTCCAAGTTGGCGGCTGATGAAGATTAAGTTGTAGCTGTGAGACGTTTTTATGGTGATCTAAGAGTGTTAGGTTTATGGGCATACAAGTACCTACACTATGGATATATTCCTCATTCTCTTTGTCACAAGATTATAAATGGTCATAAATGATTATAAATGTGCAAAAGTGAAATTAGCTGAGACGTTTACCCCATAATAATAATGATGATAATGCGGAAGAGCATTAGGTGACTATTGAAAATCGATGTCCATGTTGAAACGCTGAACTAAGTTGTAAATATGCAAATGATTGCTTAAATCAAAGAATTTCAATTAAAGGAAAAATAAGTATAAACTTTAAGGTATTCAATTCAATTTTACGACCGCAGACAATTTTCACTAATGGCATGACCGAATTATTCTGTACATACTTACATTCCATTTTGCGTGTGGTAAATTTAAAAACGTAGTAGGCAAAGGAGTAAGAGAAGTTCGGCTTTGGCCCCTTGGTCCGCTTGAGAACATATAATAAATCTTTGAATTGCTTTATCTTTATTAATTGAGGAATTTTTGAAATATTATTGATAAAATATTAAAAAAAAAAAACTGTTACAAAAACTAAACACTAATTGAACAATTTCATCAGAAGATGAATCATCAGATCAGATTTCCTAAGGGTTTTCTATCCTATCTTCTATGCATTTAAAAGTCAATAACTACAAAGCCATATAGACAAATGGAGGGAAGCGCTTTAAAATCCACTAGGTTCGCTAAGTGAAAATGGTTGATTTTGGGCAATTTTTACTTTTCAAGATAATTACAAAAAACCAAGGCATTCGCACGGGACAAAAACAGAAGTGGTTTTCGAGAGCAACAATTGACAAGCCAATTTCAGCGAAAGCTAAAGCAATATTGCAATCTGTTAAATTTTAGTATACTGTGCATTGATATCACTTAAACATGGTTTTTATTTAGCCCAAAAAAACATTATACTTATTTTTAAATTCAATTTTAAGCACTTTCGCACGGGACATGTCGCACGGGACTTTTTTTCCATCAAAATAATTATGATATTTCAGTATTTTTTTTTACGAAATTATATATAAATAAGCGTAGCAGAAATGTTTTTAAGTCAACAAAAGATTTCAATGTATTTAATTTAACATAATAACAAAAAACAAAAACAAAATTTTTGGATCGACCTTCAACTTTTCTCTCCAACGTTTGCAGCTCTCCTAATTTTAAATGTTCGCACTTTCGATGTCGCACGGGACCTACTTTAAATAAGTACCAAGATCACAAATCTTCTAATTTTTTAGCATTTTTTTTTATTTAAATTATATTTAAAATCTCTATTTGTACTCAATATTGTATAAGCTTTCTGCATATTCTTTCGATGCACAGATAACAAATGTCGTTTTTCAATGTCGCACGGGACAGCGAAATATGCAATAATACAACTCAAAAAATTTCTTATGCATTTTTTTGACTCTTTGTACCCTTGGAAAGATTTTAGAATGCAAAATTCAATGCATAAAGAGAGCCATTTAAGAACTTTTATCAAAACAAAAAGTGCAAGGGAAATATCAAAATGAGAAAAAATGCGCTTGCGCGACTTTGCTTGTAATTATCTCGAAGAGGGTTATAAATAAATGTAAAATTTGTTTTATTAGATAAATTTGACTGTTTTCCTACGAAAATATCATAAAGCAAAGGCTTTTAAAAAACTTTTAAATTTTTGGTCTCGGTGGAGCTTTCGGTGGAAATGCCATTTATCATGTAAGACCCTTTCTTTTCATATAATTCGTAGACCAAGTACATTAAGATGGTATTAAAAAAAAAAAAAAACATTCATATTCAAAAGTGTGCAAATAATTTTCACCCAAACGAATGACTTAGGCAACGAACTTGCATTGGTCAACTAATCGAAAATTGAAATCTAACCTGCAAATAGTCTTCATTGCTGTGTCAAGTGTTCCACTTCACTCTTATCAAATGCATTTATCGAAATCGACTTTGGCAGCAAACTTGTTGTGTACATTTTCTGCCATAGTTTCTAGCATTCTGAATGACATTATCTATAAACTAAACAACGCAATTTGCATTGCTAAATGGCGAAACTACCTACCTCCCCACCCCCTCCCCTGTTCCCCGCATAATCGCTCAACATAACTGAAATTCTTTTGCATGTCATGAGCATTTGTGCGGGACTCCGTTACTCTTGAATGTTAGATACATAGTTGGTGCCCGGCCATGTATTTATGCGCTCTAAACATTGTTAGTTATGCAACCAGTTGGAGTCCTCGCCACTTATGCAGCATGACAACAGCAGCAATAGCAACGTGCAACACAAAAGACGACAACAATCATTGGCGGCCATCGATGTGGCAGTGCCAGTGCGAGTGCCAGGCCTACATTTCAATGTCAGCCAACTGCCCAGCGCTACCAATCAAGTTGTTAACTATGCAAAAAGCGGACAGCCAACTGCAACAACAACAACAGCATCACCACCCCAGCCACAATTGTTATGAACTGAACTTTAAATAACAATCAGCCAAGTGCCGTTAAATGAATGCGACATTGTGCCCGGCCAGCCGCATATTAATTTGCCAGCCGCAAGTTAAGGTTAAAATATTTGCATAATAAACGCCAACGCCTGGGCAAAAGCGCAATCTCATTCCCATTCTTATGGCTGGCCATAAGTTTCACTCGCTCCCAGCCGCCACTTCGCAACTCCTAACTCGCTCACCTCGTGCATTTCCGAAAAAAAAGAGCACGTAATGGCCGGGGCCAACAGTGATAATTTATCACTTGCCAACTTCAACGGTACCTGGCAAACAATACCGCGGCACTGCACTCAATTTGTGCTCTGGGGCCGGCCACAATCAAATTGATATTTGCTGCTATATTTAGTTTATGATAATGCCGCCATTCCGTTTGCTGGCACTGCCTAATACGTTGCTTCCTCCTTGCGGATCGCTGGTCATTTCTCAGCCAGAGCCGCTCGCTCCACAAAGGCTTATTTATTATGCATGCTCAGGCTGAGTCGAGCTTCACAATACAATATATTTGATTATTTTTTTTGCAGTTTTCATTGCAATATTTAAAGACTTGTTTGCCTGTGGGCAATCACTGGGAAAGTGTTTTTTTTTTTTTTTTTGACTCCTAAAGTCAATTAGCATTTGGCATTTAGTTGGCATAAATTCAAATCGAACGACCCAAAATGTAAAATCGCCTTTTGTTTCATGACCAAAGATGGCCTGATGCATATTTTATTGGATAATTTTCTGGGAAAATAAATAAAATTAAAGACTTATTTCTACGTTTATGCAGAGCCATTTGAAAAATTCCTAGATGGTTTATTTAGTTCTCCATATTTAAAATATTTATTTGTTTTAACAGCCCCAAGGGACCAAGTCGAGCTTCACTCAATCTCCTGGCTTGTGTGTGTTTAACTTCGATTCCTAAGGACATATTTTAAGAAGCTTTTGTGTGGCATAACTAACATAACTATTATGATTCTCGTGACTTCTGAAACTTGAAATGTTTAAAGCATAAAATTGATTCTTTTATGTTTTAATCTAGCTACTGCTAATCTTAGCCAAATTTTCCAGCTCCTGTTTTTAACGATCGGCAAGTTAGGTTTTCTCTGGCATTTAACGGCATAAGTGCGCACGCTTTTCCCTTCACTTCTGCATTATTGCATCCAAATGAAGAAGTTTTGTTGATTTAAATCAATTTCTTTTTTTCGTTTTTATTCTTTTTGCAATTTTTAACGACCAATCGTTAGGAATATAACAAATAAGTTTTCGCATAACCCATAAAGATTTTTTAATTGAGTTCATAAAAATTTTAAATCACTAAATGAAAAATTTGCTGTTACAGCTCCAAAATGGGCTAAGAGAAGCTTTCTCTCAATCTCTTGGCTCGTGTGCCTTTTAATTTTCGCTCAAGAGAAAGGGACCTACAGTTTAGAAAAATTTTCACACAACTGGCGCCAATAGCTAGTAAATGACCTCATGTGTAAAAGTTTAAAAAAAAAAACATTTAATTAGATGTTCCGAGGCAGGATGGATCCCACACAACCTTCCGCGCAGTAGGGACACACACTAACCACTGAGCCACAATAATTATCTATACATAAATGAAACAAAAATGCGAATACATTAAAAAAGTACTAAATGTTCCTTATGTCAATTTTAACTTGTTTTTAAATCAAGATTCCTTTGATGAATGAAGCAAGTCTTAAGAACAACTACTCTTTTTTGTGCTGAATTCTTTCTGACGTTCTTTAAGTACGCAAAATTATTAATGCAAGTTCTTTTTGAATATAAGAGTACACTTAAGAAATATACCCTTTCGTACTATAACTCAAACAGAATTAATTGTCTAATATGCCTTCTAAAGTGCGTTATGCTATGCGCAATACAACTGAAAAAATAAAGAATAAGGCTGGGTTCACACTGTTCGACGCATGAGACATAACAATCTAGTGGGCCCTTATGTAGTCTTTTTATCATTGTGAATACCTTGTCATTTGACATTACGAACAATACAACATGAAGCCCTACTAGAATAAAATATTAATTTAGAATCTTAATCTTAGCCATATTGACTAGGATTTCTAACTGGATCAAAATTTTTTGTTGGTGAAAAAATGTCATATATTTAAATAATCTTCTTTTAGATGGATTTTCTTCGCCCAGTATTTCTACTCCTGTTTTAAGTGTGTGACTTTTTAAAGTGAAATTTTTTTTGGGAAAAACTTTGGGTTCGATGAGAATTCCTTTCCTGCGAGTAATTTTTTTTAAATTTGGGATCAGAAAAAAGTAAATGAAGGCCATATATGCAGAGATAGGAAAAGTATTAATTGTATTTTGCTAGGGTAGGTACGGTAAAAGGTAACCGGACTTTTTAGTAACTAGTTAAAAGTAAAGGCACAAAAATGTCCTTTTAAATTAGTCTTACTTTATTGCGAATACTTTAGGTAAATCTAAATCTTTAACTTAGGTACAAAAAGAAGATTTAAAATGGATTAATTTGGTTTTATGCGCTGTTTACTTATTTTATGATTTCATTAAAAAGTATCACGCACATTTCTCATCTCAAGTACGCTTAATCGGGAGTACGGAAAACTGTGTTCGTACTGAGAACTTTTATAAGAGGCATTAACTTTTTTTTTAATTATAAACGTGCGTTTAATTGTTCGTGAACTACCAAACAAACAGCCATAAAACTCCATACACAACAAACTAAAACTAGGCGTCAGTTGAGATATTTCAAAGGCACCTAGTCCTATTATCAGCAGACTTTACTATCGACTTTAAAATTATTCTCTCATTATTCATTCTTCCTTTCTTGGTTCAAATAGTATTTATATTATTTCACAATAATATTGCCATTGTTTTAAATATTGTCTGTATTAAGAATTCGACTCAACCCATTTTGGAAACATTTCGGAATTGTTTTCTAGAGGTATAGAGGTTCTCTTAAAGTTTGTTAATTCCAAATTAAACAATAGATGAATAGCACTTTTTTCTTAATTTCTTTCGAGAAACTTCTAAAATGTAGAAACCCGTTAAGCAGAACTTTTCTAACAGTTCCAGAGAATCTTCTGATCTTTATCCAGTTCTCTTACTGACATTATTAAGGTAAAAGGTTCACAAAATTCTTACCTAGGGATGTACCTACAAAACAAATGAAATCTTTTATAATTCCCCATGATTCTTAATTATTTTGGGAGATTTTGGCTAAACAAAAATAGATTTAAAGAAATGTAGTGTATTGTAAAAATTCCACAAATAAAACAAGTAAAACTGCTGCACTCAAGTTCCCTGACATCGAAATACCCTGTACCCTTGATTTTGTGTGTGTTTTAAACGCATATATACACACACACGCTGCCGACGCTTACGACGCCGCAGCCGCGACTCTACGGTGGCCCCCACAGCTGACTGTTGGATGGCTGAAAAGTATTTTACTTTCAAAACTTCTGTGTTTTTTAACCGATCGTATTGGGCCTTAAAATAAGAAAGATATTGGGCCTAAGTTTAGGTTCTAACGCATTCTAGGCCATAATCTTTCAATATGGACCTATTGCTTGCTGCATGATTAACATATGGCTGCCTTCATTAAATTGTCATTTGCCGCATGTGCTAGAGGTCGAGCGTGTACTCGATGGTAACCTGCGCTAAGACGCGACTGTCCAGACAAGATAAAATTCCTAATACAAAGTATAAGTTTTTTCTGAACAAAAAGACTTTAGTTATCCCCAACAACAATAGGTTGCCAAATTTAAGCGAGCGAGACTGAGTATCCTTAAATAATCTGAAAATTTGTATTTTAATTAGGCTAAAATAATACACACCAACAAAATTTCGTGATTGTAACAAAATAGGCATTTTGCAGACACCTGAAAATACTTAAACTCTACATGGAGTCGCAACCAAATTGATTTTTCTTCAAATCAATTTATATTTTTTTTTTGTGGTCTTTTATGTTGATTTTCATTAGATTGAATTCAATTTCAATTAAAGCTCCAGTTCGTTGCCTAAGTCTTTTGTTCTGAGTGCCAATTCATTTAAAAGTTTAAGATTTAAGCCTGCTAAAACAAAAAGAAATGAGTTAATAATAAATTGCATACGAAATCCAATTTTCCAGAAGTTCATTGGCCTCCCCGAGCTTGTAATGCGGATGTAAAGAGAAACCATTAGCGAATGTAATATAACAGCAGGCTCCAGCTGCTAGCCATAGATCAGCAATTCACTTATGTTTATGAGCCAAACATTAACAGGAGGAAACACAATTGCGTTGCATTTTCATAGAAACTCGCACATCTCTCACCCAATAACTAAGTTGAACTTGAATCGGCTACATGATTGATGTCTAGGAGCCAGCTAGTTTCTTGTTAACGTTCAATTAGTGAAATTGATAGACATATCTGTTGTTGTTGTTGCTGTTGTTGTTGTTGGAGCTACGCAAAACGTTTGCCTAACCACAAATTACATGTTAATTAAAATGTTTTCAGATTTTTGATACGCTCTCATGGGAAAACTGAATGCAATCGTCGCTTTGGGCGAGGCGCAACCACAAAATGTGAATCTACTAACCACATGCCACACACACGCACACGTGTACCGTTCTTTTGGTCTTTTTTCATCCACTTCTTGTCCACTTTGGTCAATGGTTCATTAAATTTATGGGTCAGCAGGTGAAGCTGAACCGAAAACAAAAAAAAAAAACTTTGCCCAAAATGCAACCGACGCCACATTCGGGGCTGCTTATTAAAAGCGCGTCGGTCATCAAAGCCTATAATTAGCATAAATTCATTCATACCACTAATTGCTGGTGGAAGTGAGCGTTCCGTAATGAGTTCTTTCTCCTATCTGCCGTTCAATGGAGCAGAAGAATGGTAAAGCAGCGGCAGTCAGCAGCCCGCATATTGTTTTCAGTGCAGGCCTCTTTGAAGTATGTTATTAACTTTAACGGTGCTTTCTAGTTGTTTGGCTTTCATAATTTATGTGCGAGTCTGGGGCGGAGGCGGGACACTGGGGTTTTGCATGCAAGCCGCCAACCCCCTCCCACACCCCCTCCCCCAATCACCATACCATAATTAATTATGTAAGACAACAAACAAGCGCCCTGACACACACCTCCTGCCAGCAGCAACTCATTTCCCACGCCATCGCTTATTAACAGGCAACGCTCTTTGCCATTTTTTTTCGCGTCCAATAATGAGCAACAATTCAGATTATCTCACAGGTGGCTGTGCTGGTCGGTGTCGTTTTTATTTGAAATTTCGCTCATAAACTTAATGTTTGGGTTGTAAACGTTTTTTATGAATGAATTTTATTTCGCTTTCACACGCACTTCGTTTGCAAAACAAAAGCTAACAAAAAACCATCAAGTGTTACGAATCAGATTTATTAATTGCTGAACGTTTTAATTGTTCATGTACACCTGTTGCATAATGTCATAAAATCAGAAAGAAATGAAGAATATGTGATGCTTGACAAAAAGTCAATGGTTTTGATGTTAGCTTTATAGTTTTATCATCCGAATTTAATTAAACTCGGCATAATTGTGTGAAAGCATATTATATTTTAGACGCCAAGGCAGCTATATGATACATATATTCGATTTTAATCAATCTTAACCGAGTTCAATTAAATTGAAAACTAAAAAGTTATTCTCACTAGAACAAGTTTTCGGGCCTAACGTTCCTATAGCAGCTATATCCAATACACATCCGATCAGACTGCTTCCGAAAAATGTGCATTTAACGACCTTGTGACAAATTAGATCAAAATAGCGCTTAAACTAATGGAGGAGCTAGCATAGAGTTCTTACTTCCATTTTGTTGTGATATAGAGTGACCAGAATTTTGGTAACAAAATTTGGCCAAGAAATATAAGAAAACTTATAATTATGTCAAATTTACTTACCAAACTCTGGTCACACTACATTGTTGTTAAATTTTTCCCTAATTTATTTAATTTTTTGAAAATACAACAAAAATGTTTGGAAAACATGCAGTTTACTTATAGTTGAGTAGATTTAGTTTGGATTTCAGAAAAATAAAACCATTAAAAATGGTCAGTCCTGAAACAGTTCGGATTGAAAATGAATGATCCATCCAGAGAACTCCAATGCTCGTCGCAAATTTCCGCAATATGGAAGAGCTTCTTGTACCTTTTGGTAGACATTTAAGCAAACCTGTATGAAATCGTTTTATTGTTCCTTAAAATTCAGGGACGGTTACAGTTATAACTTATATTATTAAAGTTCACATTTAAGAGTTATTGTTAGAGTTTTAATTAATAAGTCTTTAAATAACACTTATTAAGGACTTTAATTTTTGTTTTATTTTTTTTGTGACTCCGAGTATACCAGTTATTAAAGACTTTCATAATATTACTCAGTAAATAAAAGTTGTCGAAAGACTTTTATTGAAAAGTCCATAAATAACAGTCACTTAAGACTTTTGTTTAATTACTCAGAAAAGGCAATTATTAAGGACTTTTATTTTATTACTCAGAAAACTCAGTTATCGAAAGACTTTTATTATTTAACTCAGTTAATAAGAACTCAGTCAGTGACTTATATTTTTAAATTACAATATAAAAGTCCTCTTTATGTATCGCAGTTAATGATATGAAACCATCATTTAAGCAGAGAGCAAACCTATAATACATAAAAAGACTTATTAAAAAATAAAAGTCTTTGAATGACTTTTATTTACTTAATTTAATTTAATAAAAATCTTTCGAAAACTAGTTTTTCTGAGTAATAAAATAAAAGTCTTTCATAATAATTATGTTCTGAGTAATAATATAAAAGTCTTTAGTAACTGTTAATTATTAACTTTTAAATAAAAGTCTTGAAAAAACCGCATTACATGATTTAAATTATACAAGTCTTCTAATAACTGTTTTTAACTATGTAATAAAAAATGTTTTAATAATTATTATTAACTGAGTCTTATTATAACGATAAAAAATAACTGTTATTTTTGACCATTGCAATAAAAGTCAGCAAAAAAAGTTTTTTGTGGATATTGATAGCGGAAAGGAAAACACACGCTTCGGAGTATTTCGAATAATTTACCAAATGAGCTTCATTTTTTTATTTCTATAAGAGTTTTATGAAAATAAATACATATTATATTCCGTCCCTGTTAAAAATTCAATTACCATTTAGGGCAAAGTTTCAGTTTCAAACCATGTTGAGTGGGAGCTATTCTAAGTATTCCACTAATACTCAAATTGCTGGAGCGACGATCTATTAATTACTTTGTTGATATTGATGAGATTTTGTTAGAATTTAACTAGGTTAGCTTTTAATAAAAATCTTTTTTCATTCAAAAATACAAAATGAATTAATAAATATGAAAAAAGGAAACTAATATGTAGGCACTTCATTTAAAAAAAATATAAAGAACTGATTTTTAAGCACATTGTCTAGACGATACACTACGATGTTCGTTCTGCGCCCTTTCGTTAGATTTTTGTGCCCACCGCTGTTTTTTAGAATTTATAGACAATTTTTAACATTAAGATAAACCCAGTTTTGTGGTCTATTAATTTGACATTTCATCACTTTTTTATAAGCACAATTACTATGTAATTTCTTAAGACTTAACTACGAAAATTAGAGTGTTTTTTTTCTTGATAAATTTAGACAACAAAAAACACACTTTAAGCCTAAAGAGATGAAATCTAATAAATTAATGTGCCTTTGAGACCACAATGTAACGCAGATTCCGGTGAAATCTGGGCCTCACTCAGCATGATGTCACTTCAAGCTCCTTCACACATATACTTAAGCTCACTGCATCTCTCTCTTTCTCTCTTTGGGAATCAAATATTACGACCAGCATTTCCCAGGCGTCAGCACTTTTCACACATTAAACTTGCCGCAACAATTTTCTTCTTATTGTTTGTAAGCAAAACACAACTGCAAATACAAAGCGCAACTGTAGCTTTAATTAAACGCTGAAAGATCGTACAAGCCAGGCAATTAAAGCTCGAACACACAGGCCAAGACTCAGCCCAGCCGGGTACACAAGGTTCCGTTTTCCCCAGGGCAAAGCCCCCATGTCGAGTCGGTTTCCAGTGTTCTTTTCTCTTTAGGCTAACACCAAACTAATAAAATGCGCCAGAGGAATTACATAAATTACTCGCAATTAACATTTTGCCAACTCTCCATTTGATTTCTATTTGCAGACAACAAAATGTTTCTACGCCGTTGCACTTTTCTGCTGGTGCTCTGCCTAATTGCGAGTGACGCGGTCAGCGCCGCACGCAAAACAAAACGTCCTGTCAAGCCGGTCAAGCAAACGATTCCACGCAACAATGTGACGCCCTCGCCAGCGGCAGCAGGTGCAGTTGCCACTAGCAGCAGCCCCAGCAGCAGCAGCAGTAGCAGCTCCACCACAGCCGCCAGTGAGCAAAGTGTGGAGACAGTTTCCCTCAGCAGCAGTGCCGGAAATAGTGAGCTGCCCAAACCGCTGGTAACACCAAATGAGCCACAACCGGAGGCCAAGACAGACAAATCGCCAGCCCCAGTGCAGGAGGAGGAGTGCGATCCAGATATGATTGGCTTTGAGATCATTACCGGGTAAGTTGTCACATTAAATAGCCAAAATTTCACTCCACTTATGCAATAGAAACTTTTTCAGTTAATTTCACTTTTGCTTTTCTTTTTCTAAACATAAATTTTGAATACAAAAGTTAAGGCAAAGTTCATAAATTTTTAATGAAATGCAATACAAACTGACATTTTGGCCAATTTACATAAATGAAAAGAAGACGATGAAGTTGTAACGGTTAAAGTCAAGTTGAAAACACGAGGGTTGCCTTTTATATTTCTAATCAAATGATGAAAAAAAAATAACACAGTTCCACAGTTAATTAAATTTTATTGAGTTATCAAGGCAAATGTCAAGAGCTAGAAATTCCAAAAGCAGCCCTCGCATGCAAATGTTATCTATAGGAGGCGTGGCTTGTTTTTATTTCTGTTTTTGTTTGGGGGGGCCACAAACGTGACTAATCTTATGGCTTGTTTTGATGTCAGCATCAGGCCGCACTTGATGAACGAGTTCGTTGCCTGAGTCTTTTGTTTGTGCCAGCACTTTCGTTTTCCTGGGCGGTCTGCTCTTTGTGTTTTTTCAAATTTAGAAAAGTGGAAACAATCATAAGTCAACAGTTAATTTGAATTGAATTTCTTGTCCACAGTTATGTATTATCGGCGCCCTCGAAAATGCTGGACACCCTACCTGGCACCCTGATGCTTACCGATTGCTTGGAGGCCTGTCAGAGCAATGAATCCTGCAGTGCTGTCAACTATGAAACCGGCTTGTGTGTGCTGTTCAAGACGACGGCCGATAAATTGCCAGGTGAGTTAGAAAGTGTGAGAATTTGCTGCTGCTGCAGTTGCTGCTCCTCGGCCTGTTTTTTTTTTAATGCCAAAGAAAGTTCAATAATTCAGTTGGTTCATTCATTCAATTATTGAGTTCTAGTTCATGGCATAAATCACGCAGTGTCAGTGGCAAGCAACACGCCTTTAAGTTTTACGCATGATTTGGCAGGCAGGCAGGCAGGCAGGCGGCCAAACGGCTCCAACTTGGCCTGGGCCCAGGCAAACTAGATTTTGCCTATTCTGCAAACTGGCTTTTGGCATTGGCGTTTGCGGTAACGCATAATTTCTGCCTGGCTGCAGCTGCCGTCGTCGATGCAGTTGTCGCCGTTTCTCAACGCCTGTTACTTTGCAGTGAATGGGCGTGTGCGTAAAACGCACCGCACGCACTTGTTTTCTACGCACAGCACCGTTTTGGCGATCCTAATGCCTTCAATATTTTCATTTTCCTTTGGTTGTCGTTGCAGGTTCACTTTCGCGCTCACAGTTTCCGGTTTTCACCATTTACGCACAGAAATCGTGTTTGGGAGTGCGTCCTTGCTCCAAGGCCTGGTGCATTGATCGCGTTCAAGGTTACCGACTGCCCGAACATGTCAAATCTAGTCAGACGGTCTTGTCTCGTCGCGATTGCCTGGAACTGTGTCTGGGAGAGTCGGAGTTTACATGCCGGTAAGTTTGGCGGGGGGTCAATAATGATGATTTTTAAGTTTATGTAATGCGATACGGGTTGATCCAGTTAATGGAGTTTTCAGAGAAGCAAGACAAAAATGTGAGATATTTACACACAAAACGGATGAGAAAACTAAGAAAATGAGCGAAATGGTAGACAGAAAAAAAATGCCGGTCTTAAAGCCATTTTCGTTTTAACGAGTTTGGTTCCTACGCACACTTTAGCAAATTCATCATTATCGGAAAACTTCAAACCCATACGATTACGGCAACAATTAACCAAAGTAAATGATTCTACTTTATTATCTATCAATTATATTATTCTATTTCAAAATCATTTAAAAGAATGCGCTGTGTGCAGCTTTGAAGCTATCCGAATGACTGATTCAGCAACGCCCAGGCTAAACGGCTAGCTCAACAGGACTGATATTTGTGAATATGCTCTTACGAAAAGCTTTTTTTTTAGCATATTTAACAGCTTTGAGAAATTTTTGATTCAGAACTTAATTCACATGACGATCTTGCATTATCAGTTCAAGCACAGCATCCTTGTTTTTTTGGCACCGATTTTGACCTTCAACCTTCACGGAATTCGTCGTCGAGCGAACTACGACCACGATTGAATTCACTTTAATAGCGATATACCGTGGTTTTTGATGCTGCTTTATTGCCATTTTAAAGAACGGAGTTCATCGACATACACTTGTAAAGATAATCCACGTCGAAAGTTGTAAAAAATTAGCCAACGAAAACCTTCTCTTGAAATTTCCATTTTAAAGCCCTACACGGACCTGCGAAGTAACGCGAAGTTTCTTACAAAATTTGTGGAAAGAAAGAACAGATGTAATGATTCCTTCACCCTTTACTTTGAGCCCATACGGAGCTGAGAAGTACTGTTGCGCTTAACAGCACATGAATGAATCCCATGTTACAGTTTTCATAGCAACAAAGCTGTTGTTGGTCAGCAAGGCTGAACTAGAAGTTGCTTATATTTATTAAAAAACAGCAACAACATTGCTAATCGAGTAGTGTGACCATCGTGACGGTAATTGAAAAATAACACTTCATTCATGATTTGGTGTAATTTCGTAAGAAATCTGGTCACACTAGACTTACGTTATATATGGTGAAGTAAGCCAAATTACTTACTTCGCAGGTACGTATAGGGCTTTATGCTCTATTGATTTTTTCAACTCATTGTAAAGAACACAACACACGTTGTGAGAATGCTAAAAAATGTTTTACTTTATTTTGGTATTACCAAATTTGAACTATTAGTGTTATTAGTTCCTGAATTATAAATAATAACCCACGTATTGTATGACGCATCACTGAATTTGCGAGTATTTGCAATCGAAGCGCTCGTTTTGAGCCAAGTCTTGTTTTGCTCGTAGTCCACGAGTCGTTACGAGCGCTTGTTGTGAAAAACACAATCAACTTGAGTTCGGCAAAAGCAGAGGAAAAATACAACATGGACGAGCAAAAAAGAAAATAACTCTCTCATTTTTTGCTTTTATAAAAGCTAGGGAACAAAATTTTCTGGAGTACGCGACATTCGTTTATGTTGCCGCTGTTGAGCTAAGAATAAATGAGCTGGATCCATTTTTGCTCGTACGAGCAAACTGTATGAACGCTTTGAGTCAATGTGCTTACGAGCACAAATGAAAAGCACACAAGCCAGCTAATTGAGAGAACCTCGACCTGGCGCATTGGCGGTGTAAGGTCAGATATTTTTTTTAGAAGTTTACGAGTGAGTCATTTTTTTGTCTAAATAGTCTAAAATTTGTTCAAATTATAATTTTTTTATACTGGTCTTTATGACTTGGTAAAGTCTGAACAGTAAAGTTTAATTATCAGCAGAATTCGCCGTATACTCTTAAAATATTAAAAGTTTGCTTACAATAAATTGACACTGAAATTTAGTTAAGAAATTCAGTTTTTCCGGGCTTAATCTCTTCTGAGCCAGCTTTATATTCACACTTAAGAATTTTAACTATCTCCCAATGCCTTACATCTTTATGCTCACACTATATAAATCCTTTGTTTTCTTTTCTTCCTCTATTTCTTGGTCCTGTTTCTGCCTCAATCTTTCCTGCTCCATGAATCTAACCAACCCACAGTTCGGCCAACTATTATCGCCACTCGGGACTGTGTGAGCTGTCCGATATGGATCGTATTACCCTTTCGGCGGGTAGCAGTGTAGAGCCCTATGATGGTGCTGATTATCTAGAGAACAACTGTGCCGAAGAGCCCAGCAAATTGTGTGAATTCAAGCGCATTTCAGGAAAGATTCTTAAGACCGTAGACTCGGTATATCAGGACATTAATACCATTGACGAATGCCGCGATCTGTGCCTAAACTCGCCCTATAGGTAAGTGTGGTAAATGTAAGTATGGTTTTATATGTATTAATTTGTTCTGTCTAGATGCCACTCTTACGATTACAATGACACTGGCGATATGGTCTGTCGATTGTCGCATCACAGTCGCGCTACCCTGACCGATGTAATGGATCCCTATCTAGATGTACCCGAAGCAGCCACCTATGAACTATCGGCCTGTTATAATGTCTCCATTGAGTGTCGCTCTGGTGAGATGATCACGAAAATACGCACCTCCAAACTATTCGATGGCAAGGTCTATGCCAAGGGCGCACCCAAATCTTGTTCGGTGAATGTGAACAACTCGTTGGAATTTGATTTCCGCATGGGTTACAATGATCTCGAGTGCAATGTGCGTCAGAGTGCCTATGGTCGGTATATGAATGATATTGTTATACAGCATCATGATATGATTGTGACCTCCTCGGATCTGGGCCTGGCCGTGTCCTGTCAGTATGATTTGACCAATAAGACGGTGTTGAATGATGTGGATTTGGGCGTCACGGGCGAAATTGAATCATCACTGAGTGAGGAGATTACCATAGATTCACCCAATGTTATCATGAAGATTACCTCACGCGATGGCAGCGATATGAAGCGTATAGCCGAAGTGGGAGATCCGCTGGCCTTGCGTTTCGAGATTGTTGAACCGAATAGTCCGTATGAGATCTTTGTCCGGGAACTGGTGGCCATGGATGGTTCGGATAGTGCCGAGATTACGCTGATCGATGCCAATGGCTGTCCCACGGACCAGTATATTATGGGTACCATACAGAAGCTGTCGCACAATCGCAAAGGTGCTGCTCAGTCAGTTCGATGCCTTCAAATTTCCGTCCAGTGAAGTGGTCCAATTTCGCGCCCTGGTCACGCCCTGTATTCCACGTTGCGAGCCCGTCATTTGCGATAGCGAAGATGGCGCCAGCGGTGAGCAGAAATCTCTGGTCTCCTATGGACGCAAGAAGCGGTCAGTGCTCAATGGCACCGATGGCGGTAAGTGCTCAGTCATAATCTTCCCCTGCTCTGTTTACTAACTGCCTGAATTTTGGCCAATTCACAGCCGAGTTCTCAGTCAGCACACGTCGCCAGCGTCAGCGTCGGGATGTGGGCCCAGCCGATGATAACATACTGCTCGTGCAGTCCATACAAATCACAGACAAGTTTGGCTTCCAGGCTGAAGATGGCAATGGCCATGTTAGTGATGCGGAGCCCCATGAGAAGGCCTATGCGGGCGTTGCCCAGGACAAGCTCACTTGCCTTAATGGCTATGGTAAGTTTCCTGTGTTCCACTGTGTTGTTCTCTGTGAAAATGCCCAATCAAGCACAAATCAAAGCCACAAATTTGCATAGACAAGGAGCACAGGACGTCGTGCCGACCGTCCCCCCAAAAGTTCCAGTTCCATTCCCTGTTGCAGTCAACGGGTGGCGGGTCGTGAGGCACTAGCTTGTTCTTGGTCATTGTTTGGCTGCTCGCTAATTTTGATAATGAATCAATTTTTCTCAACCGACTCCTGCATGAGAATTAAATTAGATTCTGGTAGGTGCAGCTACAGTAGAACGTGTTCTGTGGACTGCGACCGAAACGAGTTATGATGTTGGTGGTGTCTTTGGCTCACGACCAGGTCACTAGTTCAATGCAGCTGTGCGGCTGCTGCAGCAGCAGCAGCAGGATGATGTTGCACGCCTCATTTTCGTGCGGCGCGAAAAGTTTGCACAGTTAGGCAGGAGAGGATGATGATGATGCCGCTCAGCTTCCCCAGCTGGACCATGTGTCATTGCATTTGTGGAGCAATTGCCATGCCGCATTAGCCATGCTGCATTAGAGCCGAACGCAGCGTTGAAGCGTTAAATTGACAGCTCGTTAGATGCCAGCAGGTCCAGCCTTAGCTCCACAATAAATCGTTGTTGTAATTACGAGCTGCTGCTGCTGTCCAGGGCATAGCAATGCCAAGCCAAGATTATTGCTTGCAATTAGAGCAACGGTTTCTACTTAAGTTTGCGCCCATTTACCACACGCATCGTGTGGCGAGAGTGAGAGCGGTAACTGGCAGATCTTCAATGCGTACCGACTAGCAATTTAACGTCAGCTGTTGGCGGTAAGATGATACCTATTCATATTATGGCATTTTATGACCATTTTACATTCATTGTAACGACTGTGTGAAGTAAAATGGGAGACAGGCCATTCGAAACATTTAATAACCAAAAAGTTATTAACTTTTTCATAGCCGTCACCTTCACCGCTACTGGAATTTGCGGAAAGCTAGTAGCCATTAAAATGGTTATCAAACTGAGTGTTTAACTGTCTTTCCCAGTCGCTTGCACTAAAATTGTACATTTACACACAGCCACAAGAGAATAAGAGAATATGATCATTCTATGAAAACTTAATTTGTTCCTGAAATGGAAAGTCACTTACTTCTTTTTTAAAATTATTCTTGAACATCAACCGTTTAATTCATTTGTAATCTGTATATCAGTTACTTCTAACGCTTTTTAGTTTTTTCCCAAGAGTTTAACCACACTCATTGTTCTTGCTTATTGTTTTGGCTTCATTTTTAAATATTTTCTTTTAGGGCGCCATCGCTCTCGCTCTCTCTCCTGCACACTAAAAGTCTGACCTACCGTTTAATGTAATTGTAATAATTTTGTGTATTTGTATTGTGGCTGTTACTGGAGGTTTCGTTTTGTTTTGGTTTTTTTTTTATTTTTATTGTCCAAGTGCAGACAGATACAGCCGAGTCAAGCACTTAAATAAAAGTTTCAAGTGCGTGCGCATTGTTATTGAAACTTTGTACTCGACCAAGTCATGACGACGACGACGTCTCGTCGTACGGACCATTTGTTGTTGTTGTTGGCTTGTTTGTTGGTTCTTTTTTTTTTGTGAGTTTACTTTTTATGGGCATTTGATGAACAGGCTACAATTATAGCACAGTGGCGTCTTTGAAGGGGGGCTACCAATCATACTCAAGTATTTTTTTTACTGATATCTTATACTGGTTCAAGTAGAGAATATTTTTCAGACTCTTTTCAACTAGTGATCTTATATCTAGTAGTAGGAGCATCTGATTTCTTCTGATGATTTTCTCCTGCACCTCGTCCTCTCATTTGATTTTAGGTCTTCTTTGAATCTTTTAAAGTTTTGAAAATTCATCATAGACTTTTTTTTTATCTGGCTTTTGTAATATATTTTATAATAAGTCCGAAATAGCTTGCGTTCCCAAATAGAAAAGTATCTTTGTAAAGTTAAAAAGCTTTGTCTCAATCTGTAATAGTACAATAAAAACTCAGTGTGTTATTGAAAATAATGACTGAACTTTGGTTTTAGTTCGGCTCGTGGTATGTATATTCAGCCCTGTGTCCGTTTCCAAACTGCCGAACAACATACTTTTCAACATTCCTAGAGAACATTTTGTAAACTTTCTTCTATTCATTTTGTAGCCCCCCAAGTCGATTTTTAAATCCAATAGCCCCGCAAACGTGGGATCAAAAAGAACACACAACAGTCGCTCAATTCAATCCAATCTATCAATACGGAGCTTTTGCTAAGAACGTGAAAGTAAGAGAGAAGGGTTTATCCAAGGTGTATCTAATAGGTGTGGCGGTTAGTCAAAAGCTCAAGTTTCATATCTTACATATTGTCAGTGTGCAGCAGAGTTGGAGAATCCATTTTATTTCAATGACCATGTTCATTACTTATTTTTTTGATGAACTATACAATTTCGAGCTATAGTTCATTTTGTGAACTATAGTTCAATCGAACCAGTTCATGCTATTCGGCACAACTCTAGTGTGCAGCTAACACTTGACCTGGTTGGTCCACGAACGGCTGTTCTCCATGCGCACATTTATGCGAGTAAGACTTATACACATATACATACAAAAATATGTGCGTGCTTCTCAAATGACCCCTGCAATATTTTAGTGTGCCTACGACACTTGACGCGTTCGGTCACTGCACTCTTAAGCACGTGTAGCACACACACACACACCTTCATGCAAACGTTGTCTGTCTCACTCTTGCGCAGTTACCTAAAGCTTTGAAGTTTACAAATTTTATTTAGCGCCACACCTAATAGATACATCTTGGGTTCAGCATACAAATTTTGGATGTATGTGCATGTGAGTTGTATGCTCTTAGACTGCAAAAATGCGTGAAACGACATCTCGTTTCAAGTGGCAGGTGCACACTGATGATATGTGAAGTAGGCAGAGACTGCTATAGGCGACCGCCCCTCCAGTTATGATGAAGGATGATGAGTCTTTGAAAGCTCTCTGCCCGTTTTTTGTACATATTTTCTCAATTGGCACTGGAAACTTCTCTGCTCGCATTGCCGACCCCTGGTCTAAAACAATGCGTTTATTCTTGTTAAGTTACTTGTTGCAAAATACATTATATTCAAATGTTTTTTCTAGAGGCTTACTTTTCAGTCTCGTCGTGAAATGTGCATTTACCAATTGTTGCTATCCCCTCTCTGAGTACTCATACACTAAACAAATTGGGTGCGACTATACCACCACTATGCACCAGAATTACCAATAAATGTTTGAATTCAAATGAAAACTTTAAAATGTGGCGCCACACAAACTGCGTAATACGGCGCCCATCGCCGCTTCGGCCAGTGTTGCTCAACGTAAATAGTTTTAATTATTTTTTTAATCAATTATTCTTGAAGTTTCGTGTAAATTCCAGTCCATTCCATACATTCGTTACAAAAAATTTTTACAAATAGTTGTATCATTTGTTGAATGTTAAACCCCTTTTGAAAGAAAATTGGTGCATAGACGCGCATGCTTCTACCCAGCCAACATAGTAATCTGTGATGGTCATCAGCCATGTCTTCGTCGTTGCTGCCGCTTTTAAATTCTGATTTCGTGAACTGGACGACAACGCATGCGAGTGGCTTCGGCCTTTAGCTTTGGCGGCACTTTCACCCAATTTCTACCCGGCATTGGCATTTCGAATTTCCTCTCTGTTCGTTCGCGCAGCAACAGTCTCCGGTCTCCGGTATCTGGGCTTATTTATGTGGCATGTTGCACTCTTAAGAACCAACAACAACAACAGCAACTGACATGCTATGTACGGGGGGCATAAAAAGTGAAACAGTTGAGAGCAACAGAAGCAGCAGCAACAGCAACTGCTTCCAATGCCAAAATATGCAACTCATGCATTAAATTGTCGCTGTTTTATTTCTCATTGTTTTTGTTTATCTTCAACTTGTTGCTGTCAAACTTGGTCAGTTGGCCGGACTGGAAGGTTGGCTTTTTTTTTTTTGGGCCAAAGTGGGTCAAGTGGCGCCCACTTTTGTTTTCCTTTGATAACTAAACCGATCTGAGGTCACTTAATTCCTTGTTTTCGTTGATTGAAACGATCTTATCTATCACGAAATTGAAGTATTCTGGTCTAGCTGTGTGAAACCTGTTCTGTTTAAGTTTAAGAAATTGTGAACTAGATTGTTGATATTAAGTTTTAAATGTAATTGATGGGCTGTATTAATCGGAATCAAGTTTCTGGGTAAAGGGGCTTAGGTTTAGCGGTTACCTGGTAATAGGAGCATTTTTCAAGATTTTCTACAATTTCTTGAATAAGTCGACGGTAGCTCCAGATGCAACAATTAGACACTGAAGTAGAAACAGTTCCTTTCAATCCATACTAATCCATCTGCTTCTCACCCATTTCTCTCACTTACAGGACTCATTCTGGCTGGCGCCTTATTCCTGCTTGCCCAACTGAGTATCTTTGGCATTTGGAAAACCGTTCAGCGACGCACACACAAAGAGCGCTATTTGTATCAACATGAACCCACGCCCACCATTACCTATGGTTCGCCCACCATGCTCTATGGCCCACCACCGCCACCATCATCGGCTGGCTCACATATGAGCAGCGCCAAGGACACGCTTAGCAAACTCTATGACAGCGGCATCAATGGACGCTATGGGCAACAGTTCTAGGTGGGGAGAGAGCTCTCACTTGTCAGCTGGGAACAAACGCAATATGCCTCGAAAGCTTCAAAAGATTCGATGAGACTTGAATAGAAAATATTCGCCCCCAGAGGCGAGGAAAACAATTGCAAATCATTTGGAAATTTAGTTTATATAATTTAATTTAATTTTAATTTAAACAATCGAGAATTTTTTTTAATATCAAATGCGCGCTTTTAAATGATTTGGATATGTGTTGGTGTCCAACATTTTAAATCGGCGCATTGCCTTGATTTCAATGCAAAATTCGAATTTAGCTTAATTTACCTTCTTCTCTCTAGGAAAAGTTAGACTAATTTAAGAACGTAGTGAAAATCTTTTTCGCATCTACCAATCTAAGTCTACAACTCGAGCAAGTGAAATGCATTTAATTACTTTAACTTATTTATTTTATTTATTTTTATTTACGCTTCGAACTGCTTTGAACATTTTCGCAGCAAAGTTTGCCAAATAATTTTTGTATCAAAATGTTTTGCGCAGAACTTTGTGCAAAGCGGTCAATCAACCTTTCCTGGGTCAAACATACACACACACTATTTATTGTACTTACTTACTTCTATTGCTAATTTATGATTATTATTATTTATTGACGAAACGCAGAGCGGTGCTAAATTTTAGGAGCTCGAGAAATGAGCCTCATTATACTTATACTTAGTGACTTAGGTAAAATGAGACACGCACAAAATAAATTCGAAATTAAATTAAATGAATTTGCTAAATGAATTGTACTGATTAAGTAAAGCAATTAATTCTATGCCTAATAAAATCGATTTAAATAAATAAACTAAAATATACAAATACATCGAGATGATTTTCTGGTTGGGTGGAATGTTGTTGAAATCCGAATGGCTGGAACCAGGAAGTCTAAGGACTTGGCGGCGACAAAGGTAAGTAAATGATTTCATCTTAATAAAAAGTAAGAAAAAACTATTTGACACGGCTCCTGTAGACAATCTTCTGATGGTCCTCCTAAAAAAGGCGTTTGGCGGTGATCACTCTATCTCTGGTTTGCCTTATCAGGAATCCAAAAACCAGATAGATTCTTTTAGGGGATAATTTAATGCTGGGATTGATCAAAGAACTGGTTGAAATTTCAATGTTTGGTAAAATGGCGACAGATTACAAAAAAATTGTAGATTTTCGACCAAAATTTTTCAGTAAAATGGTTTTAAAAATTTAATAATTAACGGATATCTTAATCCTTCGATCAATCTCCGTAGAATATAGCTAAGACGGTTGTGTGATCGATCAGTTCAGCCGTTTTTGAGATACAGTGATCACCGAAAAGAAATTCACATATACTTAAATTTGTTTCCTTAAACTTACATGGTGTCGGCTATTCCAGGGCCCTAAGATAATACTCTCTGCAGCATCAACAGCTTCTAATGGGTCAAATTGATGTGATCGACGAGCTTCTCTTCCTTCGCATAATAATTTTCGGAGCTATTTTCCATATCAACTGATTGAAACTTGCATTATTTTCTTGTGTAAAACCACCTACAGATCTATCAATCATTTGTCGTTGATGAGATCTTCATAAATTTGGAAAACGGCTTTAGCAACATCAGTTGGTTAAGTCAGAAAGTCATGTGTACAAGAAGATAGTGTGTCTGTAGCCTTAAAGCGTCCTTACAAATATGGGTATATCGTTGAAAATATTAACCGATAAAAACATTCTCAATTAAAAGTAATCGCTGCACCCATCTAGCGAAGAGAGAAACATACGTTTTGAAATGAGCATTTCGCACCTTCAGTTGGAATTCCTTAAAAACAATTTCAGAGATTTTTGAAACCTTTTCAGGAGCGATATTCATAAAAAGGAATCCAAAAATATTAATTAAACAAGTAAGAAAGTCGGTCAAGCCCGACTGTAATATACTCTGTACCTGTTTGTATGTAACTGATAACTTTAAAGTGTGAGGGTTTTTCAAAATCTGGGGGTGGCAACTCTTTCGACTATCGTTCATCTGGTTGAAAAACGATGTATGTACATAACTCGTAAAATTATAAAATTTGTGTATAATTTCCTATTAACATAAACGTATCTATATTAGTCACGCGGGAATCACGCGTGATTTCTGACCGCAGGCCATCTCATTTACATCGCTCCTCTCATAGCAAGGTCCAATTGGGAAATTACCAGTTAGCTATTGCCTTCTCGCTCTCTCTTTCTCGTAAGTTGTCGTGTTGTTGTTGTCGTTGGTTTTTATTTTCTTTTACATATAGCTCTAATATCGTTCATCTGATCGAAAAACGATGTATGGCGGGTCGATTCAAAATAAGTAGTAGAATATATGTCTAGAATGTTCGAACTATCTATCTTGAAAATTGTGGGAGTTATTTCGTTTTTATACACTTGAAAAGTGTATATTAATTTTGCCCAGAAGTTTGTAACGCATAGAAATATTCATTTCCGACCCCATAAACTATATATATTCTTGATCAGGACGACGAGCCGAGTTCAATTCCGTCTGTCCGTCCGTCCGTCTGTCCGTCTGTCCGTCTGTCCGTCTGTTTCTACGCGAACTAGTCCCTCAGTTTTAAAGCTATCGAGCTGAAATTTTGCACAGAGTCTACTTTTTACTGCACGCAACTAATATGTCGGAACCGGCCGGATCGGATGACTATATCTTATAGCTGCCATAGGAACGATCGGTCGAAAAATAAATCTTAGTGAGAAAAACTTTTTTATTTTCCGTTGTAGCGTCACCAATCTTGGTATATATTAGTTTTAGGTGATTTTACATATTTGTGGAAAAATTTATCAAAATCGGATGAATATAGCATATAGCTGCCATATAAACGGTTGCTCAAAAAACAAGTTCTAGTGGGAAAAACTTTTTTTTTTCCATCGAAGCGTCACCAATCTTGGTATAAATTAGTTTTAGATGATTTTACATATTTGTGAAAAAATTTATCAAAATCGGATGAATATAGCATATAGCTGCCATATAAAGGGTCGGTCAAAAAACAAGTTCTAGTGGGAAAAACTTTTTTATTTCCCATCGTAGCGTCACCAATCTTGGTATATATTAGTTTTATATGCGTTCACACAATTCTGGAAGATTTTATTAAAATCGGAGGACTATAGCATATAGCTGCCATAGGACCGATCGGTCGAAAAATGTGTTTTACTAAGAAAAGTTTTTTTTTTATGGTATCAAATTTTTATTATCAATGATTTAAAAATTTAAAATATCTGATATCTATATCCTATATATATTTTCCCAGTTAAATCAGTTGGAGTAAAGTTTTTCAAGTGTATTAAAACTTCGGCACAGTCGAAGTTAGCTTTGCCTTCTCGTTTTTAATTTGCGGGGGAGGCAGGGGGCGTGGCAAAAATTAAAACTAAACTTGATCTGCCTGCAAGTATAAGAAATATATGTTCCATACACCTCAAACCTCTATCTCTTACCATCTCTGAGATCTCTTCGTTCATACGGACAGACAGACGGACAGACGGACATGGCTATATCGACTCGGCTGTTGATGCTGTTCAAGAATATCGGAGATGCCTCCTTCTGGCTGTTACATAAATTTGCACAAACCCAATATACTCTGTGTACCTTCGGTACAGAGTATAATTACCAGTAAGCTATTGCCCTCTCGCTCACTCTTTCTCGTAAGTGGCTGCGTGTTGTTGTTGTCGTTGCATTAAATTTTCTTTTACATATAGCGCCACTATTGTTCATCTGATCGAAAAACGATGTATGGGGGCTTGATAAGAAATGATGAGTAGAATATATGTCTAGAAGGTTTGAACAACCTAACTCCAAAATTGTGGAAGATATTAAGTTTTTTTCAATTTGCGGGAGGCAGGGGGCGTGGCAAAAATTAAAACTAAACTTGATCTGCCTGCAAGTATAAGAAATATATGTTCCATACACCTCAAACCTCTATCTCTTACCATCTCTGAGATCTCTTCGTTCATACGGACAGACGGACAGACGGACAGACAGACGGACAGACGGACATGGCTATATCGACTCGGCTGTTGATGCTGATCAAGAATATATATACTTTATAGGGTCGGAGATGCTTCCTTCTGGCTGTTACATACATTTGCACAAACCCAATATACTCTGTGTACCTTCGGTACAGAGTATAAAAATGTTGACAGGATTGCTGGCTCATGTTGATTTTTATACTCTGTACCGAAGGCCAATATATAAAAAACAAGCACCGACCAAAAGATCATCAACGAGTCGATATACTGTGTTTGTTTGTTTGTGTCGTTTCCGTATGCGAGAGATCTCGCGATGTAAGAGATAGAGGTTTGAAGTGTTGGAACATATATTCTATGCTGCAGGCAGATCAAGTTTAGTTTGATTTTTGCCACCCCCTGCTCCCCGAAATTAAAAACGATTCTCCAATTTTTCGTTGTTCGAACCTTTTACTATTTCTCTCATCTTCTATCAAGCCCCCACATCGTCGATCAGATGAACATATATGTAAAGAAAATTTAATGCAACGACGCAACAACTACCGAAACCCTTACGAGAAAAGACGAGGGATACTACGCCCGCTTTCATTTCCCCCTCCCTTCTTTCCAATAATATTTGTTGTAGGCACGTATAAGAATGCAATTGAGTGGCCTGCGAAATTATACAAATTTTATTATTTTACAACCCCCAGATTTTGAAAAAACCTCCCCCTTTTAATTTTTTGTTACATACAAACATACAGAGTATATTACAGTCGGGCTTGACCGACTTTTACTTGTTAGTAACTGTAACTCTTAAAGCGAACATGTTCAAATGAGTATGATCGGTTATAATTCGAGCAAAGCGATCGACTTGATTGTCTTGAGCCAATGCGCTAATGATCTTTTTTTTCCTTAACCCCCCCCTAAAAAAATTTTTTTTTAAAAAAAAAACCCCAAAAAAGTAGCCTTTCAATTCATATTATTGTATCAAAAGTAAAGTAATAATGGCTCAAGAGCCAAAAAAAAAATTAAGAGTTGTCAATTTCTAGAAAAATAATATTTTTGAAATAAAAACTACATTTCAAAATCAGCTGAGGAACTTTTGGTAAGCCCTGAAGAAGAAAGTATTTTTGAATAAAAATGTAATGCTTAAACCATATAGGCACCCTTATCCATATATATTTAAAGCACCAAGGTTACGCAGTGGGTTTTAAAAGACAGATGTTTTAAAGCCTTTAACAGCTTGGTAGTTAATGTATTTACATTTCTAAAGTGTTTTCGACAAATAACTACAAACTTTTGATAGATCTCAAATTAATCGGTGTTTTCAAATCAATTAATTCAAAAATTAACTCCTCATTTTTATTTGATACATCGTTTCCACAAATACATAATTGATTGAACAGTCCGAAAGCGTTAACAGCCAGACCTTACCTAATATTTTTTGTCAAAACTCTTTAGCTTGATGTTGGTTTGCCAGTTGAAGACACCACATCATCCTATTATAATAATTTCACGGCTCTGTGAGCAGGCACACTCCACACTCGCAAGATGCAGAGACGTGCCATATCACACGGCCCGCAGCCAGCAGGTTAGCCAGCAAAAGTGTTAATCAAATTATGAGGCATAGAAACAACACAAGCTTAACCAGGCATTTTACGATCTCTTTAACGCTCCAGCTACGCACGCCAAACCGAGTCGGCAAGTCATCAAAAATTCAAAGTGGAATCTCTCATCGATTAATCATGCTCGTAAATTAATTATGTGCAAAAAAGTCGAGCAGCAGATGCGACCGTCTGTCGTGTTGAATGAAGATGTCTCCTCAGAGTGCCTTCCCCCACACCTTTCGCAAAGGTGTTGGAAGACGCATGTGCGTCGTGCGTTGTGTTGAATAAAACGCCCCTATTACGTTAAGTGATAGAAATCTGTCGTTATATTGACGAACTTTTAGATACTCTTGCTTGGTAACGAAAATCTGTAAGCTTAAAAAAAGATAATAAATAACCCATTTTATTGCAAGAAAAAACATTAAATGTAAAGAACTTCTAATCAATACTTAATATTGTACAGAGCTGTAAAAGAATGATTCATTTTTATTATTATTGTATTTCGTTGCTGCTTCTTTAATTAAATTCATTATTTTTATGAGGCACAGTTTGAGGCAAACATCGTTTTTAAATTGGGTGGCTAATGAATGTTGCTACATTAAGAAATACAAATATATTTTTAATCATTTAAATAAATTATTTTTTTGTATTATTAATTGTAAAAACAAATATTTTTTTTTGTTGTTTTAAAACAAATTTATTTAGATTAGATATTTAATAAGATTTTTAATCCCGAAAAACTTGATTTTAGACCGTTTCGGCATACATTAAGTTCATTTTGGGCTATTTCGAGGTTTTTTAAATCTTATAATTAGATCGAAATGGTCTTGAAACAATCCCGATTCGTTCTTATTAGATTTTTTCCTTCTTAGTTTATGTACACCCAAGAACGAATTATGCTTAATATTTTAAGTACAAAACGGTATAAATTTATGATTTAAGAATTTTGTTCTCATTTTAGGAACATTATGGGTAAATTTTAAACTTAAGACTGATTCGTACTTAGTTTAAGTACAATCAAGTTCGAATTATACTTGAAATTTTAAGTACAAAACCGTATAAATTTTATCCCGTTCGTTCTAGAACGTTTAAGTACAAGAAAATTCTTGACTTAAGTATTTCGTACTTGATTTAAGAATTTTGTTCCCATTTTAGGCACATTTTGGGTAAATTTTAAACTTAAGACTGATTCGTACTTAGTTTAAATACAATCAAGTTCGAATTATACTTGAAATTTTAAGTAGAAAACGGAACAAACAATTCTCGATTTAAGTATTTCGTACTTAATTTAAGAACTTTGTTCTCATTTTAGGAACTTTTTTGGGTAAATTTTAAACTTAAGACTGATTTTTACTTAGTTTAAGTACAATCAAGTACGACTTATACTTGAATTTTTAAATACAAAACGGTTTAAATTCTAAACCGATCGTTCTAAAACGTTTATCTACAAGAAAATCCCTGATTTAAGTATTTCGTACTGTGATTTAAGAATTTTTTTCTCATTTTAGCCTTTTTAGTTTAACTTAACTAATTAGTTATGAATTATTCTCAAAATTTTAAGTACAAAAAGGTATTAATTATTTGCCGTTCGTTTTAGAATGCTGGCAGAGGTATTTTTCGGAATAGAAATCGAACTTCAGCCTTCAGTCTTTTACTACAAAGTTCGAAATAAGTAGAAAACTGATACCGCTTCTTGCTTAGAATTTACCCCATACCATCTCACATATACCCCAAGCCCAAAGTGTACAAAAAAGTGCCTGATGGCCACGCGTTGACAATTTTTATGGCCGGTTCTCGTGCGTATTTGGCATGGACTTTTCTGATCAGGCCAAACCCAATCCGGGCGAGCGCCGCATGAGCTTGGCCAAGTGTGGGCATTGCATTGGCGTTGACAGCTATGCAAATGCCTGGCCATTAAGTCGTTGACTGTTAGCTATGGCTTTTAATTAGCGGCTCGGCCTAGCACCGGGCCAGATCAAGCTTTCCCAAAAAAAAAAAAAAAACAATGGCCACAGTGACGCGACACCTACACTCGTTGCTGTCGTTGTCGTTGACACTTTGACCATTGACAAACGCTTGCTCGCATTTTGCCAATTTCCATGCATAAAGTTCGCATTGAACACCCTCACGCTTCATGGTCATTTGCATTTAAATGCCATTGGAGGAGTAGGAGGCCGGAGATCTTGTTTGCTGCACTTCCTTTCCATAGCCAAAGCTTCGTTTGCCTTGTTGTTTGGCTATGCTCACGATTTTTTGTACGGTCCGTCGTCTTCAGCGTCCGTTTGTTGCTTTTGTTTGTTTTACAGCTGCTCGCTTTGATTGAAAAATTATGCACTTGCAACGCCAAATGCCAAACGCCAAAAAAAAAGGAGAAAAAAAAACCCCAAAAGATAAAACAGAGAAGAGGCGGAAAATTGAAGACTTGTAACGAATCTGGTATGCTCTCGGTTGTTGTTGCTATAGAGAAATCAGAAAAATGAAATATGGAAAAGATGCGATACCATGGGATCATGAAACTTAGGATGGAAACCAGTTCCGAACCAGTTTGAACCGGTTCAAAAGTGGTTCAAAAATTATCTAAGATCTGTAGATTTTGAGTATGGAAAACCAGATAAACCCAGCTCAAACGTGATTTGGAGTAGAGGTGCGCGCGTCAGCGATTTTCCTTTCACATAACGCACGATTCACGAAATTAAAATCATTTCACGCACGATTTACGCACAAATGATCGCGCACGATAAAAATGTATCCCCTTAAAAATTTATTGAACAAAATAAAACGCAGCTGAAGCTGCATTAAGGGGCTCTTCTACCTTTGGACAGGGCTTTTTTTAATGTTTTTTTTTCCGGGACTCCAGGTTATCGGAATTGAAAACGATAAATGAGGTTATGATCACAATTAATGAAATTCTGGCCCGCACCTCAGTCAAATTTTTAAATATTTTTTAAAAAATATTTGGCGGTAATAAAAAAAAAATATCGATTTTAAAAGTTTTTTTAGTTTTGTGTAAAAAAAAATTGTAAAAAAATGTTTTTCTCTTGATTGAGGTACGGGCTAGAATAACATTAATTATGCGTCGATGGCAACATGGCTGATCAAAATCGGTTCAGTAAAACTGGCCCAATCATGGCTAACAGATCAAAAAACGTGGTTTCGAGAAAAACGCGCTTAAAGTTTTAAGCAACGTAAAAAATACTCACTTTAGCAAGAACATTGCTCCACTAAAATGTCTATATCTGCTTAACTATTTTGAGTTTTTGAAAATGGTTTGAAGTGGGTGAAAGAGGAATGTCCAAGCTATAATAATAATGCAAAAAAAAAAAATCAAAAAATTTCAAAGGTAATATTTTACTTAACATAGTTGATTTTGGTACCTAGCTGGTCTGAAGGAAAGATTTTGATTTCGCTTTAATCAGCAAATTCATCGTCTATATAGTCCTAGACTATTACTACACACAAAAAAACGTTGTAAATACTTTTTCTTTAATCTTTTTTTTTCCCACATTTTTCATTTCAAATAAATGTTCCACTTTTGATTTTCAAAATTTTCCATTTTGATTTTATTTTTGAAATAATAAAAAAAAATTATACTTACATGAGGAGAGCTCCTCAATTGTTTGTTCTGAATTTTTTATTTTTATAATATTATTAAATATCTTTTACCTTGTTGCAATTAAGCTTGTGTAGCCCCATTTTTCTCTGCACATTTTGATTCTTATGACAGTAACTTGTAATTGAAGGCAAAATGTCTGCTCTTTAAAATCAAACAAACGCAGTTGATTAATGTCGTTTTTACGTGTGATTGGTAAAATCAAAAAAAATCATTATTTTTTTTTTTTTGTACGTTTATGATATTAAAAAATTATGCTTTTTGCCCCTCAAAGTATGCAAATTTTATTTTCTTCAAGAATTATTTATTATTATTGTCGGACCAGTCTAAGGTATACAAAAATAATAAGTAATATTTTCCTTAATTATTTATATTCATAAACATAGCATACTTTGAAGGGCAAAAATCATTTTTTTTTTTTATATGTGTATAAACGTAGTATATGTATTTTCTTCGGCCACATATAAGATTCTAAAACCAAGCTTATGCCTAAATTAGTATTTAACGTCTTCAGCTGCGTTAAATTTAATTAGTTTTCACCGGGTTCAACGATTTCATTTGACCCAGGAGGTCACTGAAGCCTTCAGCTATGCTTAGTATTGAATCCACTCTAATGCTAATAGGATTTTCAAAAATTTAAAAGCATTACCACTTTCAAAATTGCTAGAACAAGCAACTAATTAGCTAGCAACAACACCCTCTATACATCAGATCACATCAGTTTTATTATCCAATCTTGGATTTGCCAAATGTCGTGGGAGTAAATGCTTCAGCTTGTATGGAAAGTTAATTTGTTTATTTTTAATGCTCGCCACACCATTCCCTAGTCTTGTTAGTGTATAGCTTTCTGACTGACAAAAGTTGGAATTTTAGCACTTTAAACGAAAAACGATTTCCCGTTTTCCATTTTTATTCGATAGCCTGAAAGCGAGGTTGGCGCAGGGGCTTTGGGGCCATGTTACTTTTCATTTCGCCAACTCCTCCGGCTTGTCCTGCTCATTAGCAATTGCCAGCATTGGACGACAGCTGTTTGCCAGTTTTCACCTAATTAAGCAAACAAACGTGTGGGAAATCGCCAACTTTCGCCCGCCCCGCCCTGTACGAGGCAAACTAATTGCCACGAACATGGAGGCTGCTAAGTAGCCCCGCAGGAATGCAGCCGAAAACATTTGTCTCTAATTGCGGCTCTGCCCAATTGGGCAGGCCAAATTAAATTAAATGCAGCCTAAACCAAACAACCAGAGCAAAGGTAGCAAACAGGAAGAGCAACAACGGCAGCGGCAACAACAACAATTTGCGCAAAAATACAAATTGGAACATTTGTAGAGGCGCGCAGGCGTAGGCACTGTGAGAATTTATGGCCCTGGCGGGGTCACTGCCGGAATGGGATAACATCTGTTGACGCGTCGTGCGCGCATTGCGCATGCAAGGCACACCGCAAGGCAAAGGACATTGACCAGGCGGCAAAACCCAACCGCCAGACAGCCAACGAGACAACGAGCAACGGTTGTGGGCAGAGATGGAAAACCATTTGAAATTGCCAAACAAGTGGTTCGGCCCGGTACCGTTGAAGATCAGACGCTAGATGATGGGCAAGTGGTTAGCAATATCCCTTTTGGACGAACAACAAAAAAACAATTAAGCAAACCGGATATCTCTGGAATCTGACTCTGGAAATAATTAAGTTTACCGGAGGTCAAGAAGAAAGCAACGCAAGTTAAAATGGACTTTGATGTACTCTTTTACTCAGGAAAAGGATTATTTCAAAATTGATTATCAAATTACATAGTGTTAATATTAACATTTTATGTAAACATCAACATTGAGTTGGCTGACTGAGCGCACAGTGAGCCAAAACATATGACAAAAGTTGACATTTTTATATCTCCGGTGTATATTTTATTGGATCTTTCTGAAAATTACACAGACTATACATATAAATGCATGATTAGAGCTTGAAAACTTTGAAAATGTAGAAGATATTTAACAAATTTTTATGCAAACTTGATCTGCATACAGACAGTGAGATCGACAGACGGACAAATAGACTGACAGACGGAAGGACAAGAAACAAAAATATGTTAACTTTATGGGCTCGCACATAAATTTGCACAACTTTTTGAAACCCCTTTTTACCCATTTCTAATGGGAACAGGGAATAATAAGTTCCAATAAGATCGGTTCAAAAACACAGCAGTATTGCAAGTAAAATGATTTTCAGGAAGCTGTTGGAACCGGTACCGGTAACATAATTTGATTTGGACAGTTCGAACAAATATCCAAAAAACTCTTGAATTTTACCAAAATTAACTTAGAAATTGAAAAAAAAAAAAAAATTTGTTTCGAACCAAAACAACTCAACAAAATTAGCCTCCAAACGGGCTTTTTACCTAAATTTGTTTGTCTGATAAAAAGTAGAATAGAAAAAATGAACCAAACCGGTCGAACCCGAGAACTTTTCAAAAATAGCTGAACTGAACCTGTTCCAAAAAAAACTTTTTTGTTCAAGTAAACCAAAAAAATTTTATTTTGAAAATTAATGAAATTGCACCTTAGCACAAAACCTTGAACCTTAAATTGTGGAACCTTAACAAATTAATTGCTTTTAACATGTCACGGTGACCCCTCCTTAAATCGCTCAAATGTTCAAAAAGTTGTGTGCACACAGAAAAAAAAAATGATATGATCTGGGACTCAATATGAAATTTTTTCATATCAAAAAAAAGCCGATAAGATGCAGATGAAATTGATCCTGTTAGAAAATATCAAACTGATATTTTCGATCATATCAAATGATATGTTTAAGATCAAAGTGGCATTTTTTTAATAAAAAAAAAATATTAGGAAATGGCTGGGCGCATATATTATTTATATAAGTTATATTATATATATTCCCGCTCAGAATTTTAATGATTATGTAATATTAGCGCCATAGCCGTTTGGAAAGCAAAGAAATTTAAACATTTTTGTTAGTTAACAAACATTACCTTGTCTGGGGATCGAACCCGGGAACTCGCACTTTACACGAATGGAATGACGTCTCAACGCAGTGAGCCACCGCACACGCGTGCGGGCAAACGTCTAAGGGACTATTTATATTTTTCTACGGTGCCTAAGTTTTCGATAATAAGCATTTTTTGTCTCTTTTCCTTTTTCTCATTTTATTTATTATCTTATCAATTTGATATTAGTACGATTAATTAAATATTATTTATCATCAAAATGATATGAAAAATTGATATTTGATAAAATATCATATTGATCAACCAAGATTAAATTGATATTTGATATTTTTTTTTTTGTGCGTGAATCGTGCGTCAAGAGATTTTTATTACGTGAATCGTGCGATTCGTGATGGAAAAATCGCTAACACGCGCACCTCTCGCTCGAACCAAAATCTTAGCACAAAAACCTTGAACCTCCAATTTCTAAACCTTAACCATGGGAAAATTTTGGTTCGAACCTGAGAAGCGGACCTCCGAAAAAGTTTTTTGGGTTGACAGCCCTGGTTTTAATTGGTTTAAAGAAAATTAAATTGAAATCATTGTTAAGATCTGCCTAGCTTAAGTTAATACAAAAATCAATCCCGAATGTTGTTGAAACAAGCCTTTTTCGAGTTAAAATCATCTAAGAATGAAGATAAGAATTTTGGAAATGGAAAATATTTTCTCAAGTCAATTCTATCGACCACCTTCATCTAACATCGTTTATGATTAATTTTTGTCCGAATATCTAAGAGTTTTTCTTCTGTATAAGCAATATCTCATTCTGAAGCTGTTCAATCTCTACGAGCACTTATATTTGAAAGAAAACATTTTAGTGCAATTAATTCTCGTACAACAAAGCGCAATATGATCGCCGATATATGTTCCAAGTATGCAAACCAGTTTTGAACCGAACCGAACCACACCGTACTGAACCGCTAATCCGTGCTCGTAAACCGAACTGCGAACCGAACCAGCGACTGCTGGAAAATGCTGATCGGTTCGATTCGGATAACCGAAAAGAAAAAGAAAAAATTATTAAATCATTTGTTCGAACAATACGACATTTGTTTTCAATCTTCTGTTGAGTAAAAAGATATATGATCCCATGTGTTTTTTAAATCGCTTCCGATCCGAAAGCGAGGAATACCCTTACGATTTGTATGTATTTTGTTATGACCCAAGCTGGGCCCTGCGTGTGTTTCCTCTTTGGGCAAAGTCCCGCTAGCTCCAGTCCTCAGGTGTCTAAGCAGACACGTAACATAAACTATAACATTTTCACCTCCCTTGCCACCAAACACAAAAGTTTTCTCGATTTCAAGCAGATTTCTTCTTAAATCAAGACAAAAAAACTAAATTAGCCGATTTCAGTCTTGCGATCTTATTCTGTGTATACCCTTTTTTCTAAACTCCTAACAAAAACTAGAATAAACTAAAAAACAAAAAAAACTAACACAAAAAAAATTGGACAGACAATTGGCAGACTCAGATGGATTGAGTCTTCTCATGCGCGAACCTCCCTTTCCTTGCAGCAGGATTTATTAAAATTTTGTGCTGCCCCAAAATATCCGACGAGCAAGCATTTTTACACCATGATTGGTGTCACTCCTTCCCCCCATTTATTAACTCCTTAATCTTTCATCTTTCTCGATTTCATTCTTATTTTTATTTATATATAAAAAAATAATAAAAGAAAAAAAAAAATAAAAGGATAAAAATATGTGAAAAAAAAACAAACTTAAAAACAACAAAAAAATAATTTAGAAAAACGGACTAACAAAATAAAACTATAAGAACGTTGCCGCCTCTTGGTGGCGTGTCGGCCCAGCCAAGAAAAATTTTTCGCAATAGCGACGCTTTGACAAATAATTATTTATTCAGGCAGATGCGCAACGAACTTTTATTGGCCTTGATGTAGCCCACGTAGCTTTTGACGGCAATCCCCCAAAGTCACATACTTTTTGGTCACAGCCCCGAAAATCTAGCTGCCCTTTAATTCCCCCGAAAACGACCGCCTGTGCCTGGTCCTTGGTCTTCGTCGAGGCTGGTCACTGTTGGCTGTGTATTTAAAAAAATGTTCCTAATTTTTTTCTTTTTCGCTAATCTAACGCGGATAGGACTCACCCGTCCTTGTTGGCCAATCTGCCAATCAACGACTCCTTGACTCCTAATGATTTCACTCTTGATTTTATTTTTTTCCTCTTTTTAAGTGAGCAATTTTTTTTTTAATTTTTTTAGGCCGTTTTAATTTATAAATATATATTGCTGCACTGCACTTTTCAAACTGCGACTGCGCGGAAGCTTTGCCAAATCAACTAACCTTGACCCACTTTTTCCCAAAGTCATGTTTCAGATTTTCAAATGTTCCGGGTCATTGGCCTAATGACCGTCAAATTGCCGCCTATGATAGTTTATTACCCCCATCCCTGGCACTCTACGCTCAACAACACTGTCACTGCCAGCCCAAGGTTGCAGATTCAGGGTTATCGATATCTTCTGCCTATCTGTTTTAAACGGCCACAACAATTTAAAGACGGAAGCGAATTTAAGAACACGTGAGAATAACTAATTTTAAGCTAACTCAGTAATTATTTATTTTCTTATCGTCTTCCCCACTTAATATAGCATTTATTTCAACTTGCTCTTTTGTTTTTGAGAATCGAAGATTTGCCTTACAAATGTTCCGAATCCTTCGCTTTCTTTTACTTTGCATAAAGTGTTTTTATTTGGCACATTTCTCAAATGCTTCTTTAGGATTATCCGATCACAACTTGCTTCTAAAATCCACATTTTTGTCCCATTTCTGTGATTTTTCAAAGAAGCTCGGTCTTGGGCCTGGATCTTAATGTCTATAGAACCTACTTGCGCTACTCATGGATCTGTATTACTTAATTTTGGAGTTTTGAATTTGTAGCAGGTTCCCAAGTGCTTTATTCTGTCATTCCAACCAAGTCAACATTAAGCTTCACTTTAAGGAGAAATTTACAGTTTAATCATCCTTTAAAGCATTTATGTGAATCGGTTCGAAAACCGATCTGTAAATATATTTCTTTTTAATAAAAAATATATTGGAAAAAAAAATGTGTGCTGCAATCCCCTGAAAACTATGACGAATCAGGAAAAGTTGAAACAAACTTTATGTGCCTGGACACCTAGAGAAACTTGATAGTTAATTTGGTGTAAAGTGCTGCCAACTGCCTATCACATGAAAATAGATTATGAATTGTCAACCATAATTTCTCTTTCTATAAAGATGAAATCCCCCCCTAACACATAGAAGTATTTTTATAATAATCCTTCAAGCTTTTCCCTGCATAGAAAACTCTTTTGGGGCGATTTTTCAATTGCGTAACAAATGTTGTTTGCCAAAAGGCCTTTAACCTTGAGGGCGTACGTGAAAATTGGTGACTGCACACGGAAGGCCGCCGGCTAACCTCTCCCACGAATCCGCCAAAACAATCGCAGTAAGTGATTACGTAACCAGTGCATTGTTCTGCCGCTTGGTTTCTTCCTTTTATTATTATTTTTTGTGTTCGTTTTCGTTTTATTTCATTCAGCAACGCAATGAGGCAATGATGCAACGGCTAGTCCTAGTCGCAGTTGGGTCTTATCAGGTATCAATGGAGCGAGGAAGCGGCTAAAATAATTTATTCACAGCCATTATGCGATGCGAATTTATGCCACTTCCTGGTGAAACAACTACAAATAGCCTTTTAAAATGCGATAAAAATAGCGCCAACGGGTCTGAAACGGCTAAAGGAGAAGAAGATGCTGCAGCAGCAGCAGCACAATGGATGAGCACTTGGAGGATGGGGCGTGGCATGGGCATGGCTGGGCCAGGCCAAAGCGTTGGCGCAATGACTGCTAAGCATGAAACCGTAAAATGGTTTTTCAATAAACACAAGAGCCTAGGGTGTGCAGTGCCAGGAGTAGCGTGGTGGGGGAGGAGGGTGGGGGGGGAGAGATATGGAGAAGCTGGGAAAACAATGCGACAAATATTTGAATATGTTAATTAGTTGGCTGTTGTTCTTGTTGCTGTAGCTGGATCGGTAGCTGGGCACGATCATTTCGTTCTCCTTTGTCGTCTATCGCTGGACGTGCATCGGGTGCAGTCTAATTTCATGTGTTGCCATGTTACCAGCGAAAGCCCCGCTAAACCGTTTTGCATCTTCGCACCACGAGGCTAACGAGGTCTTCGAGTTTCCGCCAGCCAAGTGCATTGAGATTCATATTTATAGTTATGATTGGTATGCCACACACACACACATGCATGCCTGTGGTCTGCGGTAGTGGGGCAATAAAGCTGCCAATGAGCCTGACTAAAAACAACTGACAGCATCAGCCTTATAAAGTCACACAGGCCACCATCAGGCTCTGGGGGGATATCTCATTGTGTACTCTCTCTCCCGTCTCTACATTTTTGCGATTTGCACGCAAGGCAACCAATCGGATTACAGTAGAGACTGCTCAGTTGTATATACTCAAGAGATCCTTATCAGTTGGTAAGTTAAAGATAAATGTTTGGAATATAACTGAAATCTAAAAAATTATAATCAAATTTTAAACCATTATTCAGTTTTTAACATATTAACCTTTACAATTTGCGAGATACTTAAGTCGTGAGCAGAGATGGGTGCGTGCCGAGCTCTTATAGCACGGCACGACACGTGCACGAACAGGAATTTTCTCCTGCTCTGTAGATGTTAATGCATATTTATGCTGAAATAACGATCCAGAACTTTTAAGTGACTATGTGAGTGCTGCCCATCACGGTTGCTCCCGGTGCTGCCCAGCATAATTAATTGATTTGCTTACGTAGGTTGCTATAAATATTTCTGGCCTAATAATGAAAACGCGAATATTTATGATCAAAAATGGTTTTATTGTTTTTCAAAGTATTCTCCAGCAAGATTTATACACTTTTGCATGCGCTCAAACCAATTGTCGAAGCACTTTTTCCACTCCGATTGAGACATGGTTTTTGAACTCTTCAACAGCATCTTTTGGCGACGAAAATCGTTGACCACGCATTTTTCCCTTGATGTGCGGGAATAAAAAGAAGTCATTGGGTGCCAAGTCATGGCTGTACGGCGGATGACCCATCAATTCGACGTTTTGGACGGTCAAAAAAGCGCTGGTGTGAGCTGATATGTCAGAACTCGCATTGTCATGGTGCACAATGATCTGTCTTCTCGTGTTCGTTTTTCGAATTTCTCCGAAGACTTCAGGCAAACAAATTGTGGTGTACCACTCAGAATTGACCGACCTACGTTGCTCAAGCGGATCAGTCGCCACATGACCAGTTTTACCGAAGAAACAGGCGACCATTTTCTTCGCAGTGCTTCTTCCACGAACGACTTTCGTTGGATTTGGCTCGTCTTCGAAAACCCACACGGTCGATTGCTGTTTTGTTTCGGGCTCATAAGCATAGATCCATGATTCGTCACCTGTGACGATCTTATAAACGTCTTTTGAAACACCGCGACTATATTTTTTCAAAATTTCTTTGCTTTTTTCCACACTTCTTTTTTGGCGATTGTCAAATTGGCCGAGATCCAACGAGAACAAACCTTTTTTACGCCCAGGTGTTCATGCAATATCGAATGTATGCTGGTGGAAGAAATGCCCAAGGATGCCTCTTTCTCACGGTATGTCACATGACGATCTTGCATTATTAGTTCACGCACGGCATTAATGTTTGCTGGCACAACGACTGTTTTTGGACGTCCTTCACGACCTTCGTCTTCGAGCGAGCGGCGCCCGCGATTGAATTCATTAAACCAATTTTTCACAGTGCTATACGATGGTGCTTCATCGCCATACAAAGATTTAAGTTCATCGTTGCACTCTTGTCGTGATAATCCACGTCGAAAATTGTGAAAAATGATTGCACGAAAATTTTCACGAGTTAATTCCATTTTTCTGCCGAGGTAAGTTTTTGATTAATCGTTAATCGATATTAAACGTGGTCACACATGAAAGAGTTGTATGGAGCTTTTATCGATAAAAGTCCAAACTTTTTTTGGGAAAAGGCCAATTGGTCTTAAAATGGCTAGAAGTGACCTAGGCCAGAAACTTAAATAGCAACCCACGTCTAAAAACTGAATTATCTAATCGTTTCTCGAAAATAAGACCCTTAACCAATTCCTATTGATCGAATTTGGAAACGAGAACATACCAGTATATGTCTAAAAGGCAAAAATTTATTACTACACAGAAAAAAAAAACTGTGCCATTCGGACTCAACTCAACACCAAACGGGCTCAATAATGGGTTGATCCCGGAATGGCTTAAACTGAGCCCTAGTCGGGATAGTCGCCCGATAAAAGTTCAAAAAATTTTGAACGCCCCGAGAGATTTTTCTTTTTCTTATAAATTTGCATATATATTTAATAATTGTATATTTTGATTCACTTAAGACTTCTTTAATTTTAAGAAACATATATAAATAAATTAATAAGAACTTGCCATGTCTGGGAATCGAACTCGACTCGGGACTGAAGAACGTCTGCGTCTCAGCGCACTCGACCGCGCCGCGCTTGCCAGACTAGCCACCCAATGACATACAAGAGCGTTTACTCCAGACGACAAAAGAGAGAAGCCAAGAGAGCGAATTTGCTGTTGCTCTCAGCTTGTTCGCTCTCTCACTCGACATTTAAGCCCGAATCGGATTAAAAACAATCCCAAACGGGATCAATTACGGATAATCAATCCTAAACGGGCTTAAAATTTCAATCCTTCCGTCGGGATTAAATCAAGCTTTTTCGGCTTAAAAATATCCCGGCATTTTTTTTTCTGTGTACGTTTATACACACAAAATTTATCATGGTAAATGCCCTTAAAAGTATGCACCATTTATTTGCTTTAATAATTATCTATTTGAACGATTCGGTTAAGGCTGCGTCTTTCTTTTGTCTCAATTTACATTGAGCATTAAATCCTATAGTAAGAGTAGTTAAAATTGAGTTGAAATAAAAATGAGTTTAGGTAAAATATAAAAAAAAAAATGTATATAATTATTCCTATTCAAGGATATATCCTATAGGATATTCAAGGATATTGCTATAGCAAACTTTGAAGTGCATTTATGATGATAAATTTTGTGTGTATAAACGAGGTATATATATCTATGAGAGATTTTTTCTCCAATCGAGTAAGTAAGAGTGACTGAATTAAACTTAGGCAGGCCGCACTGTACCACAACTGCATACTTTAGTCACCTGTATATTGCTTTGCGTGCTGCCGCTGCCGCCACCGCTGCTGCTGCTGCTGCTTCTTTTTGCTTCATCTGTAGGTGTTGCCCCGGCCACAGCTGATGCCTTTGACAGCTACTAAATTCTACTTTGCTCGACGCACGTTCCTTGTCCAATTTTGGGCAGCTCGCTCCAAAGCGCAAGCCTCAACTTTTTGGCCGGCGCTTATCGTTTGGCCATAAATTTATGCTGCCGCTGCCGCCGCCGCCTTGTTGTTGCTGCAGCCAGGCCGGCAGCCAAGTGGAGGTCCTAGGCCATAACTTGGCCATGACACGCAATGAAGTTGTTGGCGGAATTTGTTGCTGTTTATGTTGGAAAAATGCAATTAACGGCACTTGTCTTCGAAATAGAAAAAATTGACATCTAAACATGATTGCTTTCTGGTTTTAATATTCAATACAAATAAACAATTTTATTTGTTTCTAATATATAGGTGAAAGTTTGTTTAAATTTAAAATAAACCTTTGATTTTATTAGTGCGATAGGCAGCAATTCACATTGTTAGTGTGAGGCTACATTTAAAAGTTATCAGTTATATACAAACTTCGGCAGGTACAGAGTATATTACAGTTGTGCTTGACAGACTTTCTTAATTGTTTCGAATGAAGATATACCATTTGGACTACACGTATTCAAATTAAGTAAATATCGAATAAAATGGGTAGGATATTTTGTCAATTTGAACACATGTATTAAAAACTGTTTTATCTTCATTTCTTTTCTTCAAAGAATAATTTGGAAACATTTCATTAAATATCTATTTATAATCACCAACATCCCTTCTCAAAACTGTAGATGGAAAATTTTGCTGCTGTTGATCATTATCCTTATAGTATTATGTAACGCATAGAAGAAACAGAAAAATAATATATTTTCTTGAACAACATGACGAGCACAGTTCATATAGCCTTGCAGTAACTATTCCATCAACAGGGAATCAAATCGGTAACGAATACCAAAAAAAACGGATTAAAACTCAGATTCAGAACCGGAACCGGAACCACTATTCTGAATTATTTAAGAACTGGTATTCGAGAACCGATATTTTTAGAATCTAAAATAAACCGAATAATCGTACCGGAACAGTTTTGGATCTAAGTATTATTATTTTTTTTTTTTTATTGTTCAATCAGGGATTTTCCGGCGTAAAACTCTAACAAAATAATGATGTTGTATTTAAATAGTGGTCGGTAAAGCTCCCAGAACGGCACACAGTGTATTTGATATTCCATAAAATATCAAAACTTTCGATTCAAAAGCCATACTTGCTGTTTCAGCTGCATAAAAAATAAAGGATAAAGTTTATAATATTTAACCGAACCGGTTCAAAACCGGAATTCCGACTCTTCATTTACTGTCAACCGAACCTTGAACCGAATCTCTTGTCAAAAATATAGCTGAACCTATTTCGAAACAAAAACTTTCAGATCGATTGAACAAGAGTTACAAGTCTTAGTTAAGCGGTCATTTACTGATAAAAGAAGTAACATAGACCAAGAATTGTTTGAATTAATACGAAATCGCCCATAAATCGCTTTCGACCCAAAAACGACCCAAATCGTATGGGAATTGTTTCGTTCTTGGGGTCGAAAGCGATTTGTAGAACACATGGGATAAATTTAAATTCAAAATAATTGAAATTGTATGTTCAACTAAACAAAAATACAGAAACTATGCATATTTTCTATATTTTTATCAAATTATTTATTTTTCCATTTAAATTTGGTAAATCTTGGGACCATCCAAGGTACGAACCAAAACCTTAGCACAAAACCCTAGAACCTTAAATTTCAGAACCGAAAACGAAATACATAACATTTAAGCAATTTCAAGATTTTTCTGCTTTTTTGCATTCTTATACATATGTCGGAACTAAAGATGGGCGCGGAAAGTAAATTGGATCCCGTCCCGATCGCGACCCTAGTGGTATTTGAATATTTCATGAAGTTATTTGAAGTTTAACTATCAAAAGCGTTTTCTCGAAACCGCATTTTTCAAACTGATCACGCTTCTTCGAAAATGTCTTGACCGACATCGTTCAAATTTATATGGTGTGATATTAAAATGCTTTTTGAATTTTTGGATCAGCCAATACCCCAGAATCAATGGCAAAAAGTTCCCAATTCCTAAAAATAGTTTCCAATCTTATAATTTTATTTTATTTTATCCCATGTGTTCTACAAATCGCTTTCCACCCCCAAAAACGACCCAAATCGTATGGAAATATGGTATAATTTATTTTTCCAATGAACTACCTTAAGCGCCAAACTGGCGCCCTCTAGGATGTGGCTCTTTAATAATGAAAACTAACAACGATCAGTGGCGCCATCTACCAGAATTAAGTACGTATGTAGATAATATGTAAAATTGATTTTTTCAAAGACATGTTTAAGCAATATTGCTCCCTCCCTTATGGAAAGCTGTTTATGTCCTAGATATCAGGGTTAAATAAAAGGAACGATTGGAAATATCAGTTTTCAAAAATTAATTTTGGATTTTCCTTATTTTCTCTGGAACTATTTTATTAATACTCCAAAAGTTTCGAAAATTTCTGTTGTAAATTTTAAGAAATAAAAAAGAACTATTATTTTTCGCATAAAAAATATATATATTTCATTCATATTATTGCACTTTACATTTCCCTAGGCTTATAAATAAATTAATCAAATTTTTGGACTGTATAAATCTGTAAAATATTTCAAAAATAAATTTTGCATCAAAAATTATGATCAGAAGATAAGTTTCATTATAGATGAACAAAAAGTTGCATCGCTTAACTATACAGAAAATGTGACCGGGTGCGGTCATGTCTTTTTATGCAGCTCTTCTAACGTTATTTCGGCTTTCTCCCACTCTGGTATGGTTTTTTCTTTGATGTGCCAGGAGTCCGTTTTAGCACCTTTAGCATCAGCTACAGTTATAAAAAAAATATTAAATCGTTTCTTTTCTTATAAAAAGATTTACTTAAACTTACAACTTTTGAACCGCTTTACACCCTCCTGCATATCCGTGACCATATCCGAGGTCACATTCATGATCTCGTTGTGTACCGCCGCATAAAACCCGGGTCGTGCATAAGCATTAGCATTAGCCAATACAGCGTTGCGATCATGCTGCAGCGAAGCTATCGGAAATTTGGCTATGGAAAATGCCAAATTTACAGCTTGACCCAAAGCTGTGCCTGTGGCCACAATCCGATTGACGAGACCGATTCGTAAGGCCTCCCGTGCATAGACACGTCGCCCGGTCTCTATAATATCCACCGCATTCGAATAGCCCACAGCAGCAGCCAGGCGAACGGTTCCACCATCGCTAAGAGGCACACCCAAGCGTCGATTGAAAAATCCCAGCACAGCCGTGTCCTCCATGACACGCAAATCACAGAGCAAAGCCAGCTCCAATCCGCTGGCCACACAAAAACCGCTTATGCCGCACACAATGGGCTTGCGTAGGTGACGTCGTGTGGGACCCACGGAACCCTCATGACGCAACAGAAAATCCAAACTGCCTCGCTCTGCCTCCGCTTCAAGTTCGGCCAAATCATAGCCGGCCGAGAAGGAGCCGCCAATGCCATAGAGTACGCCCACCGGCGAAGTGTCGTCCGCCTCGAAGTTTGCTATGGCCTCCGAAATTTTGGAGGCGGTGCCACTGTCTATGGAATTACGCTGTTGCTCACGGTTGATGCCTATCAGGGTGATGTGCGAATCCTTTTCAACCAGCACCGTGGGATCCGTATTCTTGTTGGTACCATCTTCAAGTCTCACTCGAGTCAAAGACAGATTTCTGTGGCTTAGATTTGATTTTGTTTGCAGTACGTTGAATAATCTACACAGAAATTTTGTCATGTTAATTAGATATGAGCAACAGTGTTGGCAAAACTTTTAGCTGATTTTTGTGAATTCTGGCTTTATTTTATTAAGCTTATAAAAGTAACTAAAAAGCAATTCATAAAGTAATGCGAATGCAAAAATTAGACTTTGAACTATTTATAACAAAACAGGGCCGATAACACTAGTTTACAGCGAAAAAGACCCATTGAAGCCATTATTTTTTAATGATGTATTTTGGAATGCTAAACTCAAAAATGAATTTGAAAATTTTTGGATGGATACGTTTTTGAGTTAGAATTTTTTTTTTTTTTTCGGTAGGTACACTTACATTTTAAGCCATTTAGATGGAGTCAAGCAAGGGTTTAATCAAAAGGGTAAGCTATTCTGAAATAAATTCTTGTTGAAGAACATTTTCCAATCGGTTTAGTAGTTTGAAATTTAGAAGCAAAAATTTTTCGAAAAATCAAAACGTGAAAAGATTGATTTTCTATTTTCTAAAAATAGTTTTTTTCATTTACTCTCATAAACTGCACTATTACGAAGAAAATAAGGTATTGATGACGAAAATCTGTGGATAAATAATTGAATTTTGTGAAGTAGAATACTTTGTTTTCTTGTAGCATTCAAAATTGTACTAAACCGATTGGAAAATGAAAATCTTGAGCGTCCAAAAGAAGAATATATAAAAATATTTCTAATTAAACTTTTTATTTTGCTTATGATCTTCAACAGTTTTTAGATTAGCATACCCTTTAAATTAATACCTTGACGACATCTAAAGTTTCAATCTCGAGATATGTCAAAAAATGTAAGGGTACCTACCGAAAAAACTAAAAAAAATGCTAACTCATAAAAGTATCCATACAAAAATTTTTGAATTTCGTTTTTGAGTTCAGCATTCCAAAGTACATAAGAAAAAAATAACAGCTACAATGGGTATTTAATTTTTTTTATTTTTGTAAACTAGTGTAATTATGATTATATTTCCAGCCACACAGTCACAGCTTTATAATAGCTCTGCTCATCTCTAATTCAGTGCTGGACAATGCTCAAAGTGACGGTGACCTACAGCACTGCTTGTCAGAGTAACAGAGCTAAAGAGAGAGCAAAGAGAGCGAGCTGCCAGAAAAGGTGGGTGTGTGTGCGTGTGTTTTTGTAATACATCGTTGTTTTCTCCCATCACTAGTTTGAATGTCTCATCCAACAACAAGAGCACAGCCAATTTATTACAATTTATTACAATACAATACACAAAATACAAATCAGCGACAGCCCAGCGACACTTTGAACAGCGGCATGTGTGCCAGCGCTTTGTAATTGTTGAGCACACACAGACTCCATAACGGTGATATAAGCCAACTACAAAACAGTTGCATCCGCCCCCTTTGCGTTGGATTCTGTTTCGCAGAGCAACATTGAAAGTTCAGCAGACAAAGGTAATCAGTGAGGGCTCCGCCCGCCCCCTAAGGGCCAGCAACGGCAATGTTTTAATTGAATTTGGCATCCGATTGGTGGGTTAAGTGCGCCCGACAGACAGACGCTTGCCCGCCCCACCCGCGCCAGCATTAATACAACTTAATTGTGTCTATTTTTAACATTAAGCGTCCGCCGGTGGCTTCCGCGTCCAACCAACCAGCCGCCACCACCCCTGGCTGTTTATTATGTGTGCCGCCGTCTGTGCCGCCGCATCACGATCTATTTTTGTATATTTATATTTTGCAAACTTCCATTTTATTATGTTTTATTGTGGGGACACACCTTTGATCATCTTCTTATGGGTGCAGACCGACCCTGAGGGCAATAAACAAGATAAGACTCGAAGTTTTATTGCCTCAAGTAACTCTTAATTAATTGAATTAAACGCTTACGCATTCGCTCATTCTTCATTTTTTTTTTTGTATTCACATATTTCTTTACTTAGCTCACGATGTCAACCGGAAGGCCCATAAAGTGTGTTGTCGTTGGTGACGGCACCGTCGGAAAGACTTGCATGCTAATCTCCTACACCACAGACAGTTTTCCCGGTGAATATGTGCCCACAGTGTAAGTGGCCGCCTCTCAAATCTCCTCCATTACCCATTTCAAATTAATCATTTTTTATATCTTGAACAGTTTCGATAACTATTCCGCACCCATGCAAGTGGACACAATACAAGTCTCGCTGGGATTATGGGATACAGCGGGGCAGGAGGACTATGATCGCTTGAGGCCACTCTCCTATCCACAGACAGATGTTTTTCTGATATGCTATAGCGTGGCCAGTCCCTCGTCATTTGAAAATGTCACATCCAAATGGTATCCGGAGATAAAACATCATTGCCCGGACGCGCCCATCATTTTAGTTGGTAAGTTGCCAGCTCGTCGCATATGCCAAATGTATGTGTAAGTGTGTGTGTGTGTATGATGACTGTTTGGTTCTTCTTTCATTTTTTTTCAGGCACTAAAATCGATTTGCGTGACGATCGAGAGACATTGAGCGGCCTGGCCGAACTGGGCTTGACGCCGCTAAAGCGTGAACAAGGTCAAAAGCTGGCGAATAAAATACGCGCTGTGAAATATATGGAGTGCTCCGCCTTAACGCAGCGTGGCCTGAAGCAAGTAAGCAAGATTCTAACCAGCCATAGAAGAATTTCTCTTTGATTTAATGGGACTCAAGCCGTTAGAGAAATGTTTTAAAATACAATCCATGAATTATGTTGGTTTCGTTTTCGCCATGTTTTCTATTTTTCGCGCTCTCGCAATCTTTGCCCTAATTTGGTCTTCTCAAATTTTCTTACTTATTTGGTTTTTCATTTAGTTTTTTACCCTTGTTTTCCATTGCCTCTGGTTTTTTTTATTATTCCACTTTAAGTTACTTCTTTATCATTCCCGAGTCGGTGTTGTGGAACAAAATTCATGAGTAATCCATTAAGATTCGCTGCTCAGCTGCGAATTTTATTAGCAGCCCTTGGCTCTTTTGGCTCAGCCAGTCCACTCCGGAATTTCTATAAGCCAGCGGTTATATTTTTGCTTCGCTTCGTAAAGAATACAAATTTCGGCAGACAGCAGCAAAAACAAAATACAAGCAGTGTGAGCGACCGAGACTTATAAGCCTCGCTTGTAAGGGTTTATTTCTTTATTGTGGTTGGACTTTCCTACGCTGGGCTAAAGGCATCTTGGGGCTATGCTTCTTGAATAATTCGGCTGAGGCTTTTGAGTGTTTCATGATATTTCAACAGATTAAACTATTGAAAGCAGATCCAAAACCGAACGGAAATCGATTTTGAATAATAATTTATAATAATAATTATAAATTTTTTTTTTTTTTTTAGTAAACGTTTTCTATGTGTAAATTGGCAAACCTAAATTTTTGGGCCTCGAACTGAATATTATTTGTAGCTCGTATAATGGTTTGTTTTATAAGTCCGTTAACAAGCACTACCAATCTTCATTAGACGCTAGTTCTTTTGCATTTGGCATCGGCTGAATAGTTTCCTGTATGTACAATAATTCACACAGACTCATAGGTGCCTAATGGGTCGTAAAAAACAAAATCATATTTGTCCCAGCCTTCCTCTATAGGCTCGGGATGAATTCCAAATCGAAATCGATGAGGAAAACACGCCACAGGATTAGTTATAAATTACTTCCTGTCGCCTAGCCGTGACAAAAGTTGGACTCTAGCCAGCAATTTGAATAAACAAGTTGGATAAAGTCCAAGATTTGCATTGCAGCCCACTATGAGGTCAAAGTTCATTGATTCTACTTACCTTACAATCCAAGTCATCTGCTTCGATTGGGGGAGGGAGTATAAGGCGAATCGGAGATACATTTTTATACCCTTGGGCAGAAAGCCTATTATTTGTAAGCGTTTGACAAACGGCAGTAGTTCCCCAGAAGTTATCCAAGACATGAACTGGTAACCAAAGAATTTCAGTTGGTGTACAGTGAATGCGGAACAACTTCAGATGAGGTCCTTTAGACGACTACATAAACAAAAACATGACAGACGGCTCCAAAAATACAAAAACAAACACAAACTATATGTGGATCGCTGCTCGACTCAAGCCTCTCTTATAGGGCTTTGTTTTTTTACTCTGTATCAAATATTATACAAAAAGTATAATGAGCTTGTGCAAATGTATCAAGTTTATTTTTTAATTTAAAAAAAATCTCATATCTACCTCTATTTTGTAGACAGATTGTTTGGACCTTCTACTATCCACTATACATCTTTTCCTGATCGGATGAACATTAGTCGGGTTATAAGCAAATAATTACTCTGGGCTAAATCGGCCGCAACTTTGATGGGCAGCACTTGAACAAGCTTTGGCTGGTACAGAGTATATTACAGTGGGGCTTTTTTCAGCGTTTTCCAACACTTTTTCGAGCAACTTGGGCGATATAGCGGTGATTTCGGCACTTATGTTTGTCTTGAGCTCGTGAATGGTCTGAGCCTTGCTGGCGTACACTTTGCTTTCCACAAAAAGAAGTACGGAAGGGTCAAATTCGAAGATTTGAGTGGCCGAATTCCAAGGCACCGCAATATTCTTTGTTTTAATGGCACTTTATTCAGAAACAAATGAAAATCTTCCTTCAAAAATGTAGAGCCCGGCGACATTACGAAGCATGCTTTAACCAGTTCTTTAGAACGTCTTGGGCAAAAACGATCTCACACTTTCCCGTGCTTAACAAAAATCCTTCAAAAAAGAGACAACATGTCGCCAAAGACTCTCCGGGAGGATCGATATCATTTTATAGATCAATCCCTCATGTCAGACTATATCAAAGACTAGGCGAACATCCAAAAATAGTGCCTAATAGTATTTCCATTTTTCTGAAGCATTGAAAATATGATTAACCAGCCTGTGGACCTGCTTTTCTGCACTATGGCGGCTGCGTAATAGAAACACAGATTAATGTATTTTTCAAATAACTTTTGATAAACTTTACGATGTCTATATCCCAAGTCGACACGAGTGGGATACCATTCCCCAAAGCAGAGTAAATGCCAACATATATACTGATAGTTCGAAGCTCGAAGAAAAAGTAGGAAGGGTCGTCTTATCGTTCCACCTTCCAGATCATTGTGGAGTGTACCAAGCGGAGGTGTTGGCCATCTAGGAAGCCGTCGCCTACCTTAGCACACTCACGGTCAAGGAAGGATACGTTTTTAACACTGCCAGACACTTTAGTATTCACCTGATATGGTTTCCTGGACACCGGTCATAGACTGGCCAGACTAGGTATCACCACCATGTTCCTTTCAGAGAAGAGCACGATAGGGATGCCTATGTCGAGTTTTAAGCTTCACACAAAAGCACAAACACTGCGTCTCGCTACAAATCGATAGAAAACTCTTTCCTTCTGTGCAGTTGTGAGACTTATGTGGCCCACATTTGACATAAAACGTACCAACAAACCCTGACAGGTCACTGCCTTACTGCTCGCCTAGGCGTCACACCCCCTGACTTCTGTAGAAGCTGTAGATATGAAGAAGAGGAGGAAACAGTACAACACCTTCGCTGTCATTGCCCTGAGTAGAAGAAGATTAACACTAATTCTAGCTCAACCTTAGATGAAACAAATTGAATAACAAATGAGCCATAGTAAGAGATGGCACCCTACACCATTATATATCCCTTAAGACTAGCGTGACCGGTCAAATTGTGTTCTTTTTTTCTTGTGTCATGATAATTATAATTAAATCCATCTGGTGTATCCAAATTAAGGCGCTTTTTATAAGAACAAACGATTTGATAACATTGGGTCTACCAGGTCATGTGACATCGAGCAAACATATACTGTGTTTATGCTTACAAAAAAGCATGATATCAAATCATAATTTTTACAAAAAATACAAGCATAAACACCTAATCATGATTTTTTGCTACACACGAATTTTGACTATGATTTTTGAGAAAAATCACGCTTTTTTATACAAAACAGTCTGGCAACTCATCACTCAAAAAGAGCTGTTCGGTTCATAAGATTAAGCACTAATTTTGATGTCCGTCTTTGCTGTTGAAAAAATAACAGAGTGATGCCACCTTATTTTAAATTTTGAGTAAGTGGCATCCCACTCTACAAAAAGCGTGATTTTCGTTTTGCAGCATAAACAGCACCATTTTAAAAACCATGATTTTAAAAAATCCTGATATTGCTAGCATAAACGTAGTAACAGAGCGAGCATGCTTACTTTATAATTTCCCAAATTTGATAGAATTTTAACCGCAGAGCACATTGAGTTTAAGGCTTCTCGCAGAATTCTTCTTGTTTGCATATTATTTCCATAATTTGATGGATGTCTTTTTTCTCCGCTGTTAGAACCTTACCGTGAATCATTTGAATAATTTATAATTGCAAGAGGTAATGAAATACTTGTATTTCCAGCTTATCAGAAACTAAAATTGCAGCCTCTGAGTCTATTCGAGTGATAGCCTAAAAGCTAACTTTATGAACAAGTTTGCGTTATAATCTTACTACTTAAGGCCTCCTTCCAGATGGCATACAAATTTATTTCGGCACTATGCTTCATATGAATAGAAGCACTATTGAAAGCTGAATGCTTTTGAAAAGCTGTATTATTTATATGAAGCATAGTGTCGAATTAAATTTTTATGCCATCTGTAATGAGGCCTTTAAAAGAAAGAGAATCAAAGTGTATAACCAAAAATATATTGAGTCTATTTGATTGATCGGTTTTAAAACTTTCTTCTTGTTGGTTTTTTTTTTTAAATATTTTTTTTTCTTTCAATAAACTAATGTACTTTATATATATATTTTATTCTCGAGATATAAACACATTCAATTTCATAATTTTTTTGTAGGTTTTCGAGGAGGCAGTACGTGCTGTGCTCAGGCCAGAGCCACTTAAACGACGTCAGCGAAAGTGTTTAGTTATGTAAATAAGGCCAAGGCTTGACCGAGGAGTATGCTCACACAAAAAACCACACACACACACACTTACATTGGAGCGCCCTTATCATCTATCTGGGCGTACAAAACAAATCAACTGCAAGAGAACTGCATTGATTGATCACCTATATATTTCATTTTGTATAAGTTGAAAAAATTATTCGTATTATAACACAACACCCATCCTCCTCCCTCTCCAAAACTAGAAGGCAAATCACAATTGAAAAGCAGCTACATATATAGAAATCTAGTCAATTGAATCGAATGTATTGAACTAATTTTAAACAGACGGCCGCAAATATTGGTTTCGCATATCTAATCGAATATCTCTGCATTTCCTCAATTCTCCCCCTCTTTACTTCCTGTATTATAAGCCAGTTAATTTAGTATCACATTTCACACTTTCCCCACACACATTTTGTACTCTTAAATTTTAACAACTGTTGTTCATTATTTTATAATAACTTATTTATTATCCTAACTTTTTATGGCGTAAGTTTAGCAAAGAAGTGAGTGAAGGTGTATGTAAAATGCATTTAAACTGTGACGTGACTCGAATCAAAAGTGAAAGGCCACAAAGCAGAGTGAAGTGGAGAGAAACCAACCCCAGGAAAATTTTTTGTATTAATAATTATACAATTATAAATCAAATTTAAAAACAAAAAACCTAAAAACAAGCTAACGAAATTCTTATGTAAATGTAATGCAAACGAAGGGCACTTTTGGCAGCCTACAAACAGAAACTGATTTAATACTTACGATATAAACACACACACACATATATATATATATATATAAACTGTAATTAAATTTAAAGAAATCGAAACTCAAGGATCTTGGTGCTTCTCTTTAACGTATTTATTTAAATGCCACGTTTCATTTGTTGATCTCTGGTGCGTGCCTCGTGTTTATTTCTTAGAACTTGTGCACAATTTCATAAACTCTGGTAGGTGCGTAGGTGCAGCTGCTCGAACTCAATATAAACGGAAGGGTTTCGCATGTACAGCCTGTCCGGGCTTCTTTTTGGCTCCCGCACTCTTGGGACGTTTCGGCTCGGAGTTGAGAGAGGGCATGGATACAGATAGAACCAGACATTCGGCTGGCAATGACATGGATGAGGTCAAAGTGGTGGCACGCTGTATGCGTGGGGCTTTCCAATACTGTTTGGGTGGGAAGAGCAAAATGTTTATATAAAACCAAAGGCAAACAAAATCCCAATTTCTTAGCTGCATGAAAATTGAAACTTACAAAAAGTTGCTTCAATTCAATTCAATTGGTGGCTTCCAATGAGGCAGATACGTATGTAGATGGTGGGTGCACGTGCAGGGCTTGCGGCGTGGCATTTGCCTCCAAATATTCTTACTTATCTCAAATTGTATGCAAATTTGTTTGCTGTGGAAAACTGATTTAAAACTAAGTGCAACTTTTGTTTGTTTTTTTTGGTAAATGAAAAAAACGTTTTTATTATTACTTTTGTTCTTACATTTGTTGTTGTGTGTAAAGAAACGGTGAGAATGCGAATTGAAATGAGTTTACAAATTATAACTTCTGTTTCTAAATTTGTATAAATATTGTATGTACGTATGGGTTTCAACATTTACTTTTTTTTCGTTTTTGTTTATAATTTGCTTACATATTTAGATACTTTCATTTATATATATATAAATATTGTATGGGAAATTTTTTTTTGTAATACATTGAGATATATATATATAATTTATGTCTGGTATCTGTAGAATGATTAGTGCATTGCTCAGCTAGTCAAATTTACCAAATATTCAAATTTTTTGATTTCTTAGTGTGGGAATTATTGCATATTTCTCGTTTGAGTGTGTATGTGTGTGTGTGCTTAATACATAATTTTTCAAAATTAGCTTTAATCAATTTGTGTAATTTTTTTGTTTTTTTTTTTCTCATTTTCGAGCATTTAGCTTTGTTGATTCAAATTTTCATCAGCACCGCTTGTTGAAGCCGTCATGGATGGTTGTGGGCTCTGCATTCAAGATAAAAAATATAAATGAATAAATGTGTAATAGCAACAATAAATTAAACAAAAAGAATATGACATAAATATAAACCATAAACCTGGTTCAATTAAAGGGTAAAAGCTTAGCTAACACTATGCAACACAAACGAAAGTTTAAGAAAAAAAAATTGAAAATAATTCGGGAAATAATTTTTCCCCGTTTTCGATCAAATCATGCGGAAAAGCAATCGGTAAAAGTTCCCGTTTCCTAAAAGCGAACTTTAAATTTCGATTTATCTTCATTTGACTCTCTTGAGTGAAAAATATTTTTATGAAATTCTCTAATCGTTTCTTCGAAATAAGAACCTTTACCAATTCCGATCGATCGAGTTGGGAAACGAGAACCGGCCTGATAATTAAGTTTATTTTTTATACCCTCTCCCTTTTTCCTAAATATTTTCCTTACCGGTCAACTAAATAGACTCAATCTGTCGGATGAATTTAATCGAATACTAAAGGGTGTTTTTTTAAGAGGTGGAATTTTTCGACAAAAAATAAACTATCATCAATTGTTCAGATCTGGCAACGCTATTGTCATTTATGCTCAGTTTGGTTTGCCAGTTTATCATGATTTACTAACTAACGCTCGCAATTTGTGTAATTTGAGATTGAGAGAAGCTCGGCTTGGCCCTTTGGGGCTGTAACAGCCAATTTGACATTAAAAAAATCTTAATTTAGTTGGAGATTGTTGCATTGCAATATTTTGTTCAGTGATAAGCATCAATTTTGGCTCAATAAGCTTGTCCAAAATTGGCGCATGGAGTGAAGAAAATCAGCGAGTAATTCTCGAGGAACCGTTAGATCCACACAAAATCTCTGGACCGGTGGGATCATTGCGGTGGTTCTTACTTCTTTAGGAAGCTTTATAGAGCCACTGTTATTATGGTTTTTCATATGCCTTACAGAAGATTTTGGCTCAAAATAGGCGCATTTTGAGTGAAGAAAATCGGCGAGAACCGTTAGATCCACATAAAATCTCTGAACCATTGGGATCATTGGTTCTTACTTCTTTAGATGAGCTATACAGAGCCACTGACACTATGTTTTTTCACAGGCCTTACAGAAGACTTATTGAAGAAACATTTGGCGAACTTGGACATCAAATCAGTCCGCAAGGATCCTTTTCCTGCCTTTGTATGGGAGTACTAACCAAAAAAACATTATGATGACCAATTCTAGAATATTACCTGAATATCCTTATATCTCGGACAATTATCGACCGAGATTGATCATATTGGTCATTAACCTGATTACATATCTACAAGTCGACTTTTTTCAATATCAGTCCGCGAGGACTTTTTTCAGTAACTTTGTTCAACTTCCGGCCGTTTTCTCATATTCATGTTTTAGAAATCTAGATGGATAATAAGAAAATATATGTTGCATTGTATATATATTTACTGTTATCTACAACAACCGGCATATGATTCATAATTTTCCCGCTTCGCTTTTTACATTGTAATTAGACTTAGAAAATTATTTAACCTAAGTGGAAAGTAAGCGAAGAACTGTTAATTTATACGCGTGTAGAAGGCAAAATTTTTTTTAAATATCCACTTAGGTCCGTTTTCTCATCTTTATTGTTTTTAAATCAAGGTGCTGCCCACATTTAGGCCGCTTTTAAAATATCTGTACTTGATTTTTAGTGCGTCCTAAAAGTAGGCAACCTACATTTTCTCAAAAAGCACCTTGATTTGAAAACCATGAAGATGAGAAAACGGCCCTAAGATTTAAAAAACATGTACATACGAAAACGGCCCTTAAAAGCAAGGAATAAAACCATAACTGGTAAAGGAACCGTTAACCCAAATTAAGCGTATTAATTCGCATACTGGAACCGATATTATATATTTTTGGATGAATCGAAAACCGTTTACGAAACGTTGGTACCGGTAGTATTTCGGTTTTTAAAATTTTTAAGCTACGCTTTTTTAGCAGCATATGTTTAGACCGTAGGTATAACGAAACAATCTGTACAGATTGAAAAAAATAAATTCATCACTCAGTTTTGACCCTAAATAAAATAACAAGCATAATTGCATACGAACCAATCGTAAGAATTTTCTTATATTTGTAGAATAGTTCCAAAATTTTTCTTGAATTTTAATATGTTTGATTTTCTGGAAAATTTTAGTTTTTGGATTCCAAAAAATAAATTTGTACCGGTAATTGAAAACCGTCAGAGAACCTTTTGCCGAATACCTCATTTCGTGAAGTTCCGAGAAGATACGAAATTATATGTATAATTTGAAACTGAATGTTGTCTTTATTAGAAAGTGCGATTTTCCACCACCTTTGAGTAATTCATTTAAATTTGAGTTATTTCTTTTATTTATTTAATTTCAACACCTCTAAAAAAACACCTTTTACTGAACCAAACTTAGGAGCGACCAGAAATCTCAGAACACTTTAAGGGTTTGTAATAAAACCATTTCATAGTAAGGCTCTAAATTTAATAATTCTTTTTAAAAGTGAAACAATTTTAAAACTATATTCTTCTTCTACAATAAACATAACTATTGTTGCATAGTGTAATTGATGGTTGAAACCACTTGCGGGATGCAAATCAATTTTGGTTCGGTTAGTCTATCACAGCACTGTTAAAAATATATATATATATATAGAGACGGACTTGCAACGCACGTAAAACTTACTGGATTTCATTTGAATGAAGTAAGTATTATAGTTGGCAATAAAATAACTCTAATGGACGTAACATGTTTACGAATTTCGAATTTATTGCACTTAAGTACTTAGTAGTTGTATATAATCTAGCCTAATAGAAGTGATATAAATATTCCTATAATAAATGATAAGAAAATTATTAAGCACAAAAATGAAATAAAATTTTAGACACATTTGTTAACACAATCATAAAAGTAACATGATGTTGGGTATGTACATGAGATTTTTTGTGTGTATGAAAGAGCAAAGCACTTTTGCGTTTAAATGCTGGGAACAGCCATTTTCTGAACCGTCCACAAGTTTGTCAGAGTTTGTGTTGAGCATATTCTCGGGGGTATTTTTGGGTCAGTATTGTTAAAAATTTGTACTATCCTACACATTTATATAGTATGTCTGTATATATATAGAATATAAAATTTGTTGTTATTGACCGTTTTGCCATATGTAAATAATACTTCTGGTTCGGTTAAAATATTTATAGTAAGTATGTATGTGGTAATGTTTAAATTTAAATACTAAAGGAATTTACTAACAAATATTTGGCCATGGAGGCAAGAGGCTGGCTGTGCTTATATTTTGGATTAGAGTAGTTGAGATCAGGTTCGAATTTGAGCAAAAGTATTGAAGATATCAAAGAGTTTCCCTTTGTAATGTAAAGAGAACTAAATTGTTGATTTTTAGAGTCTTCAATCCTATACGGAATAAATAGTTCTGATTAGCATACAAATAGTCAAAATTTTTATTTTTCTTCCCCAGGATGCTGTCGATTATTCTAACCACCAGTGGTCAGTCTTACCAACAAAGTACCAACTACAGAAAAATCAAAATTCAAAAAAGCAAACAGCTAGATTAATTAACCCAATGCCATAGTGTGAAGTAACACATTCGACTAATAAAAATTACAGGGAGGCAAACCGCTCGTGAATTAGGTTTGGTTCGGTTCAGTGGTTTACTCAGATATCGGTTCACAACATGGTTTTTGGTGTGGAACGAATCGCGGTTTCAAAATCTTGATTCGCACCTCGAGTACGTAGTTTATCTATAAGAATTATAACCATTATGGTATCCACTAAAGCGAAGTGTCTGATATTCAAGCAGATGTAGATGTGTTAAATTTCCGGTCAGAAAAATACATTCGCGACACCAAAAAAACTGTTGTCTATTGCTAGCAAAATCGTCGGCGAGGTAGCCTGCTTACTATTTGATAGCAAATTAACTAGCTACAGGTGTTCTAATCCTCTATCTAAGCGGTTAACACGGGACAAAGTATTTGATCTAATTTCGTCTGTCCCAAATAATATGTTTTTTCCCTCTAAACCAGCCTTAGTCACAAAGAGCGAGGCAAAAAAGTGAGAGTGTATTGGTGTGCGAATATAATGCGACGCAAAGCGGCTCGAACCTACCCTGTTGAAGGCTAGGTGAGCACTGATTGACTTTGCTTGATTTTTACTCTCTTTGCGAAGGGCTCGGCATGTGTTCGGCTCGTGTCAGTGTGAATTTGCCTAATGTGTTCGGCCGCCTGCGTCTTGGACGACAACGTCTGCTCTAAACACTATAAACAAAAATTTGTTACACATTTCCACGATACTTCATTCATCTGTAACGTGTCTAGAGTTTTGTATTACTCGTTTTCTACTCGTGGAAGATGGAATAAAAAAAGCTCAGAGCATAAGCTGGAAATAAAATAGTACATTTGAGCACGAAATTTGAGTTTGGGAGCAGTCCAACAACAGCAACAGAAAAAACAACCCTTATCAGCGTGGCTCGAGTCGAGCAGCGGTCCACACACTGCGCGCATTTTGTTTTTTCAGCCGTCGTCGGTACTGCACACTTGCTTGTGCGACAGAGTGGCACCAGTTGCCCAATAATAACGCTCGCAGCAATGGGATCAAAGGCAAGCCGCTGATTTAGTTTTAAAGGCCTACAAGAAACCGCAAAAACTTGTTTTTATGCTTTACTTTCAGTTAATAGGCTCTGCTCGGCACTGCCTACATTTAAATGATATTTTGTTAGAAAGACATCCAATTATATTTTAAGTGTTTTATTAAAGAAAAAGTCCAAATAAATCTCCCTTTATCGATCAATAAATTTTTAGTGACCTATTTAATTATTAATGGGCGCCTTCAGCAGAGAAACTTGATCACTGACCAGCTTAGCAAAACTGTTCTTATTATTTAGCATACTTTTGGGGTTCTTGTTAAATTTACATTTGGAAAAGCTCCATGAAAATATTATATTAAATACAAGAGGCAAAGTAGGCTACGTGAATTACCAAGAAATAGATCATTAATCAGGAAGCAAGTTCTTCTGCTGGACACGGACAATGATTATAATTGGTCTGATTACAAAATGATCTTAGAAATTCGCTTCTTTACACTTTTACATTGTCAATTTGCGAATATTCACCATTTCTATAAATCCGGTAACCTTCACCAGATATTGGCGTCTAAGTAAGTAGCCATGAAACAGCATCTAATAATTTATAATTATTTTTTCTAATTAAAATTTGGTTGATGGCAGAAAGCTAGATTAATGCGTGTTTTTTTAAACAGATGTTGGACTCCTTTTTAATACGTGTGTACTAAACAAAAGTTCAATTAGTTAGTGGTATATTATTTGTTTTTCAAAAAATCGAAAACAGATAGACGCTTTTGAAATTTTTAGATCGATCGTTTGAAAAGTAACCTAATCATAAGCCATGAAGTGCGTACTTAAAAATAGTACACCAGTTTTGTATATCTGAATTGTCTGATATGAAGCCTAAAAAAAACACAGAAATTTAAAGGAAAAAATAATTCAACAAATTCTTTGATATCTTATGTACTCTTCATATAAAATTATTACACATTTGGCTTGCATCCGTATATATATAAACAAAGCCAGCTTACAGATTTCATACACCTTCCACATTAGTTTCAATATAATTTGGAAAATGCATATGGCTCACTTTCTTCGATCATTAAGATCTTAATATAATATCAATATACAATTTAAAATAGAAACTCTTGCAAACTCATTCGAGATATTCATGTAACAACACATTTTTCAAAATCAATTTCTTTCGGTTTTTTTTTTGTCCTGCAACAGTTAATCCAGTTTTAGGTACAGTACAGTAGGATGTATGTATGGTAAGTAAGCATGTAGTTTAGTTTAATTTTAGTTTACAGCTAAGGGATTTCATTTAAAAAGCGAATCAAAGATATTGTTACACACACAATCGGAATTGCAAAGACCAAATTCTAGATGAATGGTGGCAATCAAGCGCCCCTGAGCCGCATACTACACTTAGCCGTAGGAGGGAGCAGAACAGAGAATGAGAGAAAGAAGAGAATAGAATGATAAATGTGTGTAAAATACTTGTGGTTAAGACTTCCTTTTGTATGAGCATGTTTTTTTTTTTTTTTTTATTTTTTTCGATAGCCAAATGAATCTCAGTTTGAGTTTGAAAGAAATTCATTTTTAAATGTAATTCAAACAAAAAGAACTGAAACTAAACAAAGACATGGAACTGGGGAAAGTTTTATACCCGCCGTATATGTAAGGTACATCGAATTATTAAGGTCTGACAGTGCTGACAGCTTTGAACTGATCAAAGTGGTTAATTGGTGAGTTACTTTGAAAGCTTAGTTCTTCCCCCTTTTTTTCTTTTGTGTCTGGGAAGTGGGTGCGGTGCTCTGTTATAGTTGGTGACTTAGTTAATAAACAATATATGTTTGTGTTTGTGTGTGTAATAAACAAATGCAACCAAACTGACAATTACATTAAAAATGAATTTCTTGAGGTGAACACAAAATGGGATATGGTTAAATGCATACAAATCGAATAAATCAGATATATTGAGGTCGAGTGGTTGGTTAAAGGCTACACAATAAGTACACAATACGGAAATGATTTGGAGCTTATATACACGTAGTTTACCTGTGTTGGTGGTGTTGTCAGTGCAACCGAGTGTTCAACATTTTTCAAATAATCCTTATCATCGAAAATCTTCTTTTCACCGCCACCGGGCTTGTGCTTTACATTATCCAAAGAGCCAACTTTGCTTTGTGCCTTAATTTCTAGTTTTTGCGATTGTATCTGAAAAGTAGCAGCACCGGCAACGTACAGAAATTGATTAGCAAAGATCATTTCTTTTTCGATAAGGAATTTGGTTTTCACACACGACAACAGACGACGAATCGAATTCAGAGCCAATCGTTGGGATATGCAAATTTGGATTTAGAATTTCGCATACAATATGAAACAAAAACATTATGAAGGACAATAAAACTAGTTGTATTTCTACTTGGGTGCCTTGAGGCTATTTACAGCTGAATTGAAAAAATTATTAATAATCAAAAGAGTGAGAACTTATGTGCTGTCAATAATACCCAAAAACCAAATGTTTTTTTTTATACAAAAGCAGATATATGATAAATACACCAACACACACAATACAAATTAATCACGGACTACTTACATCCTTGACGTTCTTATCCTTTGGTTTTAGGCAAATATTTGATGGTTGATTGGTTAAAAACAAAAATCGGTTTAAAATATGTTTTCGGTACGGTTAAAAAATAAAATAAAAATTAAATTTAAAATTATTAGGTTGTCTGGTGGATGGCAGGCTTAGTGAAATCAGGATTTTATCCAAAATTCGAACATTTTGTGGGAAGGTTTCAGATGATTTTGGTAAAGATTTGTTGACTCTTCAAACGCAGGGTGCATCCAACTCTTGAGTCCCCCTTAAAGTATACTAAGAGTAGAAAAAAATTCTAAAACGAATATCGTTTTCGGTACCAATGCACCCAAATCAGTAACAAAGTAGTCTAGGATATTCTTACGCCGAGCAGAAAAATATTGATTCGATCCTCTTTTTTAATCCTGAAAAGATACATTTGTGCCACGGTTATCTCATAGAGATTGATGTTAACCCAATATTCGAACTTAATTAAACAACCAAACTCAACTGGGAACTACATTTCAGAACTAAAATTCAAGGGTGGGTGGGAATTGGTAATGCATACTCTCCCCAAGCGCTAGGGATTTTGTTTGCTTTCCCCTAATTCCATGGAACATCTTACAATATATCCTTAAAGACCCACACCAGTTATGGTTCGTTTAAATCTTCTTAATTATTGTACAAATCAGGGCTGCAAACCGGTCCGGAACCGAACCCTTCAGAACCGGTTCGGTTCAGGTTCTGGTGATCCCTGAACCGAACCGGGAACCGAACCCCATTAGAAATAATCACGAGAACCCGAACCCGAACCTAACCCTGTTTTCTTATTGATGGGGTTCGGTTCTAAGAATAAATTGGCAAGCATAGAATTTATTTTTGCACTTTGATGGTACAAAATATTTCATTATTATGAAAAAAAAATGTATTTATTCATATGCCCATGTATGGACACTTTTTCCCATCCGCAACAAAAGACTGGAGAAAATAACACAACCCCAAGCAAGGGAATTCAATTTGCATCTGAAACCGTATTTTGTGTATTATTTTGTTCGTATGGAGATACAATGGCACTGTGAATACAAGGGAAAGTTGCACTTTATTTAAATTTCTTCATTTTTTTTTAACCAAATCACAAATAAAGTTCTTTTATCATTTCACTCTCACAATATGCCAGTCAAAGCCGTGCTGTGGCGGTCCCATTTGTAGAAAAAATAATTCTGACTTAATTCTCGGAAATTAGAGCCCACTATAAGTTAGGATGAGACAACCCGGCGTGTCTGTGATTAAGTCACGGTCACTGGCAATTTTGTTGATTACAGCCAGTCACTGTGACTTAATCACAGTTACGCCGATATGGTCAATCACAGTTACTAAATCACGGGTACGCAGATAAAGCCCATCTCTTATTTTTAGTCCAAAAGTGGCCGTGTTTTTTGCAGGTTTCATAGCCACAAAAATCACGCCAAATTCAGCAATCCCACTACTGTGAAGGAGAAATGACTTTCGCTGTGAGTGCAAGTTGGCAGAATCGCTTAACTCTTCTAAACATACATACAATCAATCAATCAAGACAGATCACTTATGTGCTTGACTTCCAAGCCATCAAGAGGCAGATTATATGGCATCTCGTGTTCAAACTCTATTAAATTACTTATTATGTACATAAATATATAAAAAACTATCCGGAACCCGAACCCGAACCGGAACCCCGGTTCTCAATTAGAAAAGAACCGGTTGTGGAACCGAACCCCCAGAGTAGGGTAAGGGTTCGAACCCCGAACCGAACCCCTGTCAAAATTAGAGGGGTTTGCAGCCCTGGTACAAATACATATAAAATCTGTTATTTTCACATTCGGTTAGTCTTGTCTGAGAATCGAACCTAAGACTTTAGCAATGAACACGATTTGAATCGCATCTTACCGCCATGCTCCATCGCACACGTTTGTTGCCACACGTCTAAGATGATACTTATATTTTTATGAATGGCGATCTCTCGGACAATAGAACCAAGAAAACAAATTGTCGCTCTTTGCTACGCTCTCTTATCTTGAAGTATGAACATTTAAAATTACATAAGTTTGAAAGGCTTAATTTAAGAATAAAAATATTGAATCTATCTTGTCGTATTTTTGTCCGTTCCAATATGAGTGTTTCGGTTAAAGGTTCTTTTTTGGTGCTAAGTTTACTACTACTTTAAGGAGCACAAAAAGCACTGTCAAATTAGTAAAGAACCTTTAGTATCCATTTAAAACCAAACTAAGTTATAGGCAGGGCGACATTGTATCGTGTGACTTCTTTATTCTGCTGATGGAGTAAATACTTCGCCAGTGCCCAAATGCCCACCCATTGGGCATCATCTTTTATAAAGATATAATGCTTCTTGCAGATTTTGATGATATTGATATCAACAAAAACGAAGCGTTCTCTAATCCAGGGCCGGCCAAATGGAAAGGGGAAAAATGTGTTTGTTTTGGTGAGCGATACAGTCGACATCCGACTTACTTGCAAAATCTATTTCTTCGGCTCGCGTATGTGTGAAAAAACGAATGCGCTTGGCCCCTGGTGGCTATGCCAATTGACCTAAGCACTCAGATGAGCTGTCATCTGCCATTTCATAGTGTTGTATTAGGCTGAGTTCACACTGTTCGACGCAAGTGACATGAGACATATTGTCTTTTTTTCATTGTGAATAGCTTGTCATTTGACATTTAAAACAATACAACATGAGGGCTTACTAGATTATCATGTCTCATGCGTCGAACAATGTGAACTTAGACTAATTCAAGGGTGCTGGCGTTCCAACTGTCTGGATTTTTGTACATGCGATATACATTTATTATCGATTTTTGACTATCGGGTTGGTTTTTTGTGTATTTTAAATCAATTCCTCCTCCCCACATTTAAGAGCAGGTTATACTGGGTTGCATTTTTGTCTTTTGTATATTTTTGTTTGGTTCCATGGTTATTTCGTCTTGTATTTCACTTGATTGGACGGAAATTTTAATTTTCATGCTAATTATCAGATTTCATTCTTCTTTTCTTATTCAAACAAAGCAATGCCACCAAGTTCATATGAGCCTGACGATTCAACTAAGCTTCTCAGACGTTTGTAAAAGCCAAACTGAGTTTTTTGAAACTCAGGTCTGACGAAAACTCAGCTGAGAGATCAGGTTGTGTAAATACAGCTTTAGTATCCACGCGCAGAGAGTCTAAGCTTGTGGCAATGAAAGAATACATATTTAGGGTTGTAAAGGATTTCGTCTACCTAGGAACATCAATAACAAGCGATAACTTCATCCGCCTCAATGAATTACTCTTTGCCCGCTCAGTAAGAAATTCAAGAGACAAGCCTTCTTTTGAATATCGAAAATAGCGCTATACAATCGCTTATCATCCCAGTCCTACAATAAGACACGAAAGCATAGACATTTAAAATTTTCGTAGGGTTTATGAACCTTTAAAGGATAGCAATGAATTTCGCTTCCAAATATATCACAAACTGTCTGAGCTCTATGGTTATGCTATCATAGCCCCTGAATGTGATATGTTTTTCGGATAAGGGTTCTGGTACATGTATTATTCCCTAACTATGACCTAATTAATTATCAATTGTGGTAATATTTGCATGCCTCGACGAAATAAAACCGTATAAGCGCCGAAGTCCTCACTCTAAAACAGTTGTCTGTCAAATCTCAGTACAAATCAGGGAAGCAAACTGCTCGGGTATTAGAACTAGTTCCGTTCAGTTGTTTTTGGAGATCTTTAACCACCGATTTGGGTTCACATCATGGTTTTTAGAGCAAACTGAATCCCGGCTTCGGTTCGGTTCTGTTTTCAAATGCGATCAAATTGGAATTTAATATATTGATTTTCTTTTTTAAGATCGCAAAAAAAAAGAAGACAAAAATAGGCTCCGCCGATGTTTGAAATACCCTTGCAGTTTTTAAAGACACTACCATTGATGACAAAAAAGTTTTCTCACTAGATCGAGTTTTTAGACCGATCGTTCCTATGGCAGCTATATGCTATAGTCATCCGATTTTGATCAAATTTATATTGGGAATACTAAAAAAAACTTTTGTTATCTATCTGGATAGGACGTATGATCTCGAGCCGGCATAACCAACCTAAAAATTCGTTGTACTCTAAAAAATAAGACTCATGTGTAGTTCACATTAAGACCAACTTGAAACTCTTTCGCTTTGTATTGTTTCTCAAAAAGTAGAACTAAATTTTCCTTTATTATTTTTAACGTTTGCCATGTCGTTGAGGCGTGCTGCCTTTGTCGCACATGTATGCTGTTCTAATTTTGACTAAACCCCGTTCACAGACTTGCCGATCCAACCATTTACTCTCTCAAACAATTTGAACAATAATATGTATGTACTTATTTACAATGCTACTTACATCAACCCAAACATGTTAAAAATTTCACTAAGTGATTTTTTTGTTAGCTAAGCCAATATCTAAATGGGTTTTACCTACCCCAAAAACTAATTTCAAACTATTCCTCCTCATTATACAAATTCTCATCCAGGCGCTTGCTCATCAGGCAGGCGCTTTGGTTGACAATTTTGGAGCCCTCACCACAGATGACGTTCACCTTTCTATCGCGATGCATGCTACGGGGAAACATGTTCGAGTGGGTCTGCAAATTGTTATTATGAAAATTAAATGAAAATTCCGAAAAAAGAATTTCCCTGGCTGTTAGCTGATGGTGGGTGAGAGAGTCAAACACCGAAAGTGAAAACTTTTGCTGCATGCTTTTTAAAGTTGAAACTCTAAATGGATTTGCCACATGCCCATGCCAAGTTCTAGTTGAAGGAGCAACCACATGCGTTGCCAGGCAAAAATAAATAAAAACTAACAAAATTAGAGAGTAGGGCATCCATTAAAAAAAAAAGAACAACAACAACCATAAAAGAAACAATAATCAAACTTAAAGTTCAAGTGAACCTACCTTGATATCACCGCCACCAGGCTGATGTTTAACATTGTCCTTGGAGCCGACCTTGGGTTTGGCCTTATTGTTGAAGTCCATTTTCAGAGTTTCGATCTTCTTATCGCCACCACCGGGCTTATGGGCGGCATTCTCCAAAGAGCCGATTTTCGATTTGGCATTCCACTGCAGCTTTGTTGTAACTATCTACACATGTGGCAAAGTTACGGTGGTTGTTGCATTAGATAAATTATATAGTAGGGAAGGTAAGACTGTGATTCAATGTCAAAATATTTATATATATACATATGCATATTATGCGATTATTGAAAGTCTTAAAAGGCAACGGAATTATGCTGCTAAGTGTCACTGCATTTCCTACTACAAGATACAGATACGTTTCAAGAGATACCGTGCCAACTATCTCCCAACGCAAATCGACCGTGAAATTGAATTTGAATTTTTTTTTAATCGTATTTTGCTCAATTAAAGCCAATTTGTTGATTGATGAAAGATGTAAAGAAAATGTACATTGATGGGGGTTCATATTGGCCCACCCCAAACTTACCTTCTTCTCGCCGCCCTTGGGCATATACTTGTCATTCTTGGCCTCAATGCGAGGAGCCGCCTTGATATCAATCTTTTTGGACTCAATTTTCACATGACCCCCGCCTGGCTTATAGGTGGCATTGTCCAGTGAACCGATTTTGGAGCGTACCGCCTTCAGATTAGGTGAAGGCGCATGTCCCACCTGTACCTTGTTCATTGGAACTAAACAAAGGTTAAGGAGGGGCTTTAGTGAAAGATTCTTTATAAATGATAAATGTTGGGTTAAATTGCTCATTTAGTGAGTAACTTTGCTCACTCATTTGTACTTTTTGTTCAGTTGTTCAGTTGCTCTTTCCCTCAAGGCAAGGTCAACCAGAACCAAAAAGAAATGAACACCAAATTTTTTCTTTTGTCAAGTTTAAAGAGCAACTCATGTTTGTTCACTTACTCTTGAGCAACCAACCCAACACTACCTTCAATTAAAGTTCATTTACCTTTCTTCACTGGCTCGGGTTCAGGCGTCTTCAGTAGCAAACGACTCTTCGAGGCGCTACGCGATTTGGTAGCTGATTTATTTGAGGGCGTGGCACTCGGTGGACGTGATTGGCCCGACTTTTCTGGCCTCGATGAGGTCGATGTGGGCGTCTTGACCGGTGAACTGGGCGAAATGGGTCCGTTACGATCCTGTCGGGCACAAAGCAAAGTTTTTCACTATAATGTATACAATTTGGTGTTTGTTGTTGTTGTTTTACAAGCAAATAGCTCGAATCGGCCATAATAACCAAATGCATCTTTACGACTTGGATGTTAACACTCAGCTGACTAGGACATTTATGAGCAACCAGCTTTGGGTGCGTCGTTGTCATCGTCGACGACAACACGAAGGATTTATAGTTTATGCATTTGTTTTATCGATTGTCGCCAGTTCGTGTCGCTTTTGCATATGGTCTTGTTATTTATAGAAAGCACCAAACCCTTACCCCCACTCTTGCAACAGTTTCGTGTTTGGGCACTTATCTAGGCACAGATATCACCAAGTTTGCTTTGCCGCCTTGGCACAGAAATTCGCTATTTGGCATTTTTATTTGGGAGTTTTTTTTTTTTGAAGTTCTGCTCGCACCTGTAAGGCTCACGATATTTTCTATATGTCTCACTTTTCAGTGGGTTTTTCCGACACCGCCAACTGCCGCCTGCCAAGACACAATTTAGTCTGAACTTTGGCTCATCTGCACCCAAGTCATGGGGGAAATGGCTTGTCTACTGAAGCGTGGCGAAGGCGGGCGAGCGACTCACTTGCCTTTTACAGATATTTATGATTTGTGCATAGACATCAGACGTTGAGGGTCAACAACAAAAACGACAACGATTTTAAATTAATTTGTTGCCAGTTAATTTCCTCTCAATTAATATAGACAAACGAGAAGCCAAAACACAAATTCACAGACTATTTAATGTCGTCTTACCTTCTCCTGAGTGGACTCATCCACGCCGCTGTCGTTGTCACCTTCTGTAAAGAAAAAAAAGAAGAAATATAAGAAACATGAAAGCAACACTCAGAAAATCCTCTTGTAAGATGTAACGTGTATAAGGTATAACAGCCATACCTTATCCCATTAAATAACAATTAAGAAAGTCGGTCAAGTCCGACTGTAACATACTTAATACCTTGCAAAGTTTGTAGGTATATTACAATTGTCACGATGTTTATAACGCATAGAAGGAAGCATCTCCGACCCTATAAAGTATATATATTCTTGATCAGCATTACGAGCTGAGTTCATTTCTGTTTCTTTGCTATCTCCTCCCTCAGTTTTTAAGCTATCTTTACCAAACTTTGCAAAAAGTCTTTAAAATACACATAGGCTGCACATTTGTCAGAATCGTCCGGATCGGATATCATACGTGGACTTTTATCGATAAAAGCTCCATACAACTCTTTCATGTGTGACCACGTTTGATATCGATTAACGATTAATCAAAAACTTACCTTGGCAGAAAAATGGAATTAACTCGTGAAAGTTTTCGTGCAATCATTTTTCACAACTTTCGACGTGGATTATCACGAGAAGAGTGCAACGATGAACTTAAATCTTTGTATGGCGATGAAGCACCATCCTATAGCACTGTGAAAAATTGGTTTAATGAATTCAATCGCGGGCGACGCTCGCTCGAAGACGAAGGTCGTCCAAAAACAGTCGTGCGTGAACTGATAATGCAAGATCGTCATGTGACATACCGTGCGATAGAGGCATAAAAGCCTTGGACATTTCTTCCACCAGCATACATTCGATATTGCATGAACACCTGGGCGTAAAATAGGTTTGTTCTCGTTGGATCCCACACAATTTAACAATCGCTCAAAAAAAGGCTCGTGTGGATTGGTGCAAAGAAATTTTAAAAAATATAATCGCGGTATTTCAAAAGACATTTATAAGATCGTCACAGGTGACGAATCATCGATCTATGCTTATGAGACCGAAACAAAACAGCAATCGACCGTGTGGGTCTTTGAAGACGAGCCAAATCTAACAAAAGTCGTTCGTGGAAGAAGCACTTCGAAGCAAATGGTCGCCTGTTTCTTCGTTAAAACTGGTCATGTGGCGACTGTTCCGCTTGAGCAGCGTAGGACGGTCAGTTTTGAGTGGTACACCACAATTTGATTGCCTGAAGTCTTCGGAAAATTCGAAAAACGAACAAGAGAAGACAGATCATTGTGCACCATGACAATGTCAGCTCACACCAGCGCCTTTTTGACCGCCCAAAACGTCGAATTGATGGGTCATCCGCTGTACAGCCCTGACTTGGCACCCAATGACTTCTTTTTATTCCCGCACATCAAGGGAAAAATGCGTGGTCAACGATTTTCGTCGCCAGAAGATGCTGTTGAAGAGTTCAAAAACCATGTTTTGGCGGTGGCTCAATCGGAGTGAAAAAAAAGTGCTTCGACAATTGGTTTGAGCGCATGCAAAAGTGTATAAATCTTGCTGGAGAATACTTTGAAAAACAATAAAACCATTTTTGATCATAAATATTCGCGTTTTCATTATTAGGCCAGAAATATATATAGCAACCTACGTATAGCTGCCATAAGAACGATCGGTCCAAAAACTAGTTCTCGTGAGAAAAACTTATTTCTTTTCTATCGTAGCGTCATCCAATTGTGGCATATATTAGTTTTTAATGTTGCCACATAATTTTGGAAAAATTTATCAAAATCGGTTAACTATAGTATATAGCTGCCATAGAAACGATCGGTCAAAAAACAAGTTCTAGTGAGAAAAACATTTTTGGTTTCTATCGTAGCGTCACCAATCATGGTGTATATTAGTTTTATATGCTTTTACATAATTCTGGAAAAATTGATCAAAATCGGATAACTATAGCATATAGCTGCCCTGGGAACGATCGGTCTAAAAACTAATTCTAGTGAGAAAAACTTTTTTGTTATCAAGGGTATTTAAAATATCGGCATAGCCGATGTAAGCCTTCCGTTTGTCAAATTGGGGGCGGTAACTCGACTAACATTCATCTGATCGATAAGATAAGTTATGATGATTAAAGTATCTATCTACTTAGAAGGTCGGTATCATAGCAATCACTGAAAAACAGACGGAAGGAAGAATATATATGCTGATCAAGCATATATATATTTTATAGGGTCATAGACGCTGCCTTCTACAGAATTGTAATACCCTCAACAAAATTGAATATTTTAAAATTTCGAGATTTATCTTAAGAGTTTCGTAAGGTGATTATCACAATGAGAAATTTTATGTTTTTTTTTTCCTTTTTTGTTAAAAATTTGCCGGATAAACTTGTAAATGTTTTCACTTTCCCTGGAAGAGTGTTTCTCTCCCCCCCTTAACACTAATCTTACTATGGATGGAGGCCTTTTTGGCTGACTCGGGTAATGCTGCTGTCAATGGTGGACTAGTCTCAAATGGTGGCTCGATATCCTCCAGTAAGGGTGAACCCATGGGATCTGCTTTCAAATTGAATGTCTTGAGCGGTGTAACGGCCGGACCCATAACAACATCATCATCATCTTCATTGTGCACATTGACGGAAGAGGGTGGGCGCAGCTGTTGCTGTGGGGGTGGTGGTTGCTGCTGAGGCTGCTGCTGCTGTTGGGGCTGTTGCTGCTGCATGGGCAGCTGATTGTAAGGCGGTCGGTAAGGAGCCTGCAACGGTTGTCCTGGCAAAGGACGTGCAAAGGTAGGCGGCGGCGGACGCGTCATATTTTGCGGCTGCGGTGGTGGTCGTGCACCAGGTGGCATTCCTCCAGCTGGTGTCCAGGGAAAGGCACCCTGCGGTCGCGGCGGTCCCTGTCCAGGTGGGCTCAAGGGGCCACCACCACCACCAACGGAATTGGGCAAACGTATGGGCGGTGGCATTCCCGGTCTCATGGGTGGTGGTGGACCCATCAGCAAATTGCTCTTGCTGTCTGTATTACGCAAAGGTGGCGGCATTTGTCTGGCGGCCATATTAATATTTGGAGGCGGCATGGGTGGCCGTGGTCCCATGCCCACCATGGGCCTAGCTCCCGGAAAAGGTGGACGCGGCTGAGGCGGGCCCACAGGCGGACGCATCTGCGGTGGCAAAGCATAATTGGGTGGTGGTCGTTGCACATAATCTGTGGTGGGATTGGGTGGTTTGTGCATAATGGTGCGTTCTTTAGCTTTAATGGAGTAATCGGCCGGCTGCTGAGAACGCAGCTGCATGGAACGCTCTAAGGCGCCAAAATCCTTAGCTGCCGGCTCAGGCTTGGATCTCGCCTCCACTCTGGGCAGCTCCGGAGCCATATAGTTCGAGCCCAAGCTCGGTTTCTCCGAGCCGCGTTCTTTTGCTGTGCCGTACATCTGGGTATTTGTACTTTTCGCCTGCGGTGTCGGTGCAGAAATGTGCAAGTGTCGGGTAACCCAATACCTTGGAGGCCTCTCAGCTCTCACAGGCTCATATCATTTGCATATGTAAGTAGTGTGTCCTCAATGGGCATGTGCATATATACCAACTCGCACATATATCAGCCCAGACCTCTCAATACGTTTCGTATTGAGTGGAAGCTTTCAAATTTGATGGCTTTTTTTTGTGCATTTGTTTACATTTTATTGTTTGGGTATATTTCTGGTATTTGGCTTTCGGTTACCATTAGGGAATTTTGTCATGAATTTCGGTTGCCAGTTGTAACATGACCCAAATTGTTTTTGTGGCTTATTGATTCAACAAAAGTTTCTGCGGCAGTTCTAAGACCCGAAGCGAAACCAGAATAAAACCGAAATTGCTGTTTGATTTGTTTTGCCAAAGGGGTTCTTGGTATACCCACTCGTACTTGCGAGTACATATGGGCAAGGTCAGTGGTAGAGAGATATTAATATCGAAGTTTATTCAAATTATGCTCACTGACAGGCGGAATTGAGCTCGTAAATCGTGTTCATGGTGCATAAATGTTTTAGTGCTTAAGAGTGCTTTGAAGTTCACTATGCAACAAAATACAACTTATTCTGCCGTGTAGGGTGAAGTTCTAAAATAATGCTTAACCGATTATAAGTAAAAAAAAAAATAGAAGGCTAACATCGGCGTAGCCGATGTTTTAAATACCCTTGCAGTTTTTGAAAGGCGCTACCATTGATAACAAAAAAGTTTTTCTCACTAGAATTAGTTTTTAGACCGATCGTTCCTATGGCAGCTATATGCTATAGTCATCCGATTTCGATAAATTTTTCCAGAATTGTGTGGAAGTATATGAAACTAATATATACCAAGATTGGTGATGCTTCGATGGAAAACAAAAAAGTTTTTCTCACTAGAACTAGTTTTTGGACCGACCGTTTATGTGACAGCTATATGCTATAGTCATCCGATTTTGATAAATTTTTCCAGAATTGTGTAGAAGCATATAAAACTTATATGTACCACGATTGGTGACGCTACGATGGAAAACAAAAAAGTTTTTCTCATTAGAACTAGTTTTTGGACCGATCGTTCCTATGGCAGCTATATGATATAGTCAACCGATCCGACCGATTCCGACAAATGTGCAGCGTATTTGCATTTAAAGACGTTTTGCAAAGTTTGGTCAAGATAGCTTCAAAACTGAGGGAGGAGGTAGCATAGAAACGGACGGATGGACGGACAGACGGACAAAAGGAAATGAACTCAGCTCGTCATGCTGATCAAGAATATATATACTTTATGTGGTCGGAAATGCTTCCTTCTATGCGTTACAAACATCGTGACAATTTTAATATACCCTCTGCAATGGTATAAAAACATATTCTAATACTTATTGTGAACTTAGATCAGGTCGTCCCTTTCATGCGAATTGAGCAAACGGTTTCAACTTCTTAAACAATTCCGATTTCACCCAAACCCGATTAAGTAACTCTAAATAAGCCTGCCACCCTACATATAACATAAATAAATTTAAATTCAACATAGAAACGTTTAAATGAATATCGTCAGTTTCCCTTAGAATATTTAGAAAAGTATCAGTCGAATCAAATGAAAATCTGCCAAAGCACTCTCCGACTGTTTGCAAACAAATGACAAACTGTCGAAGCAGTCGTCGACTGTTTGATTCGACATATACATTTTAGAAAAGTCGCAGTCCAGGCATATGAAAAACTGTCAAACCTTGCCTACTTATATGATGTGCTGATTTTCAAATTTCGTTTTTTGATTTTCCTGAGACAGTTGAGATTTTCAAATCAGAAATTTGAGCAGCAGTCAAGGCAATGAAAAACAGTCGAAGTTTTTCAACACTGCTTTAAAGGGAATTTATCATGATATATTTTGTGTGTATAAACGAGGTTATAGAGCAAAATAATGCCTTATAAATAAGTTTGAAACCTAAGCATTCTTTGCTTTAGAACACTGACAAATGGAAGCATATGAAAGAGCTAACACCAATACATATAAAGAATCTAATTTTATTCAATATGTCGGCAACAAAAACAAAGCTTTGTTGACTTTGACTCTCACTCGCCTACAAAGTTGTTGTTGTTTTTGGACAGCTGGAGAAGAAAACAAAATTTGGTTGTTGTTATTGTTTATGGCTCTCGCGTATGCCGCGAACTCTGTCTGTGAATCCGTATGCTCGCACCATAGCGGCGAGTGAAGCAACAAGTACAATGCCTCAAAAGGGAATTAAGTAGTGTTGAGTAATGGCATGAGCATTATAAAACCCTCAGTTTCATGAGTTTAGTTCACAAAGTTGGAAATAAAAACTTTTCATTTGTTTTCTAGTTGTAATATTTCTTCAAAGATTTAAACTACGCAGACATAGCGATTCAATGCTGTTTTAGAATTACCCAAGACATTCACCCATTAATTCAGTACTAAAAGTCGATCCTAAAATGCTAACGTTATAAAAGAACGCCTGTGATCAAAAGCATGTAAGGAAAGATTCAATACTAATGGGTTCTGTCTGTGGCGTGGTCCAATAAAAGAGTTTTATTTATTTTGTTGTGTTCTGTTTCAGGTGTAAATAATAAACTGCTCAGGTTCGGCTCGGACTCTCAAAATAATTCAGAGATTCCGACCTCGAAGTTAAAAATTAACTCCTTTTTTGTTTAAACTCATTTTAAAGACTTTTTATACACTTGCAAAGTGTATATTTTGCTATATATTTTTGCTCAGAAGTTTGTAACGCTTGGAAATATTTATTTCCGACCCCATGAACTATATATATTCTTGATCAGGACGACAAGCTGAGTTCTCTTCCGTCTGTCAGTCCGTCCGTTTCAAATGTTCTACAAAATTTGGTTAAGATGGTATGACTATGTTCTATTGTTGATGGTCGGTCTAGTGAGAAAAAAAAACATTTTGGTTTTCAATGGTAGCACCTCCAATTAATTCATATTAAAAGCTTCCACTGAATTTAATCAAATTCAGACGACTATATTGTATAACTGCCATACAAACGATCGGTCTGAAAATTTTCTTAGTAAGAAAAAATCTTTTTAATGGTAGCGTCTTTAAACTAGCCAATCGTGAACATTATCTGCCTCAAATAAATATTTTTTAGTTTGATCAAAATCTGATAAATGTATCGTATAGCTCCCTAATAACAATCGTTTAACTTCTTCTGTCAAATAATCACTAAAGTGACAGAATGTTCTGCTTTTGCCCTTTGCCAATACAGATCAAATCTATTTAGCACCTCTCCAAATTCAGCTTTGAATGATTTAAAATTAACCTTGGAAAAGCTTCCAAGTATCTAAAGGAATTATTTTCTAGACTCAGCGTTGCTAAAATTAAAAAAGGGAGACATGATAACGAATTTTAAAATCATGTTTGGTTGTTCGATTGAAAAATTTAAAATGTACATAGGCCGTTTTCACCAGCACAAGTCGATGACAAGAAATCGATGGATTTAGCTTGATTATTCAGTTGAACTAATGTGATGTACGGTCATGATGTTTAATTTTTGTGATTTTTATGGATGAAACTCCATTGTTAAAATAGAATGTTGGATTTGTCTGATTGTGATTTCTTATCAATAGTAAACAACTAAACTAAATAACTAAACCATTAAACCATGTAAACAAATGCAAGACTCTGAGGGCTGCGCTGTCAATGGTAGAGGATGAAAGTTTGGGCAAGCTGCCGAGCACTGGCTCCCAGTTGTTTTTTGACGAAACAATCAAAAATTATAGAATGAACCAATACAGGGAACATTTCAGGATGTTCCGATCAACTTTTCGGGAACTCTCAGATTATTTCCTAGTTTTTAAATCGATTATTTTTTTTATATTTACATTCGCAGAGATTTCTTCCCGTAGACTGGGCAAGAATCTGATAAATACGATTGGTTGCTTAATAAATTAAGCTGCTTTGCTATTCCAAAATTCTGCATGTTCAATCTGTTTATTTTGATAGCAAGTAATGATTTGAATGAAATTGAGTGGATTGAAAATGGGTAATCGGTAAAATTTCCTAAAGAATCGCACCAAAAGCATTCAGAATCAATCTCCTACGAATCAGTAAATGGCATGGCCCCACTAAAAGGTCCATCGGTCATTTTAATTTTTTAATTTTAATTTTAGGTCGTTGCCGAATAAGTTTTTGTTTTCTCTTGATGTTGTTGACGGTCTGTTTGAGATTACTTAGCTTTCTGAGAAGTTTTTACTCCAAATAACTTTTTTTTGTTTTTATACCCTTGCAGAGGGTATATTAAAATTGTGCTGATGTTTGTAACGCATAGAAGAAAGCAACTCCACCCCATAGACTATATATATTCTTGATCAGCATCAATAGCCAAGTCGATCTAGCCCTGTCCGTCTGTCCGTCGGTCGGTCTGTCCGTCTGTCCGTCTATCTGTTATGCTATCTCCTCCCTCAGTTTTGAAGCTATCTTGACCAAACTTTGCCAAAAGTCTTTAAATACATATAGGCAGCACATTTGTCGGAACCGGCCGGATCGGATCGCTATTTCATATAGCTGCCATAGAAAAGATCGGTCAAAAAACTAGTTTTAGTGAAAAAAACTTTTTAGTTTCTCGTCGTACCGTCACCAAACTTGGTATTCATTAGTTTTGATCAAAACCGGATGACAATAGCATAAGGATGCCATAAGAACAAACGGATGAAAATCGAGATTTATTGTTAAAAACTGTTTGTTATTAAAGCAAGCGTGTTTATACTCGTTAATCGTAAATATTATTTGCTTCAAGCAATTTGATCTAAATCGGATAGCTCCCATACAACAATCGGCTTCAGGCTAGGTCAGCCAAATGGTTACGGAAAGTGGCGCGATCTGTTGGTAAACTTGGGATAGGTTCTAAGAAAGAAATGAAATTTTTCTCAAATAATCAGGAAATCCAATTCTTATATAAATTAAAAAAACTGCAAGGGTATTTAAACATCGGTAGAGGAGTCCACTTGCTTTCATCCACTGCAAAATTCTTATTTCCTTTTAATAATTTCGTTAAATTCACACATTGAATGTCATTTAAAAAAACCACGTTAATTTTCCATTAAAGCGTTTGTTCAATAGTTGAAATTTTTTACATATTTGATTATAGCTGCTAGAGCATTTTGGTAATTTAATTTTAGTATCAATTTCCTCCTCCGGCCCGCATGGATCTCACTTTAGAAGTAACTTGAACTAAAAAAGTAAAGAATTGCAATTTCTAACCGGGCACCGATGTAACGAAAGGGTATTGGATCAACAAAGAGTCTGATGCACAAAATCGGTTAAACACTATTTAAGTAAAATTATCAAGTAATCAAAAAATAAGTTTTACAAATTGTTTTGCCATTAGAAAAGTGTGCTAGAAACTAAACGCAAAATACTTAACCTCACGTTGTGCAACTAAGAATATATTTGTTTTTTTTTATAGAACTCACCGCATCGGTTTCACTCATATCAATGATTGTGGATTGGTTCTAGGCACTACCTGGCAATTAGGGTTTTATTTTTGCATTTAGTTTAGCTGGGTGTGTTACCTTCTGGACAGGTGAATCGATAAAATTCCAACAAAATTACTTTTAATGGCACTTTAAACTGCCTGCCAATTGGCCAGTCAGCCAGCAAGCGAGGAGCAAAGGCAATTGTGGCCTTAGCACGTGCAAAGTCACAACTAAAAGCGCCAACTTCAACTTCTGTCGAGTCAGAGTCGCAACCCTCCAAAAAAAAAACAGAGAACTGCAAATTAGGGCCAAAATGATTTGTTTGCCTCGGTTGGAATTCCACTGAAATGTGGTTCATGTCAACCGACGCCACAGAATGGCAAACTGTCATTTGTGGCCAAATAGAGTTGGCCAAATTGATTATCAACATTTCCGAAAGGGTGGGAACGGGGTAATGCGCATTTGCCAGCTGCAGCGCAAAAAACTTCTAAGCGCGCCTTTTGTTAACCAACTCGGCCAATTGAATTTGTTGTCAAAGTTTGCCTGCAACTCCGATTATTATCATTGCCGGGACTCGCACATTATCAATTGTGTGCAGTTGTTGGCCATAACAATAACCAGGCGAATTGTATCGATTTTTGTCCAACCCAAAAGGGCAATAACTTGTAGGCTAATGCCCTGTGCACTTTTGTGAACAGCACCTGCAGGTAATCCAATGATATGCGTAGCTTGACCCACTTCTGGCTAGCCCACTGCTCCACGTATTTCCGTTAATGTCGTTGATTAGATTAATTTACAAATATTTTCTATGTAGGTATATATATTTATTCCTTTTCGAATTTCTTTTGATTTTCTTCAAGACTTCGCGTCGCCAGATCTGCGTTCAGCGAGTGTTAAAACTCGACTGCTTTTATTTGCTTTCAAAAATTTCGAATTACAATACTTAGAATTTGTTTTGATATGCCCTCTCGGGCGGCTCGTAAACTTCTCGCAGCGCATAAACAGAAAATGTCCTTGCGCAGTGCAGAGAGAAGGCAACGGCAAGGGCTCGCTCACCTGTCGTCCCGCCCCGTCTATTCTATTGACATACAAATTTATTAGTTGGGCGCCGTGGAAAAATGCAAATTCCACACGCCACACAATGAAAGGGGGGCGCCGAGCTGATTTCATATGCAGATTTCATTTGGCTTGATTAATTTTATGGGTCCCGGGAGGAAAAGGGGGGGTGCCTAAGACGCGCGCATTTGTGCACTGCGACTGCTTCTGTTAATGTGCCATCAAAGTATCATGTTGAAGTAAATGGAAGGCACCGCTTGCCACGCATCCCATAATATTTATTAGCGCCCTCCCCCTCCTTCTCCCTTCGCCTTATTATACAGGTGTTGTTGTCATAGGTTCCTTGATTTCTATCTAATTTGTTGTCTATTTAGGGCCAGACAACACGCAAGTTTCTCCTGCCACTGCGTAAACATAAAAGTAAGCCAGAGAAGCACAGCAAGAGGTGGGCTTTGGTTGGAGGTGGTGGTTACTTAATGCTTCCCTTGTTGGGTTTACTAATTCGATTGTCAAGGTTATTGCTTGATTGTCAGCTGGCAGACACAGACACGAAATAATCCTAGAGAAGACTTAACATTTGTTGACCTAGGTGGGTTAAGGTGTTAATTCGATTTACAGTTGGAAAAGAATTGATCAAAAAAATTAATCAGATAATGATTCCTTATATAAGTCTCACATACCAAATTAGTGAAAAGCCATTTACAAGTTTACCCAAATGTTCAGTTTGCCATTGTACAATGTACATACCTGAAAAATAAAGAAGAATTATACATGTGTTACTTATTTGTTTTATATTTAAGGGCCGTTTTCTCATCTTCATGTTTTCTAATATAAGGTGTTTTTGAGAAAATATATGTTGCCTACTTGTAGGCCGCTTTTAAATCACATCCTGGTTCTAGTAACAAACAAACATCAACATTTAAAAGTGGCCTAAAAGTAGGAAACCCAATTGTATCCAAAAAGTACCTGAATTTGTAAAACAGGAACATGAGAAAAGGTCCTAAATGTTTTAAACTACCACCCTAAAAAGTACTTCATCAGCATTTTTGGAGGTTTGTTCGTGTGACTGTTGGTTTCTCTGCAATCAACATGGCCCTCATGTATACCTTGTACTACACTCAGAACAAAATAGCGTTCGAATCCTTTCTTATCTTATCCTATCTAATCCTTTCTTTTTTTTCGTTCCTGAAATATGCGCACGTTTTCAAAGCGGATGGTAGTTCTAAATCGACAATCGATCTGAAAAAACTTGTTCTTGAAAAATGACCGACCCTTAGGCACGAAATGGTGGAACTGTCTAAGATACCTGTTATATATAAAAACGTGCAGAATTTAAAGTCACACCTGCTCGACTTCGAAATTCCCGTTAGAGATGGGCGCGACCAGAATTTTCGGGATTCCCGCGGGTCCCGAAACAATCTTCAGGATCGGGACAGGACGGGATTGAATTTAAAATTTGTTGGGTCGGGATGGGTCGAGACAGACTATTGTCAGGATCGGGACGGGATTGATACTTGATCCCGAAATTTTTCGGGTTCCAATTTATTCTTTGGGTCCCGGTTTATTTTTCGGATCCTTTTTTTTTAAATGGCCCAAGCAAGCTTCCCCAAAGGAATGAAACTTTGTTGGAGAAATGTACCTTATCGATCTGATTGAATGGACACTCATACACAAAAGGACCATGATTACTTGAAACTGTCATCATCCAAATTGAAAATGTAAATAAACTTCCTAATTGTAGAAGTCGATAACAAGCATGTGGATTTTGTGTTTTAGGTAAGATGTGTTAGAATGTAGGCCGCACTGGACTGCACCGAAACAGCTGCTCAAAGATTAAGATTAAGATATAAGATTCCACTAACGCAAAGCTATCCATGTTAAACAGCTTCTTTCTATCAGAGATTAATTTGAATTTTTTGAATTTTAAAATTGCCATCGTGATCGGGACGGATCGGGATAGACTAGGGTCGGAATCGGGACGGGATCGAATTTTCTGTCCCGCGCATATCTCACCCATCTCCCGTTACTAAGGAAAATGATAAATTACAAATTTTTTATTAAATCACAAAATGTTAATATTAACATCAAATGTTAGTGTTAACATAAAACATTAATATTTTATGCTAACATAAACATTTTAAACGCTAAAAACGAAATACACTATTGTTCAGCGTTACAAAACCCATTTCTTTGGATGCGCGTGTTAAAGTGATAATAAAAATGTTTACATACCAAAACTAAGACCGGATAGTTCTTAAGTGGGGAACGGCCGGTCTTAATGTAGTGGTAGTAGTAGTATTATTTCATATTTCTTTATCATCTACAGGGTTGCCCATATTCGACGGACCCATGTTTTTTTTTAAAAAATCAAAGAAAAAAATAAAAATTTGGCGGTTGGCAATCTTAATCATTTAATTTGTTCCAAGTAGATTTGTTTACATCAATTTTTGAATATGATATCTCTCAAATGGCCGCCTCTGGCGTTGATGGCGTATTGTGCCCTTTTTGCAGCATTTTCCATCGTTTTCGCCAACATTTCGGCCGGAATAGCGGCTATTTCTTCACGAATGTTGTCCTTGAGCTCTTCTACGGTCCTTGGCTTGTTAACGTAAACCTTTGACTTCAAATATCCCCACAAGAAGAAGTCAGGCGGCGTCAAATCGGGCGAACGCGGTGGCCAGTCCAAATCACCCCTTTTCGACATCAAACGGCCCGGAAACAATTTCTTCAGAAAATCGATTGTTATGCGACTTGTGTGCGGTGGAGCGCCGTCTTGTTGAAACCAGAACTGCCTCATACGCTTTCGACGAATAATTGGCATCACAAAATTGGTCATCATGTCGCGATAACGCTCCTGGTTGATGGTAACAGCATGGCCATTTTCATTTTGGAAGAAAACGGCCCAATGACCGTTTTCGCACTAACACCGCACCAAACTGTGACTTTTTCGTCATGAAGAGGCACTTCTTGAATCTCCTGAAGATTTTCAGTGGCGTAAATACGGCAATTTTGCTTATTTACGGTCCCATTCAATGTGAAATGGGCTTCATCGGACATGATAATTTTGTTCCAAAATTGCTCGTCATTTTCGGCCATTTCGATGACTCTTTGGGCCCATTCCAATCGACGAGGCTTGTCCGCAGGCAACAATCTTTGCGTCAATTGAATTTTGTACGGGAACAAATGCAAATCAACGCGAATAATCCGTTGTAAAGTGGACCGAGCCATGCCCAACTGCTGAGAACGGCGTTTTTGGGATGTTCTTGGGGACCTCTCAACACTGGCTCGTACGGCAGCGATATTCGCGGCCGATCGCCTTGGTCGACTTTTATTTGGCCTCTTCGGATTAGAAAGAGCCTCACCAGTCGAAAATTTTTCGTATAAACGCTTAATGGTGTTCTTAGAAGGCGCACTTTTCACATTTTTTAATTTTTTAAAAGCACGTTGAGTTTTCACAATTGACTTGTTCTGTTGAATGTAAATTTCAACTATTTCAGAGCGCTCGCGTGGCGTGTATTGTTCCATGGTAAAAATCTGCTTGGACTGACGCTTCAAACGCGGTATGTCATTAAGCGATCTGACATCTCTGTCAAAAGTTATGGCGTTGCCAGATGGGTCCGTCGAATATGGGCAACCCTGTACTTACAAATTTGCAATAGGATAGTATATAACAAAATGGTTAACTGGTTAACTTAAACTTCTGTCATAATTTCTCGCCGATATTTGGTTGTCTCTTTAAGATATCCAATAAGTGTATGCCAATTCTGATCATTTAACAGTTTGTGCAATTTTTTTGTTATCGTTCTCAAATGGCCAATATGCAGTGCCCATAACTCTCCTAGAATCGATCATCGTTCAACAAAATGTTCTATATCTTCTCGTTCCCTAGTATTGCAAAGGGTGCAGCAGCTTTATGAGCAATATGTAGCATGGTTCAAATTCGCCGTTAAAATAATTATTTGCGACAATGTTGTATTCGAGACATTTATAGGTGCTACGCGTTTCTCTTTGACGTGCTTCGCTCTTAAATTGACTCCTCTCACAGCTTTCCAGCTTCCGTAATAAATTTAACTGCCCTAGCTCCCAGGAACTGATGAAATTTGCAAAACATGCTTGAGTCATATTCTCCCGCCAAAATGTCACAGTTTTGAGAGAACTAGCAAAAACTTCGTTTAAAAAAATATATCAAAAAATTCCTTTATTTTTCTTTAACACTGAGTAGGTGCACGAAATTAACACAATTGATTTAATTGACTTTTAAAATATTTTTTATAAGTCAAGCGTTATTTTTTCAATTCGGAAAAAATGCACATGCCAGCCTTTAAATTTCTCACAACCGCCACCCGGCGTATGCGTAACTTATATACTTTGGGTTTGTGTCCAAATAAGCGTAGCCCAGAAACAAACCGTATAAATCGGACCGTAGCACTGTGCTAAAAGCTTTTTGGCGCAGGGGAAATACGCAGCTCTCTGGCGTACACACAACTTGGCGAAGAAAATGCCGACAGAGACCACCCACCCGCAATTTGAGGGTTGCTGTTGCTCATCCGCTGTACAAGTAGCGGCTGCTGCTGTGGCAGTGGACGCCGCTACTGTTCACTCTCTGTCTCTCTTTTGTTTTGTTGTTTTTTTCTTTTTTGGGGGGTTGGGGTGCATAGGGGAGGTTTGCTCTTCTGTGGTATCTATCGGCATGCCTTTATTTTTGTTGGCTTCCCTTTGGTCACTCGTCTCATTGATTATTTGATCCAACTTGAGGTATTCCTGGGTTGTCCTGCGTCGCAATTGATGATTCATTTTTGTTGACCAAATGGCCTGGCTAACTTTAACATTTGTAGTTATATTTGACGTACTTCGTTTATTGATTGCTGCCACAAAATGTGGCAACTGTTGTGTTATTGACGCCGCACGCACGCACGCAGCCGCCGCCAAAAGTGGTGATGGCTTTCCAAATAAGGACATGGCTACAACAAGAACAACAAATTATGCGCTAACCGCCAAATGTGGGCAAAGCCAATTGGGTAACCACTTGGATGTCTCTGGGCGAAAGTGCACAAAATGCATGGCCATAAAATTGAAATGAAATCAAAGCAATATCCAAGTTTAATGAACTGACAAGTGCAATGCGAAGCCATTTGACAATACTGAAGGAATGTCCTTGCGTGTTTAGCGACACTTTGTTTTGCAGGGAAAACAATTAAACAAAACACTGAATCAGACACCCACCCATTACCAAAATGTTCCATTTATAAGATCCTGCTGACGCACAGTGGTCGGAAAGTCGAAAAAGCGGGACAAAATTAAAAAAAGAGAAGGCAAAGCTAACTTCGACTGTGCCGAAGTTCTAATACACTTGAAAAAATTACTCCACTGATATCAATATTTACAATTTTTAAATCATTGATAAAAAAATTTTATACCATAAAAAAACTTTTCTTAGTAAAACCATTTCCGCCGATCGGTCCATGGCAGCTATAGCTATAGTCCTCCGATTTTGATAAATTTTTTCGAAATTATGTGAAAGAATATAAAACTATATTTAATATTGAGACGCTACGATGGAAAACAAAAGTTTTTCTCACTAGAAGTAGTTTTTGACCGTCCGTTTCTATGGCAGCAACTATAAACATCCGTTTGGAACTATAAACTATATATACACGATTGTGACGCTACGATGGAAATCAAAAAGTTTTTCTCACAAACTTACGACCGATCGTTCCATGAATCATCCGATCCGACCGGTTCCGACATATTAGTTGCGTGCAGTAAAAGAAGATTTTGTGCAAATTTCAGCTCGATAGCTTTAAAACTGAGGACGTTGTGCGTACAACAGACAGACACAGACGGACAGACAGACAGACGGACAGACGGACAGACGGACGGACGGACAAGCGGAAATGAGCTTAGCTGGGCGTCCTGATCAAGAAATATATAGTTTATGGGGTCGGAAATGAATATTTCTATGCGTTACAAACTTCTGGGCAAAATTAATATACACTTTTCAAGTGTATAAAAACAATCTTGGTATAGAAGTTACAATATTGCTAAAGTAACTAGAAGAGAAAACTTCTACTTAATTTCTCTGTTTGGAGTAGAGAATTTTAAACCTTGAACGATGGTTCACAAAATCAAAACACCGTTTATAAGTAACCGGGAGATTATTAAAGCAGACGGTATCAACGAACCGCCTTCCTCGTGGTGTCATGGATCAATGAGTATTTGTGCTGCCTCTCAATATTGAGTGATGTTAAGCGATAGTACGCATGTAGATACTTTAATTAAAATTTTAGTATGCATAGGAAAGCACGTTGGTTAGAGCGAGACGGACATTGTCTTTTTTGAACTCGAAGATCGAAAATGACAACGAACAGCCGACTAATTTCTAAGTGAAATGATATCGACTGAGCAATCGTTGAGTCTTTTTTTAAATAAGTTATAAAATATCATAACTTTAATTACCTTGACCAGGTTAAAAATTGCTAGTTTGATTATTGTAAAGGACGTTTAAACAGTCACATATATAATTAAATAGAATTAATGATTTAATTTTTATTAAAACATAAAAAAAATTTTTTTGTTGAAAAGATTAACCCGAAATGTTCCCAAAATTTCAATCAAATTGTTATTAAAATAAACCCAAAGTGGTCTTAAAACTCAAGCAATATGTTTTTAAAAGAAGCCCAAGTGATTGAAAAGCATAAAATGTTATTAACACATTACATTACAAATGTTCATGAAGATCGAACAGCGAGCTTGAGAAATGCCAAACAGTTTATGAAGATCGAACAGCGTGCTTGAGAATTGCGTTTATAAAATGACACTATTGTTCACGGTTTAAGGGAGGGTTAAGGGTTTCAGCGTAAAAAAAACACTTTTTTTGTGATTTTTTATCTCAAATATCGATTGAACAATTTTATTCAAATCTTCTATACATTATTGAGCATAGTTTTGACTATGTTCTGTAAATTTTTCATGCAAAAATATTAAACCATTAGCCCTTAAACGCGTTTTTCTCAAAACTACTTTTTCGAAGTCCGTGTTAACTGTCATTTGAAAACTACTGGACCGATTCATTTCAAACTTTGTACACATTTTCTTCATAGAAAATACCTCCCCCTACGTTTAGTAAAAATTTTTTTTTTAACTTAAGGGTGTTTCCCACCCACTAAATGGCAGAAATTTTAGTCGAAAATAACGGTTCACACTTTAGATGGCCGCCAAAAATTTTTAAATTAAAAAAAAATAATCAGAGAACGTTGGGGGGGGGGAAGATTTGTTTATAATTTAACTAAATTTTTATGGTTTTTCATTTTCAGATAATTTCCGGCCGAGTTACAGTGAACACCGCAAATTGTTTTTTTTTTCAATACGTCCTGGGGGAAGCTCTGTCACGGGCTAATGGTTTAATATTTTTCCATGAAAAATTTACAGAACATAGTCAAAACTATGCTCAATAATGTATAGAAGGTTTGAATAAAATTGCTCAATCGATATTTGAGATAAAATATCACAAAAAAGTGTTTTTTTTTACGCTGAAACCCTTACCCCTCCCTTAAGGAAAAGCGCTATTCCACAACTTTGTCAACGAATCTGCTTGATTTAGGTCGTTTCAGAACAATTCTAGTATAATAGAAAGAAAAACAAAATCATTTTTTTCTGACATTTTTATAATTTTTAGAGGAACAGCCATTGTTGCCATGTATGACATTTCTATATATAATATTATTTACAGTGTGACCAAATTGTTTCTTAGATACAAATACTTAAAATGCGTGTATTTCAACAATTTAGAGTATTTTTTAGTGCATAGAAAAATCATATTTTTACAGTTAAATGATAGCTGGTTAAAACTTTGGAATGAATGGGCGCGTTCAGCGGAGATACTGATCAGCTTAATAAAACTACTTTCATTATTTAGCAGACCTTAAGGAGGTCTTGATTAATTGACATTTGCATATCATATTAAACACAAGAGGAAAAGTAGGCTACGTAAATTATCAAAAATTATATCATTGATCAGGGAGCAAGTTTTTCTGCTGAACACGGCCTATGATACTGGGCGCGTTCAGCGACATTTGATCACTGATCTGCTTAATAAAACTGTTCATTTTATTAAGCATACTTTTGGGGAGTCTTGTTGAATTGTCATTTGAAAAAGCTTCATGTAAATATCATATTAAATTCAAGAGGAAAATAAGGTTACGTAAATTACCAAGAAATATATCATTGATCAGGGAGCAAGTTCTTCTGCTGAACTCGGCCATTGTTTGCTATCTCACAATTGTGCCGAGTTTGTGCAAAATCCAACAAAGGCTTTATATTTTGTCTAGCTTTTTTTTTTTAAATTTCCGACCACTGTATGTCGGTCTTTATTAATTTATTTTTATTTTTTTGGCGATTCTTTTGAGTATTGATCAAACTTTTTAATGCAGGCCAAAATATGGTAATTAATTAACATGCGGCATTCCTTAAGCCAACCAAAATGCATTCATCAGATAGACAAGGCATTAATATGCACACAACAAACGACTGAGAAATGTTCATTGTATGCCTGGAGCATGCCAAATGAAAGGGAATGGTTTTTGGTTAATGTTGTTTGGGAATTTATTGACACACTAATTAAGCTAAAACACCCTATATGGGTCTACTCAAATCTATGCTTCAGTTGTTGCCATTAGGGCGTGGCCAAAGACTACACTTACTTACATAAATGGTATCAAATATTTGGTAATTATTTTCTATTTTATTTTTTTTTTTTTGAGAAGAAACAAAGCGGAAACCGTAACAATTAGCAGCCAAAGTGATCAGAAAATCTAGCACGCCCCCAATCGAAAAGCTCAAGAAACAAGAGCAAAAAAAGAAAAATCAATTGCACTGGCAAATGCAAATGAAAAACGAAAACTGTCGCTCAGCTGGCAACGTTTGTTAATTGTAAACTTAAAGCAAAAAAATAGGTGCTAGAAATGCGACAGCGGCTATTTATATAGTAAAATATGAAAAAATGTGTTTTTGTTTTCACTTGACCTTACGTCATTGAATCATGAAGAAATTGCACCATTATTAAATATAAAAAAAAACAGTCCAAAGTGCCATCATTGAGAGAAAGCAATTTCACCTGTTATCAGTAAATGGCACAACAAATAAAACAAATGATATGAGTGCTGGAAGCGGCAATCAGCACTCACGATGACTTCATGTGGGTGACGTTCAGTCAGATGAGAGCAACTGATAGCAGTCAACTAAATACATATGCACATATGCATGTATGTATATATTTACTGCTTTTAGTATTGTTGTCATTGTTATTGTTTTTACTATTATTATTAATATTTAGCAGAGCCGGTTTGCTCTTGACTTGAAACGTTTTGACTTTATGATCATCAGTGGCCGGGGTGTATCTTTCGCTCGTATGTGTCGGTTTGCTTAAATTAAATATTTTTAAAACGAAATCTAACAAAAATTAGGGACACAACGAGGCGAAAATACACTATCAAAAAAAGGGTAGGATTTCCTTTTATTTACAAGAGTCACAAGTCATTTTTGTGAGAAATCAAAGAGAACTTATAATATATCATGCACAAAGGGTTCCAATGGGACGGTACATACGACAATAGGTGATCTGTGAACAAGGTTCTTATATTATGTACGATTTTTTTTTAATTCCCGAAATACTTGAACTTAGACCGTTTTTGAATATATTTCAAACTTTTTAAAGATCACTAGAACTAACTCTAAAACTACCCCTTTACTCTGAAAAGAAGAATTTGATAACTTAAAACAAGTACAAATTATTCTTCATCTAAGATCTGCCTGTTACATACACGCACAAATTCATTATATTCTTTATATCTTTGTTGCTTTGTGGCCGACTGTGGTGCAATAGGTAGTGTGTGCGCCATCTGTGCGGGGAGTTCTGGGTTCGAGCCCGCCTCGAAACATCTAATAAAAAGTTGTTTCTTTTAAAACTTTTAAACATCGGTCACCTTCACCAGCTACTGGCGCCAACTGTGAAGTTTTACTAGCAATTGGCATTAAACTGTAGGTCCCTTTCTCTTGTGCGAAAAATAAAAAGCACAAAAGCAAAGAGATTGAGAAAAGCTCAGTCTGGCCCTTTGGGGCTGTAAAGCCAGATCTTTTTTGTATCTTTGATGCAAAGAAAATTTCCATATGAAGGTGGTTCATAAATACATACATACGTTAAGTATATGAATTTCCATACTAAATGAGCAACGGGAAAGAATTTATACCGTTTTGTAATTAAAATTTCAAGTATAATTCGTACTTGGCTGTACTTAAAGCAGGCCCGGCCAGCTCATAGCCACTGGGGGCCGAGCGCGTTCGTGCTTTTCACACAGACGCGAGCCGAAGTCATGTCTGTGTGAATCGGTGAGCACAGAAAACCTTGATTTTGCAAGTGACTTGGCTCTCTACTGTGGCAGTCACCAACTCATGCTCATATTTCAGTCCTCTCCATTTGGCCGGCCCTGACTTAAAGTAACATCGAATCAGTCTTAAGTTTCAAATTTACCCAAAATGATACTAAAATAAGAACAAAATTCTTAAATCAAGTACAAAATACTTAAATCAAGAATTTTTTGTACTCAACCGAGTACCCGAGTTCGATTCCCAGACAGGGAAAGGTAAAGTAAGTTATTATAATTTATAAATATATATTTTCAGAGCAAAGAAAATAAATATGCAATGTTAGAAAAAACGACAACAACTACTACACCCAACAAAATTCTTATTTGACAAAGGCGCAGCAGCAAGGAGGAGTCTAGGGCAAACTTGAATCAATCTGAGGTAACCCTTACCAATTTATGCCGTCTTGCATTTAGGCAATTCAAAAATACACCTTCCCCTTCGTGTATGCTTTTTTTTGTCCAAGAACAAAATTTCAGATTATTATTAAATTATTAATGGCTAGCATCAAAATGATACAAAAAATTTGACAAAGTTTTAAGATCTAGTAGTATCAAATTGATACTAAGAAATTAATACAAAAAAATGTCATTCTCATACAAAGTAGTATAATTTTGATAAAATCGAAAATATAATTTTGGTTCTAACGAAATATCAACCTGATACTTGGAGTATTAAAGATAATTTGATACTCAATAGTTTCAAATTGATGACTAAAATGTGTCATTTTGACGATTAATTTTTTTTTTGTGTTTACACTCTTACTGTGGACAATATTTCTATCCCACATTTAAGGAACCAGTTTCTCAAAAATTTTAAAACAGGCGGATACAGGTTAATCCATTCCGAGATCAACCCATCATGTTGAGGTGCTGAGTATAACCCGCATTTTTTTTCTGTGGACGAATCGGAATTGGAATAGACCAAAATGTACTTAAATCAAGTATTTCGGGATTGAAAAAATCATACTTGAACCAAGTATTTTGTACTTGAACCAAGTATTTTTTTTACTTGTATTAAGTATTTTCGTACTTACCGTACTATTGACACCGTTTGTACTTGATTTAAGTACAATGTTCTCAGTTTTTTTTTCTGAGTGTACGATCCTATTTCTAAAACGTTAGGGACTCATTTTTCAAGATAAGTTTGATTTCAAGTTAAAAACATATTTGGATCAAGCTCTAACTTTCTATTTAAAGTATATTTTGTGCTTTAGAATTTAAAGTTTGGTTTTACTAGACTAAATTATTTCTTACCACTGATATCGTACCTAAAATAATATGATAGTTCAATTTGTTCTCCTGTGTACTTTAATATACAACAAATTTACGATTCTTCACCAAAAACCAATTCGCACGAAAATATTGATACGATCGGCTCAGTTGCTCGCACTAGTCTTTAACCACAGGTTCAGTTTACAACATGTCTTTTGAATTACCGATAGTGAAATAGTTGATAGGGATAGATTAAGGCAATGGTAATCGACCAACTGCGTATATGTATGCAATAACATGCAGTAGACTCAATAAAAGACTTGCAAAATTCAATCAGAAGCTTCCAAGTCAAGAATACTGACTGGATCACAGAAGACAATTAAAGGATATGTTCGATGGTGGAATAAATGAATCATTTTTTCGGCAGACTGTGCCGCCCCATACTTCATTTCATTTAACACCAACCCCCCACGCCCCCCCCAGGCATAACTAAGGAAAATAGATAAAACTATTTTGTAAAAAAATGTGTTGAAAACTATTTCGCTTCGGCGATTTTCCGGAGACAAATTCCAAAATTTACAAAAACCTTAATCATATGGAATGGTTTTTATATTATCAAAAACGTCGCTGAAATGAACCGATCCGTTTTAATAAGCGGTTTTTGGTTAGGTTTGGCATTTTGAAAGGACATCGGTTATATTTGTGGTTCTGTTTATTACCACGAATCAGCGATCTGGTTTGCATTGCAGGTTTTTTTTTTTATCAAAATTATAAAATTTATTTTTGTTTATATTAGATTAAGTGAATCTACCCTAATGCTCAAGTACCTTAGTGTGTGTGTGGAGCTTGATTTAAAAACGAGGTCAACTGCAGAGCCAACCGCAACAACAAACAGCTGGAGCAGCAGCAGCAGCAGCCACCGCAAGAGCACGAGCTCAAGTTGCTGATAACTTTTATCGCAGTTGGCTGTAACTGTATCTGATAGATACACAATGCTCGCCATAGCAGACACTGGGCATTAGGCACAATTAAAAAGCTGCACGATGCCTGCGCCATATGTGGGTGTGGGTGGTGGTTGTGGCGGCTTGTCACAATTGCAGGTCATTACACCGGCTTGAACAATGAACAATGCCACATGCCGCATCCTGTGCCCAATGCTGAGCTCTCTTCAGACGGTTTTAAGAACCATAAACTTGGAACGGGTGCACAAACAGATCACAAACAGAACACAAAGCCTAATAGCTGTTTGCATAAATTCCTAGCCTGCGATGACGTGAATCGTCCGAGCTGCATGTTTGCCTGGCATAACCATCAATGTCCTGGGGTGTGTCTAGTCCACACTTTGCCTAATTGAGCCATATATAGTACAATGCAGCCGTTTGGCTGGAACTTTACCTAATTGATTAACTAAAATAGACACGGCGTATGCGTAATGCCCAGTGTGAAGTCATGGGCAATGGCCTTACCTTTTTGCTCCTGGCCGGCGTGAGCTGGTGCAGCTGCTGCTGCTGCCACAGCTGGTGATTTTGGTGGTTCCTGTTGCAGCTGCTGATGCTGCGGTTGCTGCTGCTGCTGCTGCAGGGGCAGAGATTGCGGCTGTGGTGGGTGTGGGTCTCCTAGCGTTGGCACAGCATCCAGCACAGAGCTTTTCTCCATGACATCCGCCATATTGAAAGTTAACTGATGTGTGTGTGTGTGTGTCGGTGGCTGCACTCGAGTAAAAGGACTTTTTGCGTCGTTCACTTTTCTGTGTGTGTATCTTTTTGCTTAAAGTATTTCACTTATTTTTCACTTTGCACTTTTGCCCGTGTTTTACACAGATTTTCACTGCACTTGGAATGCCTAGTAGTTGCTTCGCCCAGAGATCAACGTACTCAAAAATTAGCTAAAATATGTCGAATGCTGATTTTATTTTGCCTGTTCACTTTTGCTAATTTATTTACAATTTTTTTGTTGTATATAAAATTTTTATTTTAGCGCAACGCCCGCACGTTTGCCTCTGCGGTATCTTTTTGGTTTGTTATCTCGTTTTCAACTGATTTTCAATACGCTGAAATTTTCTAATTAACGTCCACAGGCAACGCGCGTCGCTGCAACTTTTGCGCAAACTGCGAAATGAGCTTTTTTTTTAGTACACACGCAGGGGTAAGATGCTTTCAAAGCTATGTCAAAAAGCTATTGGAACGGTAACAGCGCCATCTACATCTATATGTAAAATGTCAATGTGTAGAAATTGCACTGGGAGGTCAGTCAATTCCCATTAATTATATATATATTTATATTCCTGATCTCTAAATGCAAGCATTTTCAAACTAGTAATTAGTTTAATATTTCCAAGTTTTGGGAAAATCAAAAAAAATTTACGATGTTTTGTAGCACCGTAAAATGTTCGCCTTAAATGGCGAATTCGTGTAGAAAACTTATGTAGATGTAATTTTGTTACTTTACTAGCTGTATAACTGGCGTCGCTCGGGTCTTAAAAATTGTACTATATTTTCTATACCGTTATAAGAGGATTTATAATCAAGTTTGAACCTCCTGAAACCGCTTTCCACATTTTAACTGGTTTAAACAGGTTCGGAATCGGTTTTGAAGATAGAATTTTCGACCCCATAAAGTATATATATTATTGATCAGTATCAACAGTCGAGTCAATCTAGCCTATAGAGACTATTACTACGTTTATACTCACAAAATTAATCAGAATAAATGCCCCTAAAAGTATGCAACTTTTATTTGCTTATAATATAAAAGAAAAAGTTTCCATAATTATTTCTATTCATGGACATAGCATACTTCGATGGGCATTTATCTTGATTAATTTCATTTGTATAATCGAGGTATATAGGAGCTAGAGCAACCATTTTTACAGTGTAGAATTGATTTCATTTCGTGGCAGCAGCTCAAAGTGGATCTTTCAAAATCCACCAAACAACCCATTTTTCATTGCACGTTATGATTCGTTTAAAAAACGGATCGTTTTCGTTACTTTTAATTTATATCCATATAGTAACGTGAATTTTCTTCAAAATATGATGCGCTACCCAAATATCGAGTATGTTGACGTATCCCAGATTTTTTAAGGAGATTTTCTACTGTTGTATATAATATAGAGTTGGGCGTATTAGTGTTTCGACTCAACTCGACGTGTTCGTGTTGAAACGTCAGATTTCGTGCGTGCACGTGCGTGCCAATTTTTAAACCCCTTAAACACGAACACGGCCCAACAAGACTTAACACGACGAACACAAAAAAACACGACAAAACACGATACAATTCGACACTATTAGATTCGACTTAACAGAACAAAAATACTAACTAAATACAGTGATTCAAGAACGTGTTTGCACAATGGAATTAAATTTAAATTTTCCCACTTATTTTGCCAAAGAAAAAAATAGTTTTCCAATTGTTTAATTTAATTTAATTTTAATTCTCTATTCTTCTGAAAATATGTAACAAAACCCATTTAAATTTAACAGTTTTTGAATTTTGACAAGTATCAAAGCTAAACTCGAATCTTGTTTCAGAAACTCCGTATCCTTTCTGGATTAACTGTAAATTTGAAGGTTGAATATTTGTATACACATAAATTTATATCTGAAAGTGCGATTCGCCACAATATATATGGATATAAATAAAAATATTAAATTTTTTGTTCATAGTTAATAAAGTCGACGAAATTTTTGACCGTGCGTGTGATGTGCGTGATTGAAATATGCCGCTCGTGTAAGTGTCGTGGTGAAAATATTCGATACGCGCCCATCTCCATTATGATACATAAAACTTATCGACATTCTTAAGTTTTGAGTAATGGCGGTTTTCAATAACACTAGGGAACATGTTCCAGTTTATTGAAAGTGTGAAAGTATGACACAACGAGTCTTTTTGGCAAAATGCTCCATCATGTCAGTATTTTTGATAATTTGAACCTAAATTTGGTAAAAGTTCATATTTTGACCATTTTAGGGCATGTTTTGAGGGCAACCTATAGGTTTGTTTTGACTCTCCTTGATATAATTGCAAAGTAACTTACCTTAGCTTTAAAATTAATGTTTCCCAGCAATTATACAACTTTTTTAAACGAAGATATACCATTTTTATTGATATATGATCTTTTCTGTCATCAGCCTCCAATGGTCGGCCTCCGTGTGTTACGTATTTAATCTCAAAATCACATTTTTATTCGACATTGAACCGCGTTCCTTTTTTCGGAAGTAAAATAGAAAAATAGGCCGAAAATGCTTACCTTAATTTGCTGTGGCTGTGGCGTTTCCTGTATCATTTGGCGATCTTTATCCAGGGCTAAAGTTTTATATTTATTGAGCAAAGAGTTTGGGCGGCCTTTTCGACAATCAACGTCTATACAGAAAAAAAATTCGAGATATTTTGCTGAAAATCAAGACTTATCGATGTCAGAAGTAGGTCGATAACTGAATTTCTTAAACCAACTACGAAAGTATTGAATTAAGTACGAATTTACCAATCCCGAAATTCTTGGACATGATTTTCAAGTAGGATCCAAACTTGAAATAAGCCTTTTTGGATTGACACAAGAATTCTGAGATTGTTCCAAGTCTTTCCTAAGTGAAACTTCAATCCGAACGTCCGAATCAAATCAATTTTTTTAAACTCGTACTCGCAATTGTTTTGGTACACGTATTGAACACACTCGTTCTCGATAGCCATTGAACGCATCCACTCCAACTTGTCGGCTATTTAAGAGAGCTAATTACAAAGGTTTGTTGTGCTCTTTTGCTCTTTAAAAAAAAAAATTTAACTACTTTTCATTTTCAAAATAAAAATCAGAACAAAATTCATAAGCAACAAAATAATTTCATAGTTTGTTGTTTTAGGTTTGTTTTTCTTCTTTGCGTTCGTTATTTTTTATAATTTAAATTTTTTTTATTTTTTAAAAAATAATATTATTTTGAAGTTCAATTTTGCAGTTGTAGTAGCAGAAGTAAAATTTAATTAAAATAATATACGAGAGAGAGATAGAGAGAGTTAGCGATGAATATAACATCTATGGAGAATGGTTGTTGCTATAAATTGGTTGGTGTTGTTTGGTTGTTGTTGTTGTTGTTGGTGGTGGTGGATATTTATAGCATATCTGGTCTTTCACACATTCTGGCGAGGAATGCTGTGAAGAGAATTGAAAAATCAATAGATAAGTACAGGAATTTATGTGAATGCAACACGAAGAGACACCCAGACAGACGAGACATCGGCATCAGGTGGTTGATATTTTTTTTGGTGTACTTACGGTCTAGTCGAAGACGACTGGATCGCTCATCAAGCGCTGGATGAACTCTGTTGTGGTTCGATCACGTCACAGGCAAAGGTTCAATCACAAGACAAACACGTTGGGGGATTTTGGTTGGTGCAATTGGTTTTTTGTTTTGATTTTTTTTTTTGGGAACATAAATACGGCATACACAGAGGGTTTCAAGTGCAGAAAGATTGGTTTGGTGCATGTGGAATATATAGATAACATTTATGACTTGACACTTGACACCTGGACACAGGTGGTACCAATTATTGTGTTGGCTATCAAATACTTACGAGAGTAGGGGATAAAGCCTTCATCATCCTCGGGATCCATGCAATCAGCGAACAGAGTCTCCACCTGTTCATCATCCAAAGCCTCACCTGTTAGTTAAAGAGAGAGAGAGAGTTAGAGAGAGAAGAGTATTTCAGGGTATTTAGCTTACCAAGGGCAAGCAGGGCGTGTTGCAATTCAGCGAGCATCATTCTGCCATTCTCTTCCTTGTCGTACAGTTTCAAGCACTCAATGAAGTCCTCATAGCAGCCTTGCTCCTTCTCCTTCTTCACCTGTGAGTAGATGGGCAGGAACTCATCCATCTTGATTTTCTTCTCGTTGCGCTTCTTGGTGCCGCCCATCTTCTCGATCATCGCCAAGGTGGGGTTCAAGTTCAGGGCACGCAGAGCATCGCCTAGATCAACGGCATCAATGCCCTCACCGGGAGAACCCATGACTTCGAAAACAAATTCGACATCTAAGAAAATACGTATAAACATAATACTCAATTAATAAGTGCTATCGGTTAGTGAGAAAAGCTGTTTGTTATTATGAGATAGCGTTCTTAAACTGAACGATAATGAATATTATATGCTTTCAAACAGTTCTGCAAAACTTAATAAAAGTCGGATGACTATATCATATAGCTGCCATATGACGCTACGAGTATTGTTATTAATATTATTATTAATATTACTTATAACTTCGCCATCGCTCATCTAATTCGTTTCTAAAACGAGTAAAACGATAAATTATGGTTATTACTATATATAAATCTATCCGAATCCGAATACCAACAAAATTTTAAAAAATATGCGGATTTTCTTAAATTTTCAGGAAAGTAAGGGGGCATGTATAAGAAGTTTATGCTCTATATATTTCGAGCCTTTAGCTCTTACCATCTCTGAGATCTGTTTGTTCATACGGACTTGGCTATATCGCCATGGCTATTGATCTTGATACGTATACCTCTCAATAAGTGTTATTTTTTGGACAGTGCTCTTCTTTCAAAAGAGATCTTAAGTCATTTTTTAAGAGGCCATGCGTTTCGATGTCTGTTTCTGTTCTGTTTGTACCGGATTTGCGAAGTTTGGTTTCAGAACGGATCAGTGAATTTGTAAGAATAAAAAAAATGATTCATCGCTGGGTTCTACTTTAAGGCAGGGTTCGTAAAATAACACACATTTTTTCTTACACGCAAGTAAAATATACAAGCTGTAAAAAATAATTATTTTCAGACATGAAAATAAAAAATTTTACATAAGGAAAAAATAATTTTTTTCATTTTACTAACACGAGCATTTTTGACAATACTATTCTTTACAAGTGTAAAGAAGGCAGCTCAAATTATTGACATGCCTGTAAATAACAATCGTGTCATAAATGCTCGTGTTAGTTACATGAGCAAAATAATTTTTTTCATATGTAAAATTTGTTTTTTTCATGTCTGAAAATAATTATTTTTGACATTGAAAATAATTTTTGTAGATTTTACGAACCCCCTTTAAGGCCTCATTCTAGATGGCATACAAATTTATTTAGGCGGTATGCCTAATATTAATAAGACAGCATTTAAAATCATTCAGCTTTTAGAAAGTGTCCAAAAGTGTTTCTATTCACATGAAGTATTGTAACGAAATAAATTTTTATGTCATCTGGAAAGAGGCCTTAATAGAAGTCTTCTCGTTCGCTTTAAACCGCCAGCTCTGGAGTTCAGCTTAGTTATGCTTCAATAAAAGGTTCCGTTTTACTTATTAGTTCCGTTTTTGGTTTCGTATTGGAATTTTAGAAAAAGGCTTGCAGATGGGTGCCGCAATTGCTCACAATTGGAGAACAAGCTTATGAAAAGCCATGTAGAACATATGGTTTTATCAAGTAAACAGTCTCAACAAGGGAAAGTTGGCTTTAAAGAGGATAAAGTCAGTAGTTTTATCCGCAAGTATTTCCAAATGCTACCAAAATTTCTCATTACTCAAAATCGAAAATAAAATATATATGAATTGGAACATTGGTGTGACGAAATCAAAAGAAAACGCTCCCATTTAACCGAAAATAAAGTATTGTTTTAATTAAGACAATGCCCTAGTTAACACATACGTAATCGCAAAGGCTTAATTTTACACTTTCAACCATTTCAAAACTATTATCTAGGTGCTCAAAAATTTGTACTGGAAGCGGGGTTGGAAAACGAAATGAACCATTTTCGCCCTATACAAATTTTAAAACGACTATTATTCTTGATTACTGAACCCCAAATTGCGCCATCGCGACCATATCCACTCACTAATTGGCCCTTCGTCTTCCACATGGCGTCAGTTAAGCCAGCATAAAAGCCAACCGAATTTCTTGAAATTTCTTTTAACTGCTAAAATTGCCTTAGGCAGGAATAACTCCGCTATTTTTTGATTGTTATTGAAAATTGTCGCAATTGGAATGAGGTCAAACGGTTAACCCTGAATTATGGGATACGCACATTTTTGGTCATCATCAATTTCTTGATTACCACCTACACACCATGGCTAAGCAAGTTTGTGTGTGTGTGTGTATGTGCCAACACACGAAGCATACATCAAGTATACGTAATCCGACACCCGAACGCCTTCGCCATCGTCTAGGCTATATACATAGGCATTTGTACATATAGATTTTGTTTTTGCTCTTCTCTTGAAACGGTTTTCAACACGAAAATAAATCGGAAGAAATAACTTGGCCAAAATTAGATATTTTAAACGAACAGCACACGAACGCGAGTTCGCGATACACACACACACACACACACATAAAATTTCCATTGAAATTTCTTTCTTCTAATAGCTAAAAACTTTCCGCCTAACATATAGATGCGTGTTCGAATAATATATTCGCAGCGATTACGAAATATAATTTTCACTTTTTTCACACGCGGCGGCGCACATTATGTAATCAACTTTGCCGTTTAGTCCTTGCATGTGATTTCGTGTTTCAGTCGTTCATTTGAGGTTAAGCATAATCCTTTTCATTCTTAATGCAGTTGCAGGCAGCTTCAACTTACTTTCAACTTCACGCTTTGGAACATCAGCCTAGAAAAGGTTAAGAAGAAAGAATATAAGTTTTTTTATTTAAACGAGGAGGAAATTTCCTAGATTTTGTTCAACAATGTATATATATACACACCATTTTGTCTGTTTGAATGCGAAAGGCAACTGTATCGCGGATGAGCTCGGTCTCGACTGAACGTTATTCGTCAGCGGCAGTACGGCAAGGTAATTCTGAGGTGATAGCCCAAGCAGCAGTTGGCCACGATCGCCGCCACGCAAACACACACACACACTCACACAACATGACGAAATGCTCTTTTTCCTACGCAAGGCTATACACACACACACACTCGCAGTGATGAGGCCAAGAATTTACTTTCATCTTGGGAACATTTTCAAATGCCTTACTCCTCTCTATATCTAGATATTGGGTCTCTCCTTAGGAGCATTGCTGCTCTCATCCTCTCGCTCTCTCGGCATAAGCTATTTTTAACATTATACTTTTTCTTAGCGAAGGCAAAATAATAATCATTTGTGGCATTCCCAGTCGAATAGTGTTGAATATCATTTGATGTTACACATGATTTTGCAGATAATATTTTGAGTAACATTATTGTTTTAGGCTGTGCCTTGGCTTAGGGAAGTATAGAGGCAGCCTCCATGGGGGTACATGTGTGTATATGTATGTTTTTATATATTGGCATATATATATTTATATGTTCATCGTCTCGACCCTGATCGTCTTTTTGGCAAGTCGCAGCGCATTTTCAGCATTCTATGTTATCGTTCAAAATGTTTTGTCCGAACACCTGAATGGCTGTTAAACATTAATACATTTTCCAAATCCCTTGCCTTCCCTTCTATATATATATATATATATGTATATAGCAGACGCATTACTATAGCTCTCTATATTCAGTTTAATGCGTGCTATTTATAAAAACTATGACACAGATACACAAAATGTATTCAGAGCAAAAATGTACAACAACAATTAAGGCAGGCGAGTTGGTTCGTATACATGCTAATGTATGTATATTTATGTACATCTGGCTTGGCAAAATAGCGAAGCAATTAATACTGTCAATAACTTAGCAATTGCATCGGCCAATGGCATGACCTGCCATCCTTGCAATCCTTGTCCTTGACTTTGAAACAGGACCGGCCCTTTTAATGTTTGACCCAGTTTTAGGCTCAGCTGTATCTCTCTCTCTCTCTCCCTCCCAAAATAATACTTCGGCTCGCATTTTCAGGCGCAGCCTCTGTAGATTTGTTTTGGTTTAGTCCTGGCCAAAATAAACACCTGTTGAAGTGCATGAAAACTAGGCCGGGTTAGTGGTTAAGCAAACAGCTGATAAATGCGCAGATGAAAATGCGCAGTTTCATTGATAAAAATCATTTCAATTAATCAATTCAATGTGCGTTGTAAATCTCTAGGGATTTTGTAATCATATGTTTTTTAAAGCAATTATAAAGTCATCTGATTCTTGATTAAAATCAATAAATTTAATTTCTAACATTTATATTAACATTTTTCTAACATTTCTATATTTGAGAAAATATTTTTCTTAGACTTAGAAATTCTTTCCATTTGAATAGAAGGTTTTTATTATTTTATTTTGCAAATTTTACAGTAACAGTTTTTCTAATCATTTCAAACATTTATAAATATATATCTTTTCTGATTTTAAGGACGATCTGAACCAAAGAAAATTTTTAAGCGCTTCATAAAATATATATTTTTTTTTTAGTATTTCTTAAAATAATTTTTATATTTTTACGTCGAATTGCTAAAATTTTAAATTTGATCTTTGACTAGTCGAAAAATATATTTGTAGTTATTATAAATCAGTAAGATATACATTAAGAAACCAAAATAGTACCGGTATGGTTCCGGAATTTTCGGTTCCTATTTAAACGATTAACGGTTTTTGGTTCTCAAACAATTTGTAAGATCGGTTTCGGTTTCAATACAATGAAACGAATTATTTCGGTTAACGGTTCCAGTTACGGTACTATTCCCTGGTTCCCTGGTTGCTAACACACCTAAGCGTTACATAAAAACTGATATAAATAAAACTTCGCGAATTTAATGTTTTACTATTTTATATTGCAAGTATGCAATTGTTTTATATTTATCCGAATTAACGAGAAAAACATTATTCTTAAAATTATAACAAATTAATATAATAATCAATTGTAAGCAGGCAACGCGCTAGCGAAGAGGTTTTTAAGCGAAACTTTAAGTTTTTAATTGTGTAGCATTTTCACAAAACCTCTGTTACTAAGTTTACGCTTATAAAAAAATCATGATTTTTGCCCCTCAAATTATGCTAACTTTATTTTCTTGAATTATAATTTTTTGAACGAGATAATATAAAGTCAGTTATGGCAGCATCTTACATAATACACATTGTCCATTCACTCAGATTGTCGGACCAGCCGAAGGTAAACAGAAATAATAAGTGTTGAGTCTACTAAAAACTAAATATTTTCCTTTATTTTTATATTTATAAACATAGCATACTTTTAAGGGCAAAAAGCATGATATTTTAATTGTGCATAAACGTAGTATATGTTACATTTAATAACTTTTTTATTTTGATCTTTAATAAATCAACAGTTTTCAATGTAGACTATTGTTGAATTAAAGACTGGTGATTATAATCGAACGATGCCTTGATTACTATATTCGTTATCATACTTTGTTGGAATCACTTGTGCAAGTCTCTACTTCTATGTTAGATTTGTCCAATGAATAAACGAATTTTTATACACTTGAAAAGTGTATATTAATTTTGCCCAGAAGTTTGTAACGCATAGAAATATTCATTTCCGACCACATAAACTATATATATTCTTGATCAGGCCGACGAGCTGAGTTCAATTCCGTCTGTCCGTCTGTCTGATCTAAGCAAACTAGTCCCTCAGTTTTAAAGCTATCGAGCGGAAATTTTGCACAGAGTCTTCTTTTTACTGCACGCAGCTAATATGTTGGAATTGGCCAGATCGGATGACTATATCATATAGCTGCCATAGGAACGATCGGTCGGAATATAAGTTTTAGTGAGAAAATCTTTTTGTTTTCCATCGGAGCGTCACTAATCTTGGTATATGATAGTTTTATATGATTTCACATAATTCTGGAAAAATGTATTAAAATCGGATCACTATAGCATATAGCTGCCATAGAAACGGTCGGTCAAAAAAATAGTTCTAGTGAGAAAAACTTTTTTGTTTTCCATCGTAGCGTCACTAATCTTGGTATATGAGAGTTTTATATGTTTTCATATAATACAGGAAAAATTTATCAAAATCGGATGACTATATTAAATAGCTCCCATAGAAACAGTCGGTCAAAAAACTACTTCTAGTGAGAAAAACTTTTTTGTTTTCTATCGTAGCATCCCCAATCGTGGTATATATTAGTTTTATATGCGTCCACACAATTCTGGAAAATTTTATCAAAATCGGATGACTATAGCATATAGCTGCCAAAGGAACGATCGGTTGGAAAATGTGTTTTTCTAAGAAAAGTTTTTTTTATGGTATTAAATTTTTATAATCAATGATTTAAAAATGTTAAATATCTGATATCTATATCCTATATATATATAATTACTTGGTTAAATCAGTTGGAGTAAAGTTTTTCAAGTGTATTAAAACTTCAGCACAGTCGAAGTTAGCTTTGCCTTCTCGTTTTTAAATTAAAAAACCAAAAAGTTGTATTATTTTACAACTTTAGTTTGGATTATCTATTTGTTAAATTAATTTTAAAATTATTTTACCTAATGAAGATTAAGTTCAATATTTTAAGAATGTTCTGTAAAAATTACAGCCCGCTAGCTAGACTGGTTAAGAAGTGCAAAAGTTTTGTCCAGAAAATGTGAAAAACATTAATTTCGAAAAAAAATTATTAATTGATTTGACCACGCTTTTATCTACCTTTAAAATAGTTTTGTGCATGTCTTCCATGTTTTGTTGTCTGAACTTACTGGGATAGATGGATATTACGACTTGGAATAGCTCAAATTACCAAAAATCCTGACGTAGATTAATTTTTTTAGATTTGAGAAATTTTTAAAGTTCCTTAAACTGCAAAATAAAGAGATTAAATTTTATTTAGGCCTTATATAATCGGAAAAAAAACACGGACGTTATGTATGAAACTATTTGGTAGGCTCTTTTCGGTTAGTAAATATATTTGTTTACAAGCAAAATGAAGGGTACCTTTGATACAAAGTAAAAAAAAAACACTGGTATGCATGACAAAATTGAATGAACTAAGCTTTTGGTTAGTTTTCCCATTCAACATATTCTTTAGACTTTTAACCATTTTAAATAATTGATGAAATGAAAATAAATGCGTCATCAGTTAGATTTTTTTGTGAAATGAATGCATTAATTTAGAAAGTCATCAACAAATTTCTGCTTTAAGTAACTAAACTGAAGTGATAAACATTTCAAAAACAAGATTTCTAGTTTAACTGCCAAAACTTTAAGTGGTTCTTTAATTTATCTGAACACTTAAGTACGAGTATTGGCATTTGCTAAGGCGCACCCTTATAAGCGGAGCATAAACACACACACACACACACATATAAACAATGCCATTTAATGATAAATCGACATAAACCTTAGAATTGAACACACGGCGTATACGCAATTCCCACCCTCTGCCATTTGTTATCATTGTAGCTTGTAAAACAAATACAGGGTGTTGAGGCATAAAGGACCCACATCTGCTTTAGCATTATATAGCCAGACACCCTCTATTGAGAACAGCCCTTTTGGAAATGCCAACAGTGCGTATACTTAACAAGAAGTGCGGGTGTGTGTGCGCGAATTATCCTGTATACGCAACGTCGCGACGCTTGGTGACGAGGAGAACAAAGCCAGAGCTCGTCCGTTAACGAGGCTCGCCTCAGTTGCATCCGAACCCTCTAGCTGTGAGCAGTTATCGCAACTGGCAAAGCGCAAATCAAGGTAAAGGCAAACAAAGCTGTGAAAAAAAAACAGAAAAAAAAATAAGAAAATGGAAAAATATCTTAATTAAAATCAAACAAAAAGTGCTGAGTAAATATGGCTATAAAAATGGTTTGCAATTACCACAACGACGCGACGAGCCAAACCCTTTGGCGTCGGGGGTGCGGCCACAATCAAACCAAACAATTATTGGCATAAAAGGCAACGCTTGATTTGAGTGTGTGTTAAATGCTTCAATAGATTGGCCACTTTTTGGCCCGAGAAAAATTGGGTGAAAACTTTAATTTTCATTTGTTATATAAGTCTGTGAAAATTTTTGTGCCCCAAATTAGCATGTATACCAAAAAATCCCAATTCTGTATCTATAACCCAGAAGCTGCTGTGGAGTCTGCGTTCTGCGATGCTGCAAATCACAGCTGTGTGCGTGTCTGAGGATGTGGCACTGACCTAGACGCCCCCAAGGGGGTGTACGACAATGCCTGCGCACGCAAGCACCTGTTGCAGTTGCCGATTTTATGAATGAAACCAGCCCACATGTTGCATGCCATAATTGATTGTTGTTGTCCTTGCATTTCCAGCTGGCCACCACCATGGTGACCAATGCCACAACAACAACTACCACAAACAACAACAATCTGCAGGCGAACAATAACAGTCATACGGCTGCCAGTGCCGCCGTTGCGAATAATAACAACGATGACTTTGACTTTGATCAGGACGATGGACTGCAGGATTTGGGTTTGCCCGTGTCCGTGCAGACATTCCTTTGGCGACAAATTGCACCCTTCATACGTCCCAAGCTGGGCAAATTGCACGAGTCAACCTGCCTGGTGAGTGTGTGTCCTGCTGTCCAAAGAGGAGAACACAAAATTTGCTAAAAGGGACCCATAAAAAAAAAAAAAAAAAACAAACTGTGCTGTACATTCGCTATGCGTGTTTGTTGTAAGGATGGACTGTGTTACAATTAACAAATCATTGGCCACTCTAAAAAAAAAAAAAATTAATGATTGTTTAATGTTTTCCAAAACAAAAAGGAAGAATTATATAACAAAATTCCTTGGCATTTGATGTTTGATGTTTTACTTTCATTTTGATTTTCTTTTATGCATTTGATTTATACTTACCAACACGGCCACCTTCCACAAACTGTATCACAAGTGTGTGTGTATGATTTAGGTACTTGTACCTACATACAAACATACTTAACAATATGCTTTTAACACTCCAACAACAAGAACAATACCAAACTGTACAAATTAACATTGTAAAATCTTTCGCAATTTGTCTAAATCTGAATGTAGTTTTGTCAACATGCACCAGGACACCATGTAAGTTATAAATGTTATGTTATTAACATACATATACATATATGTATATGTTATACCATATAGTAGAAATAAGCCACAGCTATCTCAATGTACAAGCTGTTCTCAGCATTGGGAAACAACCAGTTCAGAATCGAACAACTTAGAAATGATTTAAAACAACAATTTCACCGTTTAAATAATTGTTCTGTTCATAATTTTGTTAAGTTTGGGAATTGAAATTACGATTTCGAAAAGATTGAAAACGAGAAGGCAAAGCTAACTTCGACTGTGCCGAAGTTTTAATACACTTGAAAAACTTTACTTCAACTGATTTAACCGGTAAAATATATAGGATATAGATATCAGATATTTAAAATTATGAAATCATTGATAATAAAAATTTGATACCATAAAAAATTCTTTTTTAAGTAAAACACATTTTCCGACCGATCGGTCCTATGGCAGCTATATGCTATAGTCAACCGATTTTGATAATTTTTTTCAAAATTATGTGAAAGCATATAAAACTAATATATACCAAGATTGGGGACGCTACGATAGTCATCCGATTTTGATCAATTTTTTCAGAATTGTGTGGAGACATATAAAACAAATATATACTACGATTGAAGACGCTACGATGGAAATCAAAAAAGTTTTTCTCACAACGACTTATTTTTCGACCGATCGTTCCTATGGCAGCCATATGCTATAGTGATCCGATTTTGATACATTTTTCCAGAATTATGTGGAAGCATATAAAACTAACATATACCAAGATTGGGGACGCTACGATTTAAAACAAAAAAGTTTTTTTAACTAGAACTTGTTCTTAGACCGATCGTTCCTATGGCAGCTATATGATATAATCATCCGATCCGGCCGGTTCCGACATATTAGTTGCGTGCAGTAAAAAGAAGACTCCGTGCAAAATTTCAGCTCGATAGCTTTAAAACTGAGGGACTAGTTCGCGTAGAAACAGACAGACGGACAGACGGACAGACGGACGGACGGACAAGCGGAAATGAACTTAGCTTGTTGTCCTGATCAAGAATATATATAGTTTATGGGGTCGGAAATGAATATTTCTATGCGTTACAAACTTCTGGATTTTAATATACACTTTTCAAGTGTATAAAAAGCAATAAATTGTTGTATTGTAAAATAGCGTTACAATCCTCGAAGATTCAAATGCAAGTTTTTTATCTGCCATTGGAAATGATTCCACAATTCAAAAAGTTATGAATGGCTTTGAACCAAAACATTGGGATCGATGCTTTAAAAATGCGATTCGCTCACCGGACCTTTAGCTTCAAAACCTTCGGACTAGGGATGTCGGATATTTGAAAATGAATATATCGATATGAAAAATATCATTTCGATATTGATTTTTTTTATTAAAAAATCGATTCTATCGATGTTTTCGATATTTATAATAAAATCACCTTTTTCTTAAGAATACTAGGTTTTTTTTTTAATTGAGGTGTCATTTCAAGCGCATTAAAAACTAAATTCTGTCTGCATTCAAAATCTTCAGATGAGAAAACATATAGATAAAATTATTTTTTATAAGTTTGACAAAGCCATGTATTTCATTTTATTTTTGCAATAAGATGATGTGGAAACTTATTCAAGAATTCATAATGAAATAAGACGCTTAAGTTTAAATCCAAGATGGTCAGAACTTTTTAATTAAAGATCATCGTTAGACAGATATTTTTGGTAGACTCGTTGACTTATGTGCTTATCGGTAATTCGGATTCTGTTATCGGAAACCACACTTTTATAGTCGAAGAATTACTTTTTTATGGCCGAAGCCAAGCGCTCCGATGGCACCGAGCTACCTGGTAAAATAGCAAATGCAAATGCCAAGTCTGAAAGTGGTGGCAATTTGTCTTTCTATTCCATCCAGAACCTAAAAATATCACAAAAAAATATTCGATATATCGTGTTTGTAAAATATCCGATATTAATATATCGTGTTTGGACCAAAATATCGATATTCGATTTATCGAAAATATTTCCGACATCCCTACTTCGGACCGAACCTTCTTAAGAATTTAAGGGGTTTGCAGCACAGAACATTAATATTAGAGTGATCGATTGCTCGGTCGCCACAAACTCAACAGAGAAATAATCAGCTGTTATTTGTTATTGTCGCTGACCATAATTGAGAGGCGTCTAAATCTTTATCTCTAATAATAATGCTCTGTGCTTGTAGCCATGTAGGAAAGTAAGACATATTTGGACTACAATCAATAGCAATCGTTGCAGGAAGTAGGTCAATCCCGGTTATACTCAAGCCAAGTATAGAGTGGCTGATGAATGATGCTACATTAATAAACTTAAATAACCTTTTGTATACACTTGAAAAATGTATATTAATTTTGCCGAGAAGTTTGCAAAGCATAGAAATACTCATTTCCGATCACATAAAGTATATATAATCTTGATCAGGACGACGAGCTTAGGTTATTACCGTCTTTTCGTTCGTCTTTCTGTCTGTTTCTACGTGAATAAGTCACTCAGCTTAAATAGTATATGTTGTGAAACTGTTTTGCAAAATTTGGTCAAAGTCGGGTGACTGCATTGTATAGCTGCCATAGGACCGATCGGTCAGAAAATACGTTTTAGTAGGAAAAACTTGTCTGTTTTCTCTGTTAACATTCCTAAACTTATCAATTATAAAAACTATACGCTTTTAAAAATATCTGCAAAATTTGGTCAAAACTGGATGACTCCCATAACTGAAAATTCTTTATGTACATTGAGAGAACTAGGCCTAGCAGTTATGTTATTCACTTTGATCTGTAAATGTTATATGTTCCATGTATATACGTTTAATCTTAAATTAGTAGTGCAATTTGTTTGTTATTCAACTTCATTAAATATTCTTCCAACTTCTTCCCAATGCACAGGAATCCAAAGAAGCCTGCAAAGTAAGTATGCCTCTAGCATGTATTTGTGTGTAACACTTAATCCTATCAAAACTCTTCTATTTTATTGTAGTCCTTTGAGAAAGTGCTGGTACAAAACATACAATTTGGTCTCTCGCCGCCACTTACCAAGGCCTTGGGTGCCATACCACGCTGGCGTTTGCTGCAGGGCGCTTTGCCGCATGTCATGCATGCCTGTGCCGCTCTGCTGCACAATCGTGTCAGGGACATGCAGGCAATTGGGCAAGTAGAGACCAAGTTGCTCTATACCATGCAATGGATCTTGCTCTATGCCGCTGAGGAATGCGCTGATGATGATGGTGGTGAGGATGTGGGTCTGGGCCTGGGCGAGTCACCAGCCTCTGAACCCAAACCTAAGCCCATCGATCAATATTTGTTTTCGGTGCCCACAATAACTGTATGTTCAACCTGGTGCTGTGTATTTTATGGTACTTAATTTACCTTCTCCTTGTTTAGCTCTTTGTCTATTTGTTTGCACCCATTATACACCATTTGAAGGAGTCGGATTTTCAAAATTTTCGTCTGGAAAATGGCATTAAACTGTGGCAAGGCATGTGGGACAATCGTGCACCGGGTGCTCCCTGCTTTGCCGCTCCAGTTAAGCCCAAGGCACGCAATTTGCTGTGTGCACCCACACCCAAGGGCTCCACAGATGTGTTTCCGGGCCGCAAACACTCGCTGAATGCTGATCCTTTGTCACCCAAGGGCGATTCACCCTCACCGCAGAGTGGTATCTCGGATTACGGCAGGCAAGATGAGGAGGGCTCTTGGGTATCCTCGCCCAAAGAGTTTGCCTTTCCTGAGACCATACCAGAGGAGGTCTCGTCCGTGGAAGACGAGCGAGTGGTTATCTTTCGTTTGCCCTCGGCGCCGCAACTTATGGATAATTCCTTTTTTACGGTTTGTAACTTACTTACTTATTTAAAGTGCTGGTTATACTAAAAGTTGATCAACTCCTCCAGGCCGATGCTAGCTTGCTGCAACAACAGCAATCGCAAAGCCGACGCGGCAGTCGTCAGTCCATGAGTTCGCGCGATAAAGAGAAAATGCCCTCCACCAAGTTTGAATTTGATCAACAGGAATTGATGCGTGGTGCCTCCATGAAGGAGAAACGTAGTGCCTCCATTGAGAAAGAATCCGATTCGGAGAAGTCGGAAAGTATGAAGGCAGATGTATCTGCAGCCACATTTCTGGATGTCTCAGTGTTGCGTTGTCTGTTCATTTCACACTGGCAGGAGGAGGGCATTTTCTGGAGTCTGCAATATTTATATAATCGGTTGGTACTTTGTTTGATACTACGGAAACATTTTTGATACTATTTCTTGATATTTTAAAATTTGTTTTTATTTCCAGTCTAAGCGACATTGGCGAGGAAGCGTCCATTACTTTAAATCAGCCGCGCAAACGTTCCAATTCCTTGCCCATACCACAAATCGAAATCTCTTTGTATCAAGGTCCTGGCAGCAATAGTCGCGACAGTCCGGGCAGCTCGGTGGTAAAAGACTACATTGAAATACCCGAATCAGCTGCACCCGTAACTACCAATGTGGTTGGTAAGTTGATTAGGCAGATCCATTCCCATTGGATTGAATCTAATTTACATAATTTCCATTTATAGAGGAAACCCAGACCACGCCCAGCACTTCGGAGCGTCGCGGTAGCGAAAAGAAGAAACGCGTCAAAATGGCCGATCTAAGAGCCTTTGTGGAAACAAAAATGTTCTCCAAATCGGAGAAGAATTTGGAAAAAGTAGGCCTTGATACAAACTCAGCCAATGGCAAGATCGAACTGCAGCATGCAGTAAGCCACGAGAAAAATCTTCACAAAAATAACGTTAGCACGCGTTAATTGTTCTTGAATTGTTTCGCTTGCCACCATGCTTACAAAAAATCATTGTCATACATACACTCAAAACAAGAAATCCTGTTCGATCTTAAGTACGAACTGGAAGGTCTTAAGACCTTTTTAAAATTATGGGGTACTTATTGAGCATTAGGTATAAATCAAACCTTAAGATAGACTGACTACGTAAAATATTTACAATCAATTCCGTAGTTCTTTCTTTGCTTTACCCGTCGTAAAGCATAGAGTTCGGACAGGTTTTCTATAGCATCGATCCAAAGTATTTGAATAATGAACATATTTAAACTTGATTTGTTTTCGGTTTATGTTTAGCAAGTCGTAAAACATTTTAATCGGGGGTGTCCTAGAAATCTCTAGTGATTTTCGTATAAACGATTGCTATTCAAACTCATACTGTATGACTGCCCTGATTAGATTACATGACGAAAGTTTAGCGATTTGAAACCGGCTTCTCAAAGCCAATTAGATTTAGTTCGTACGGTTTTTCTTTTACTAAATCTAGTAAGCGTATCAATTCTTGCCATTTCACATATAAAGTCATTCAAGTTTGGTTCGAAATGCAGTAGTTTATACGAAAACCTCTAGAGATTTCCAGGACACTCCTGAATATATTTGAATAAGATTTTTCCGATGCTACCATCAATAGTCGATTTTTAATACTGCTTTAAAAAAAATCTATTTCCAATTTGTGTTATAAAAGTAACGATAATTTGTAAACTCTGGGCTTAAGTTTAGGATCAGGAAATCATAAATTTAATAGGTTAATTTGTTATTTTATTAAAAAGATCGTGACTAAAGAATTTTAGGGACTCGGATTACGATTATTTGCAACTTATTTTAAGTATGCCATTTTTCGTTTCAAGAGTAAATAGGGATTGGTTCACTAAAGTTATTTTAAAAAGATTTTGAAATAGCCCAACATGTATTTAATATAATTTCGGGATTGGAAAAATCGAACTTGTAATGAGTATTTTTCTCTTGATTCAAGACGAAAGTGATGATTCAAGTATAAAACACTTGGTTTTTTTCTGAGTGTACATTAGAGTGTCCCACAATCGTATGAAAACTGTAAGGTCATATTCTCACCGCCTTCAAAGTTGCATTTTTGTATATAAATGGCATACCAAAAAAAAAGGGTTTAAAAAACAAATCAAAACTTTTCATTTTAGATGGTGAGAGTAAGGTTTTCCAATTTAATCCTGTGGAGGGACATTCTAATGTACACACATCGCACAAACATTCCCAAATACATCAAGTAGTTTTTTTGGCTTTTTATATAATCCTGCTTAATGTCGCAGCTCATTAATCTGTTATTCATATTGTCTGCTTTAGGAATACCATCGCAGTCTGGATACTGGTGAGAAGAAATTATCACGTTCTGCCTCGATGATCACCCGCGAACCGGCCAGTAATCTTATCAAGGGCAAATCCATGCCCAGTCTGAGGTAACTAAGCACTTCCTGTCCTGAAATATCCACCACAAGCATACGACTTTAACTCTCAATCAGGCCCAAGACACCAAAACTCAAACATTCACACTTTAAACTCTTTTGCCCTTGAGCTAATTACTCTTACTCTAACTACTCTGCCTTATGTACTTACTCACTACTTTCTTCTATGAACAAACCAGCTGTCTGCTTGATAGCGGGTGAGTTTTGGTTTAAGAATGAACTACCTTGGATTTAAACAGTTTACTTTCATCTGTACTTCAGTTACTACTCAGTTTTGCCTGTTCACCTTGTCAATGCTTACCAGTTTCTCACTTCCTCAACCAAAAGTCCTGTTGTTATTTTTACTTAAGCTTGCCTGCACGCCAGTTTGACTAATGTTACACACCATTTTTTGCACATCTCCTACAATATGCCAGATTTTACAGATACATCGAACCTCCTAAGTCAACCAGAGCACCACTGACAACTGGTCCACGCTCAACAGTTTTCTATCCGCGCAATCCCATCATTACAGTGACAGAGCATACGCCGACACCCTCACCGGATTATATGAAGCGACAGGTAATAACTTTGAAGTAAAACTAGGTACTAAAATATTGTCATTGATCTAAGGAAGACCATTGCTTTACTTTAGCCGTGGCGAAGCCTTTTTAATATCAGGACTGCAAACCCTTTGAAGTTCGAAAGGGATTTACTTTAGGGTTTTAAGCCTGCGAAGTTCTTGTGCTTTAGGTTTACGGGGTGTGTTCGGAAGAATGGTATACCTGGGTTTGGGTTTGAACCACAGGTTAAATTCTTAGACTTAAGCTAAGTTTACACACACTGAAGTTTAGGTGTAAGCAACGGCTCTCTCAAACACTTAGACTTAAGCTAAGTTTACACACGCTGAAAGATATTTAGGTGCAAGAAACTTCCACTTCATTCATTTGGCTCTCTGGAAGACCACATGTTTTTGTGTGATTGACGACGAAGAAGTGACCAGAAAAATTTTTTTGTGTGTTCTAAAATGATATTTGTTTATTTTTTATAACCCATTTCGAGTATTCAAAAAAAACTCGCGCTACTCAATTAATTTTTTTTTTTTTCATTTTTTTGTTTTGATATTTTTATGCATTGACTTTTCCGTTCTTAAATCTTTCCAAGGGTACAAGAGTAAAAAAATGCATAAGAGACTATGCATTTGATAAAAAACGTAATTTTTTGATTTGCATCATCGCATGTTTCGATGTCCCGTGCGACATTGAAAAACAACATTTGTTATCTGTGCGTCGAAAGTACTTGCAGAAGGCTTATCCAATATCGAGTACAAATAGAGCTTTTAATTCAAATTCATATAACAAAATTCATGGTGAAAAATGAGAAGATTTGTGATCTTGGTACTTATTTAAAGTTGGTCCCGTGCGACATATTAAGTGCGATATTTGAAATTTTTTCTTACATGAATGATTTTTTTTTTTAATTTGACGTTTTTATTTTACAGAGCTGCATAGAGAAAAGTTATTAATTTTTTGAAAAGTGTATATTATTTTGCCCAGAAGTTTGTAACGCATAGAAATATTCATTTCCGACCCCATAAACTATATATATTCTTGATCAGGACGACGAGCTGAGTTCATTTTCTTTTTTTTCTTTCTTCCTTTTTTTTTTTCTTTTTCTTTCGCTGTTTCTACCGCGAACTAGTCTCTCAGTTTTAAAGCTATCGAGCTGAAATTTTGCACAGAGTCTTCTTTTTACTGCACGCAACCAATATGTCGGAACCGGCCGGATCGGATGACTATATCATATAGCTGCCATAGGAACGATCGGTCTAAGAACCAGTTCTAGTTAGAAAACTTTTTGTTTTCCATCGTAGCGTCACCAAACTTGGTATATGTTAGTTTTATAGCTTTCACATAATACAGGAAAAATTTATCAAAATCGGATGACTATATCATATAAGCTGTCATATAAAGGGTAAGTCTAAAAACTAGTTCTAGTTAGAAAAACTTTTTTGTTTTCCATCGTAGCGTCACCAATCTTGGTATATGTTAGTTTTATACGCTTCCACATAATTCGCAAAAATTTATCAAAAATCGGATCACTATAGCATATAGCTGCCATATAAACGGTCGTTCAAAAACTACCTAGTGAGAAAACTTTTTTGTTTTCCATCGTAGCGTCACTAATCTTGGTATATATTAGTTTTATATGTTTCACATCAATTTAAAAAATTTATCAAAATCGGATGACTATAGCATATAGCTGCCATAGGACCAATCGGTCGGAAAATGTGTTTTACTAAGAAAAGTTTTTTTATGGTATCAAATTTTTTATTATCAAGATTTTAAAATTTTAAATATCTGATATCTATATCCTATATATATTTTACCGGTTAAATCAGTTGGAGTAAAGTTTTTCATGTATTAAAACTTCGAAACATTAGCTTTGCCTTTCGTTTTGTTATACACTTGAAAAGTGTATATTAATTTTGCCCAGAAGTTTGTAAACGCATAGAAATATTCATTTCCGACCAATAAACTATATATTTTCTTGATCAGGACGACGAGCCGAGCACAACTCCGGGCGGGCCGGCCCGCCGTCTGGCCGGCCGGCCGGTTGTGAGTACGACGAGGAGTTTTTTAAATATGAGGTGAAAATTTGTGCACAGAGCTCTTTTAATAGCAACTAATATGTCGGAACCGGCCGGATCGGGATGACTATATCTATAGCTGCTATAGGAACGACGGTCGAAAAATAAGTCTTTTTGTGAGAAAAACTTTTTTGATTTCCATCGTAACGTCTCCAATCGTAATATATATTTGTTTTATATGTTTCCACACAATTCTGAAAAAATTTATCAAAATCGGATGACTATAGCATATAGCTGCCATAGAAACGGATGGTCAAAAAACTACTTCTAGTGAGAAAAACTTTTTTGTTTTCTATCGTAGCGTCCCCAATCTTGGTATATGTTAGTTTTATATGCTTTCACATAATTTTGAAAAAAATTATCAAAATCGGATGACTTTAGCATATAGCTGCCATAGGACCGATCGGTCGGAAAATGTGTTTTACTAAGAAAAGTTTTTTTATGGAATAAAAATTTTTATTTATGTTTAAAAATATATCAGTGGGCGTAAAAGTTTTTCATGTATTAACCACCTCTAATTAGGAAATAAATCCATTGAAATCTTCTTTTGACTTAAAAACATTTTTTCTACGCTTATTTATAAATTATTCCTCAAAAGCGTAACTGAAATAACATAATTGTTATGATGGAAAAAATATCCCATGCGACATGTCCCATGCGAAAGTGCTTAAAATTGAATTTAAAAAAAGTATACGCTTTTTTGGGGTAAAATCAAAACCGTTTTAAAGTGACATCAATGTATAACTTTCTTAAATTAAGAAGATTGCAATATTGCCTCAGGATTCGCTAAAATCAGCTTGTCAATTATTGGTCGCGAAAACCACTTCTGCTTTTGTCCCGTGTGAATGCCTTGTTTTTATACACTTGAAAAGTGTATATTAATTTTGCCCAGAAGTTTGTAACGCATAGAAATATTCATTTCCGACCCCATAAACTATATATATTCTTGATCAGGACGACGAGCTGAGTTCATTTCCGCTTGTCCGTCTGTCTGTCCGTCTGTCCGTCTGTCTGTCTGTCTGTCTGTTTCTACGCGAACTAGTCTCTCAGTTTTAAAGCTATCGAGCTGAAATCTTGCACAGAGTCTTCTTTTTACTGCACTCAACTAATATGTCGGAACCGGCCGGATCGGGTGACTATATCTTATAGCTGCCATAGGAACGATCGGTCGAAAAATAAGTCTTTGTGAGAAAAACTTTTTTGATTTCCATCGTAGCGTCTCCAATCGTAGTATATATTAGTTTTATATGTTTCCACACAACTCTGAAAAAATTTATCAAAAACTTTTTTGTCTTCTATCGTAGCGTCCCCAATCTTGGTATATATTAGTTTTATATGCTTTCACTTAATTTTGAAAAAATTTATCAAAATCGGATGACTATAGCATATAGCTGCCATAGGACCGATCGGTCGGAAAATGTGTTTTACTAAGAAAAGTTTTTTTATGGTATCAAATTTTTATTATCAATGATTAAAAAATTTTAAATATCTGATATCTATATCCTATATATATTTTACCGGTTAAATCAGTTGGAGAAAAGTTTTTCAAGTGTATTAAAACTTCGGCACAGTCGAAGTTAGCTTTGCCTTCTCGTTTTTAAATTGTCTTAAAAAGTAAAAATTTCCCAACATCAACCTTAGCACCAAGTATAGGGCCAATTAAGAGCTATAAGTCAAGTCTTTTATCAAAACAAAAATACGTTTTATTATGACATTTTTTTTTAACTTCAAAAGTGTTGGATGCATTCTCCGCTACATATAACATGTCAAAAATATCTGAAACTCACATAAAATCCAATAAAATATGAACAATAGGGTTCGAAGTTCGAACCATAAGCTTTCAACCGAGCCTTATTTAGAATTTCAGGGATTTGCAGCCTGAGTTTTTTTTTTTACCTGTTCTTTACTAACTAACTACTTACTTTCCGCAGGGTTCCATTGACTCTCAGCTGGATGTCTTAAGCAATGGTGGCAGCATCACGGGAATGGGCGGAAATGGTGTAGGCAATGGTAGTACCGGTGGTGTGAGCAACACCACTCGATATCGTGGTCAAATGTTGCGCTCGCATACAGACTCGCATATTGATTACACCGGCGTGGATGAGTCCGAGGCACCTGGTTCTTCTTTCTACATAACACGTGATGGTGGCATTGATTACGAGATTATTTTGCTGGCCATTAGTAATGTGTTTAAACGTGATCCGGCTTTGGTCTGCTCACTGCGAGTGTTGGAAGCGGGCCTGAATATCTGTGAGCTGTTAATTGAGATGGGTGTACTCAAGCTGGGCGAACACGCACATGAGATTTCGATGAGCATCATACGTAGAGCCTTGCAAGTTCTAGGCTGTCCGCATGGTTGCAATGAAGGTTCGATTTTATGCTGCCAAATAAACAATAGTACATTTTTCAAATCTCTCTCAGGTGTTCGAGGTCCTCCGGCGGACTTTCTGCGCAATCAATGCCAGAAGATACTCTCCCGCATGCTACGTCAGGCTGGTCAGCGCACCAAGCGTTATATGCAGGAAATGGTTAAGATATCACCGCTACCCGAGCTCATCGACTTCTTTCATGCCTTTTTGGCCTTCTGTGTGGATCCCAGCTCTTTGCTGTCGCCCTTGAGTAAGTTTTAACCTTTGTTTTATGAGCTTTTCTGCAACTGCTGGGCTTGGGATGCAAAGCTAAACTATTTTAGGTGCACAAATCCTGATTTTGTTTTGGTGTTTCAGTTTCATTGGCCCCTGTTTTTAGTTGATTCCAAACCACACTTGTTTGTTTGCTCATCCGGCCTGGCTTGCAACTTTTGCCATGATCTTCTCTCCTCTTGCATGCCATGAATTGTGCTAATGCTTTTGAGTTGTCCTCCTTACCCTCGTTTCTGTCACCAACCAAATACGTTGTATATATATATATATGTATGTATGTATGAAATGATGCAATAGCTCATAAACGTCAGAGTGGATATAAAAATGCTAACACCGATCTTGGCGGCGTACCAGGTCAGGGCGGCTATTCGACCAATTTTAGCGGCGGCATGAGCGGCGGAGCCGAGGCCCAAGTTGTAGGCGCTGTCTTCAAGCCGCTGGTTAGCAGATTTGTGGAGGCCACCAAGGAGCTGAAATTGGCAGAAAATATTGCCCTCTATGGAGACATCCGACAGTTGGTCAACTATGTTAAGGGGGCCCATGGTGGCCCCTTCCGATTGGTGGCGCTAAGCGGCATTTTGGCTGTCACGCCGCGTCCACATAAGAAGGGACCTTCGGCTCAAACCACGCGTGTGATAAGGTGAGTGAAAGACACTTATATACTAAGGGTAAATCACTGAAGCGAACCAAAACCGCGTTTCGATCCCAGATCTGAAATCCCTGATCCCAGATCTTTGATAACAGATCCTTGATCCCAGATCTCTGATCCCAGATCCCTGTTTCTGAATTTCAGATTCCTGATCCCTGTTCCCCAGATCTTTGATCCAAGATCCCAGATCCCTGATCCCTGTTCCCCAGATCTTTGATCCAGTATCCCTGATCCCTGTTCCCAGAACCCTGATCCCAGATCCCTGATCCCCGATCCGATAACTCTGATAACAGATCCCATATCTTTGATAACAGATCCCTGATCCCCAGATCTCTGATCCCAGATCCCTTTTCCCAGACCTCTGATCCCAAATCTCTGATCCCAGATCTCTGTTCCCAGATCCCTGTTCCCTAAACCCCAGATCTCTGATCCCAGATCCCTGATTCTGAATCTCAGATCCCAGAACCCTGATCCCAGATCCCAGATCCAAGATCCCAGCTCTCAGATCCCTGATCCGAGTCTGCCTACAAACTGGCAAGACAGGTACAGCTCCTCCCCAAGCACGATAGGAATGCCCTTGTCCTCTTGCAAACTATTCACAATAAACTAAAAATAGCGTCTAGTATCAGAACGACTCGTTCAACCTGAATAGTACTAGCCAAGTCCAGCTCTTAGTAAAAGCAGATTTTTTTTCTGGGTTATTCCATTCTACGTTACCTCTCGCAAGTATCCGAGATAGAGGACCCGTCGATAATGGAGTTTTTACTTTCGTTATAATGGTTCCGTCTGAAGGATCCCCTTTAACCTGAATAGTACAAGCCAAGTCCAGCTCTTAGTAAACGGAGACTGTTTTTTGGGTCATTCCATTCTACTTTACCTCTCCGAGATAGAGGTCCCGTCTCTCTCTCTGGAGGTTTTAGTGTTTTTATAATGGTTCAGTCTGAAGGACCCCCTTCAACCTGAATAGTACAAGCCAAGTCTAGCTCTTAGTAAAGGCAGACTGTTTTCTGGGTCATTCCATTCTGCTTAACCTCTCGCAAGTATCCGAGATAGAGGTCCTGTCTCCAATGGAGTTTTTACTTTCCTCATAATGGTTCAACACCTTCCGTTTTAAAAAGGGAATAAATTATATATATATATATATAAATAAATAATATCCTTCATCCCATTTCTACCTATCCTTGTGCAGACACATACCCCAGGCTAATGTCACACACAGCATGCAGAATGAGGACAATCGCTCGCAGCGTCGTCTCTTGCTGAAGAAACGCAGCACTTCGTCTGCCTGCGCCGTAGTGAGTCACACACCCAGCTCTGCAATATGCAACTTATCCGCGATTCCTTTGCAGAGCTTGCTGGAGACTGAGACCTGCGAGGAGCACTACAAAACCAGTCAATCACCGCTGAGTAACTTTCGTCGTCGCACCACTGGGGTTAGACCCACATTGACTCCGCGTCATAGTGAACGAGCGCTGCTCTCCGATTCCACTTCCAGCTCTGAACGCAATTCGCTGGGACGGCTCAGCGGCTTGGTGCGCTGGTTTCGAGGCACCCCCAAGGAGGCGTCGTCCATTGACCTGGAGATAGGCTCGCTAAATCCTGAGATATCCTCCACATTCATGCGGCACGCCTCGCTCAAGATACAACGTGGTCGCTCTAGCGACGGCATTGGACGTTCCATACAGCGCGCCAAGCGACGCGTCGAGAGGCGGCTGAACCGTTTCGGAGGTATTGTAAAGGGCAAGAAGAAGGTGGGCGGCATCGAAGAAACAGCCGACTTTAGTCGTCGTAGCTCGTCGGACATGTGCGATGGGCCGCGCGAGTCAGAGGTGGTCATACTAAAGGAACGAAAGTTGGTACCCATCGATCCAGTTCGAGTGGGCATGCTGAGACTCTCATTTCTGCTGGAGACCTGTGCACCCGGCTCGTTTCCCGATCCACAGCTGGTGGCCGCCGTTCTAGATCTGGTGGGTTAACAGTCTAGTGCTCTATTATCCAGGCACACTTAATACTTGCTCTTTTTTTAGCCACAAGCTCCATTGGTTTCACGAGCTACGTTTCTGCTGGAGTGCGCCCATTTTGTGCATCTCTGCAACAAGGGTCAATGGCCCGCTTGGATGAAACAGAATGTGGGAAGCTATCGAGCCTCGGGAGCCAACATCAATGTCAACCACATGAAGCACCAAGTCAGCCAAACTAGTGCCAGACGTACCCATATACTTCAGCGAGCCGCTGGCAAAATGTTTCATCAATGGGCAGAAATGGTGGGAGCACGCTTGGAGGAGATACTGTTTACGGAGCGTCTGCAGTACGAGGCCATTAATGCCAGTCTTACGGATCCAGAGAAACAGCGTGAGTTGCTGCAACAGGACGAAGAGGAGGACTTTCTGGACGAGGCCTCTGTAAATCCGCATGGCAATGACTGTCCTCATGCCTTGAAACTGATCGCCTGTGTGCTGCTCTTCGAGATCACAGCTTTCCTACGCGATACGTACATAATGCTGCCCCGTGCATCCAAACTGATGCATAGGGACAGACCAGCACCCTGGGAGAAGGTGTATCGTGAGGCCAATCGTCGCTGGTCGATGGCCCTAAGCTCGATGGGTCATTCACAGACTTCGGCACAGAGTCTGCAATCGATAGCAGCTGGAAACGATGGAGTGGTACAAACGGAACGCAAGATTTCCTTTGTGCTCCATGAGCCGGATAATGAATCGGAAAATAGCAGTAATACCACATTGACCAAGGAGGGCGAAGAGGGTAGGTAGAGCAACGCTCGTGTATCCAGTGCATTCAAAAATCTTTTTCGTGCACAGCTCGTCGTCCTGCAGCCTCGGCGGTGCGTCCATTTTTGCTGAGACGCGGCACAGCCACCACAACCGGTGGTTCCTTTAAGCGTCGCTCGCTCAAACTGCGTCGGAATACCAAAGACAGCAAAGAACTGGAGACAGATTGTAAGTTTAGGTCACCACCTGGTACACAGAGCGATTCTCACTTCTGTCATTTTAGTTAACATGCAATCTCGACGCAAGGTGTCTTCACTATCGGATCGCAGTGATACCTCGGAGCAGGGTATTATCAGCGGCGGTGAGGAGTCACCTGGCATACTCAGCGATGACCAGCAACCCGAATCGCCCACTGATTCCAATGAAAACGATGACACGGCCAAAAATATGCCCTGGCTCAAGGCAGTCATTGATCTAATGTCCAGTTATAATTTCTATTGCACCCACAAGGGTTACTGTCATCCCTATTGCTATAAGCGACACATGCGTTCCTGCACGCGATTGATTAAGGCCACCCGGAAGGTTTATGGCGAAGAATTTGGCTTCACCTACGATGCAGACCATCCCAATGTGGAGCCTACTATCATAAGCTCCGGCAAACCACATACATCGAGGCTTCGTTCCACGCGCAAGGTGTCCGAGCAAAGTTCTACCCAAACTTCTCCATCAAAACGCAAGGACAGCTTGTCACGCAAAGATCGGTAGGTCAGCTCATAGTATGAGCTTCTCAAAGAACCGTACGGTTCTCAAAGTACCGTACTAACCAACCGGCACACCAAAAGTACTGAACTCAGGCAAGTACCGTACACAAGCAAGTACGGTAAATGCTTAGCAACGTACTGTACTCAAAACTCAGGTACGGTACCTTCATTGTAACGGACCGTCAAAAAAAAATAAATACCGAACTATTTTGTGTTTAGTACGCATGCGAGTAAAATATTTTTCAGTTAAGAGCGTACTTTTAATTTACCATCCAAAATTTGGTAAAACACTTAGCATGCCGATAGCTGATAAATGTACTTCGTAAATTAGCGATTTAATGATTCGTCCGTCACAGTAGAGTGATTTAAAATATCTACAAGCAAAAGGACTGTAACTGACAAACCCGAGCGGTCCGAAACTAAAATGATTTTGTACTTCGCCTCCTTAACTAAAAAATATTTTGCTAGCACGCGTACTAAACACAAAATAGTTTAGTACTAGTTTAGTACTTATTACGAAGGTATCGAACTTGTGTTTTACGTACAGTACGTAACGAAAAATTTACCGTACTGGCCAATGTACGGTACTTCCTGTGTTCGGTAGTTTCGTTTTGTATACGACAGGGATCGCTCAAGATCTCTAATCTTATTTTACATATATCACTTAGCATTAGCGACGATCCCGATCTGGAGATGGCAGAGAAACTGGCCAGAGCTTTTCGACAGGAGAAGGAGAAGAAGCTGCAGGACGAACCACCCATCTTAAAATTCATACGCATTCATATACGCAATCTTTTCCACTTTCCCCTGGCCACCATGTTGAAGGGAGCTGTTATTCTGACCGAGGAAATGGTCATTGAAGCCATGCCCTCCGCTTGGGAGCTATTGTTGGAAACGAACCACGATCTATCTACCACCAGTGCCGCAGTATTTTTAATGGGTTCAGTGAAGGCACAGAATTTCGCTTTTGATATAATGCAGCGAGCACTGAAGCACAAGGATCCGGATATACGTATTGGTGCCATTCAGCGCTATTTGGTATTGTGGAAGTGTCGCTTTCATGTGTGGCCACGCATGGAGGAGAATGCACACGATGTTACATTCAAGGTACCGCCGGGAGGCATTGAGTTTACACTACCTTCACCCAAAATTGGCATTGAAAGTCTACCCGTGGTGGATCCACCCTGGATGCCTGTGCAGCAGACCAAGGATATGGATATGACGCTTAATCAGGATAGACATGTGAGTGAGAAGGCTGCTGAAACGTTGGGTTACGTAGGATTAGAGTGTGGGGTAACTTAACAGGCCTCTAAACAAACTTTTTGTCTTACAGCGTTCTCTGGTAACGGCCACCAAGAGTCGCAAGATGCAGCAAACGGAGGCCATACGCAATGCCCTGCGCCAGCAGCGAGATAAACAAAGGGCCGAACGGCATAGCTTCCTTATCACCATGATACCAATTAGCCAGCAGGCTTCTCATGAGCCCGGAATGGAGCATGAGGATCATGAAATCGAAGAGGATCTCGATGGCACACGCATGTCTTCGCATCTGCATCACGCTCACTCGCTATTCCCCTCGGTATTGTGTTCGTCGGTAATGCAGATTGTGGGCTGTTTGGATGATGCAGCCATCGGATCGGATGGGAATGCGGTTTACGAAATTGCCTACCAAGTAATCTGGGTATGCTTGGTCGAGGAGTCGGCACTATTTCTGCGCTATGTATTCGAACGATTGACACGAGATCGTCAGGATCAGATGTTCAAACTGCTGCGACATTTGATACGATTTGTACCGCGTCTACCACAGCAGGCGGCCTTTGCTCTGTATAACTCCATCATTGGCTACATTATGTTCTATGTGCGCTCATCCAACGAGCTGAAACAAGAGGTGGGTCTGCATAGTCTTTACATATTTCGGGAATGGGCAAGTCTGGGGTTGTCAAAACAAATTAGACTTCTGCATCGGAACGTTTGCTATTTTTTAGCGTTGAAAATTTGGAATTTAACCGTGAACATTTTCGTGCAATTATTCTTTACAACTTTAGACAACAAAAGAGCACGTCCATTGCTCGAGAACTAATTTCAGGAAAGTCCTAAAAACAACTCTCTCCATTTTAGCTCGTGGGCTCAGCTTTATCAGTGCTTTGGATGGTGGTACACTCGGTGCATGGCATTATGTTTAAGGATCTAAAGCAGATACTGCGCAAGGAACAGTGCGATGCATCCATTTTGCTCACAGCTAATGTTCCAGCGGCCAAGAAGATTGTCGTACACGGACCTGCCGATGATGACTACAATATACCCTCACAGTTTCCCGTTCAGGAGGACACTTTGTTCTGTCAATTGTTAAAGGAGGCCTTGGACTATTATCCCATTGATGAGAAGAATATTGGACATTACTGCCTGGTGGACTATAAAAGCAGTAAGTTATCTCTTGAAGCATCTGACTTTCCGTTGAAATTTGAATTTTCTTTTCCGTTAGGCAAAATCCTCAATCCCAATTGGTATATACGCGACTTGTACTTCTTTAAACGCTCTCAGTATCCCGAGGTGCGTCTTATGCTGATGCGTCCAGATGAGTCCTTCTTGGCTTTGCAGAAACAGGAGCTTACCAAAAAGTTTGTGGAAATTGGAAAGGTTCACCTGACTTGGGCCATTCTCAAGAATGTGGATATGGTGGTGCAACGTGTGGTATTTCTACACGAAGAGCTCATGAAACTACCCTCCTTTCCACGCAAAGCACTCGAAGTGGATTTAGATTTGCACCATGGCGGCGAATATGGCAAAGTGCTGCTCGGTCTGGATGTTCTGCACAAGTTTATGTGGGTTCGTCTGATTGCCCGCATGTTTGAGGCCATGGCCGGCAATTTTGCCTACTCGGCGGACATTCAACTCTTTCTTAATGTACTATCCGGCGCATCGATACTACATGCCGAGGATTCGTGCATTATGCGCTATGTGATGGCCACATTCATAAATGCCGCGTTTAATTTTAAAAACATTTTCTCCACCAACGGCTATTTTATGATAATGCCCACACTATTGCAAGTGTATTCGCTGCATCAGACCAATAAGCTGATTACCACCACCATCGAGTATGCGGTTAAACAGTTCTATCTATTGAACAGGAAGCCCTTCATTCTGCAAATGTTTGGCTCAGTGTCGGCCATACTTGACACGGACGAGGATGGCACTTACGGAGAGGCACATAAGGTGCAGTCGAGCTGTCTATTTAATTTATTGCTCAGCCTGGAAGATCCCTCTCCAGATCCCTTAAACATTGCCGAGTTGGTCAAGGAGCCGAAACCATTAAAGGCCATCGATTTTTGCTATCACGACGAAGATGATGATGTTACGGTGCTGGACTGCATTACGCTATGTGTAATGGTGGTTTCCTACTCGGCAGAGAGCACGCGTGGCTATCAGATGTTGGTAAGTAGAGTGGTAATTTGGAAATTTATATAACATAATTTTGAAAAATTTTATCAAAATCGGATAACTGTAGCAAAAATATAGTTCTAGTGAGAAAAACTTTTTATATATTAGTTATAATTTCTTCCACATAATTCTAGAAAGTTTTATCGAAATGAAAATCGGATGACTATAGCATATAGCTGCCATAGAAACGGTCGGTCAAAAAACTAGTTCTAGTGAGAGAAACTTTTTGTTTTCCATCACAGCATCACCAATCTTGCTATATATTAGTTATAATTGCTTCCACACAATTCTAAAAAGTTTTATCGAAATCGATAACTGTACCATAGGAACGATCGGTTTAAAAACTAGATATAGTGGGAAAAACTTTTTTGTTATCAATAGTAGCGTCCTTAAAAAACTGCAAGGGTATTTAAACATCAGCGGAGCTGAATTCTATTTTCGATACGGTACTTAGATTTCTATTTCGGTACGTACCGGTACAAGTATAAATTTTTATAATTTAAAAATTTTAAATAATTTTAATATTTCCAAAAAATTAATGGATGTACAATTTCGTTAAACGCTTTCTGTCCACGCTTCCGGTGGTATCCCTGCACTCAGAAAAAATCATTATGTCGCCTAGACAAACTCGAGATAGGGCTATTTCTTATAAAGCTGAAGAATATTTTTTAATAATGGCTTGGAATAATCCGCTCAGAATTTTAAACCCTTATTATAAGAATATAAAGAATATAAATATATATTTGAAATAATTATAAATCGATAAAATAAATAATATGAAACCGAAAAAATACCGTTATTAGCGTTTCGGTATAGTTCCAGGTTTTTCGGTTTCTGTTATAACGGTGAACGGCTTTAAAAAAAATTGTAATATCGCTGCCGGTTTTCACATCGGTACCTGGCTTTCAACGGTTCATTTCGGTAAACGGTTCTGGTTCCAGTCACGATATTATTCCCTGATAGCGACATATTTTCGCCCAGTACATTTTAAATCAAAATAATGTCACTTTTTTCTGTCGGAATGATGTCGTTTATTTCTTGAGAAATTACCCTCCGTTTAAAATTAAGAAATAGGATATATGTATATATATATATTACCGATCCTTAATTACCCTAATCCTTTCATTTATGCTTTCATCTTTAGATCATTCTGGAGGCCATTCTGCCCTGCTATCTGCAACAGATCCAATCACCCAGCTACATTCCACTTCAGGGTAAATCCGAGCGTGATATTATACTCCAATTGGCAGTGGCCATACGCACCATGGTGCATAATTGTGAGGGCCTGGCCAAGAGCTATAATGGACCATATCGCAACAGTCCCGAGCACAAGGGCTCCTCGCAGCGTAACTGCAGCCGGGGTCCACCCTGTTCGCCCGGTCTGGACTTTGAGGATGAAGCACATCCGAAATATGTGTCTGATGCACGCACAAAGAGCATGATGGATTCCGCTGAGGATTCAGAAATGATACGCACCGAATATCGGCGACCCAGAGATGTGCTGCTTTCTGTGGTGGCTGATTTCCTAACCAAGTCGACCGCCCGACTGGCCGAGCTGGCCAAGAAGATGCCCAGTGATACCAAACCCACCGAAGTGCTGGATGCCAAATGTCATATACGCCTGGCGGATATAGCTCACTCGCTGCTAAAGGTTTCGCCCTATGATCCTGAGTCTATGGCCTGTCGTGGATTGCAGCGTTACATGCAGGTGGTGCTGCCTCGAGCAGAGTGGTCCAATGATACTCTTCGCAACGCTCTGGTCACCGTACTACGAAGGATTGACAAGGTGTTTCTTAAGATTTCGAAGAAACCCTCGATTAGACGCAACACAGATTGGGAGGCGGCTTCGGGACTGTTGAAAGGTATACACGAAACAGTCGTCCGGCACTCCTACGTGCTGCACTGGCAGCAGATGAAAACCCTCATCAGTACCGTGCAGAATCTGATTGTTAACGAGCCGGGTAGCGGCATACCCGAGGGTGTCTCCAGTGCGGGGGCTGCGCTCATGTCTCAGAATCCACCGGCCTTTTTCTGTTCCGCTGTGGTGCGTCTGGTGGCACTGCAAGTGGTCAGCCCCGTGGACTGCTTCTCGCTGGTCCAGATATGCGGCGGCAGCTCTGAGTTCGCTACGCAGGAAAAGGCCGAGGGATTTCTAATGCATCTGATCATGCCGCTGTGCCTGAAGGTCTGCTCGGGACGCGGCGTTTCCGATGTGGGTGAACTGAAGATGACCGATGTTTCGTTTCTGCTGACGGCCGTACTCAATGCCATGAGTCCGCCGGCGGGTCGCACCGGCCAGGCGGTGTCGCAGATCAATCGGGTCACTGGAGATCTGCGTGCTGGCTCCCTGACCTTTACAGGTAGCCGCGATGCCAAGCGTCCGGCTAGGATTTCCGGTTCGCTGTATCAGGCGGCGTTTTTGGCCTTACGCATTGTGTGCATTTGCTTTGAGAATCGCCTGTCCGCCGAATGGCCACGTATTGTCAGGGTTATGCGGGATCTGGGCAGGCGGAATGAGGCTGCACCGGATCTGTGGAGTTTTATGGAGTTTGTGGTCACTCATCGCACTCCTTTATACATAGTGCTCCTGCCCTTTATACTGCACAAGGTATGATTTGAGATCGTTTCCACTGAAGACTCAGACTGAAGCAAATTCCTTTCTTAGATCTCCCAGCCGCCCATAGGGGATCACGAGCGACACATGCAGTTTATTATAAGAGAGCGTCTGCGTGGAACTCCCCCTCAGGGTGGCATCAAATCCAAGGGAGCGCTATTGCTGGAGCTGGCCCGAGAATTACGAGATTTGCGTGATGAGCTGGAGGAGAAGCGTTATGGTAAGTTGAAGACGAACCCACTGACCTCTGACACACATGTTGCAGTCTCCGCAGATCGCGAAAGCTCTGAGCAAAAGAAGAGTGACACTCCGGCCGCCACTAGCGTGGTAGATGCACATAAATCCCAGCAGAGACCCTCATTAATCTCCATTTTTACGGGCACCACTACCGGCCAGGCCACCCATTCACATGTTTCGGCGGTGCCCATCGATTCACGCAGCGGTTCGGGTGGCATTTGCACTCCCAGTGATACCTTGTCCCAACAGACTTTGCATCCACCGCGTGAATCTCTTTCAAGCAGCTCCACAGGTCGCGATCCACACACCACCACCAGTGAGAGTCATAGCGGTGAGGTGGATGCGGGTTCGGCACCCACTTTAGTGGGTCCCACACCCAGTGGTTCGGGACAGGGCACTTCCGCCAGTGCCTCGGCTATGCCCTCGCAGCTGTCACACTCGCAGTCGCTGCAACAGGCCCCCTTCAAGGCACAACCGCCCAAGCTGCGTTTTGTTTCATCCGTGGAATTCCGTCATTCATCGGGCGAAACCTCAACCACACCGCTATCACCGGAAAGTCCAGCCGAGGATAGCTCGGGGGATCACACACGTTCACGCCTACAACGCTCCAAGGCGGCCAGTCGCAAGACTTTCCGTTTGAAACGTAGTCGTCTTACAGCCATGGAGCCGCCCAGCATAGTAAGCCAATGAAGAATTTTAAACCATACTTTGACTACATTTGGTTGTATTTTAAGGTAACCTCTCTATCTCAAGAGGAACCGGCACCAGCACCAGCACCACCACAGCCCAAGGCTTTAGGTGAGATAAGCTGGGATTCAGTCTCCCAGACTTCATCCACATCGGGCTATCGGGACAACAATAGCCTGCAGACAGGTCTACTTTCACCCGATGGCTCACTGGGCGGCCTAACGCTGGGACGTTCGCCCTCACAACACTCGCTCTTAATGGTGTTCGAGGGTCAGGATGAGGATACGCTTATTTAACAATCACAGAACGGCGACCGAGCCTACGAACTGTAGCCAGTTGCTGGGGATTGATAAGGGATTTAATGAGAGTCCCGACTAATCTGTAATCTTTGGTAAAAAAAAGAGGTATAATAGCATAGCTTAATGTGCGTTCCGGTTCGGAGTTTGAGTTCGAATCGGTTAATTTCCATAAAAGGAAAATATCGAGAGAAGGTTTTAAACAGGGACCGTAACGATTATAATTTTTATTGTATAAATCGCTTGATCATACTTATTTCTTGACTTTTTCCATTTGCTCATGAAATAACGATTTATTTTTAACAATATTTAAAAACTTAAGAAATAACGATTCTTTTTTGAGCATATAAATAAAAATCTCAAATAACAGTTATTTATGGATTTTAAAATAAAACTCAAAACATATACCGATTATTTATGGATCAACAAAATAAAAATAAAAATCAGAAATAAGAGTAATTTAAGGATTTTTAAATATAACGCTTAAAATAACTATTATTTTTTTAAGCATTAAAATAATAATCACAAATAAGAGTTATTAAATGATTTTTATATTAAGCTAACAAAAAAACGATTTTTTTTAAGAAAAAAATAAAAATCTAATTTAAAAGTTATTTAATGATTTTTAAATAAATCTGAAAAAATTAAAGATTAATTTTTGATAAAAAAAAAAATTTTAATTTAAAATAAAAGTTATAAAATGATTTTTATTTGTTCAATCAAAATAAAAATAATTTTCAAATAATTTAAAATTTAAAACAAATCATTAGAGCGAATTTGCTTAGGCGGAAGTCAGGTTGGTTAAAATTGTAATAAAAATTTTAAAAAAAAATTTTACGAGCAAAATTTGTTTTTAAATGTAGACTTGGGTTGATCCACTACCTTCAGTTTATAACCTAATGCAACAATGTCCACATATATCCCCATATAAAAGCCGTTATTTGAAAATGATTTTTATTTTGAGTAAAAAAATAAAAATCATTATATAACTTTTATTTTAGATTTTTATTTTTTTAATAAAAAAATAATCGTTATTTTTTCAGATTTATTTAAAAATCATTAGATAACTTTTATATTCGATTTTTATTCTTTTACTTAAAAAATAATCGTTTTTTTTGTAAGCTTAATTTAAAAAATCCTTAAATAACTCTTATTTCAGATTTTTATTTTAATGCTCAAAAAATAATAGTTATTTCATGTGTTATATTTAAAAATTCTTAAATAACTCTTATTTCAGATTTTTATTTTGTTGATCCATAAATAATCGGTATTTCGTGAGTTTTATTTTAAAACCCCTAAATAAATCTTTATTAAAGATTTTTATTTATATGCTCAAAAAATAATCGTGATTTCTTAATTTTTTAAATATTGTTAAAAATGAATAGTTATTTTATGAGCAAATGAAAGAAATCAAGAAATAAGTATGATCAAGCAATTTATACAATATAAATTATAATCGTTACGGTCCCTGGTTAATTTCCATAAAAGAAAAATATCGAGAAGGGGTTTTAAAGTTTCCTCGCATATTTAGCTAGGGCAAACTTTTAGCGAATTTGTTAAACATTAGGTGCAGTCCTAGTTACAAATACTCAGATGATGATCATTACTGGTTACTCTTAGTTAAGTTTGCTATTGTGTATTAGTAGATATATTAAGTTTAAGAGAAGGAAACGCATAGTTTTCCATATCCATGATGTGCCCCATTTTGTATTTGGCTAGCAAAAATTAGCAAGTAGAAATTAAATAAACTTTAACCTGGTAGCCGTTCTAATTGTTAACCGTTGGATTTTTGCTTGCCACTGTGGACGACGCCACCTTAAGGCGATTCTCCTTGATTAATTTGCGCCATTCCAGCCATTTGGTCAGCTCAGGTTGATCGGCATTACCGCCCTGCTGCTCCAATTGCATATAGTAAGCTTCTCGTAAAATTTTAAAGGCCTGTATGCTATAATAGGGCTGCTGGGTAATCGGATCAAAGTAGCGGGCCGGCAGTCGAGTGATGGGACAAATGCCACTGGTGCTTTTCGGCAGGGCTTTGGGTCGGAATATGGCTTGAAATGTCTTATCATTGAAGTCATTCTCAATGGTTACAAAAGTGCGTTCGCATTTCGCATCCGGATCGTTGGGATCATGAGGTAAGGTGGTGCTTCGAGTGGGTTTACGCATTACAGGCATGGTCATTGAATGGTAGCGTATGGTGGGTCCTGTAAACACGCGTTTGGTGGGTCGCGTCTTCTTCTTTTCCAGCTCCATTTTTTGGAATTTCTCTGCATAAAAACACAATTAATAAGGCTTTTCAAAATCATTAACTAAAACAGTTTACCCAGTGACTTGATATTCTCTTCTTCAGTTATTTTGGCCTCCTCCAGCAGTTCCTCTTGCGTGGGCATGTAATCCTCTACCCTTACCTTCTTCTTCTTACGTTTGCGTGCATCGTCCAGCTCCTTGAGGCGTATTTTTGTGGCCTGTGTTTTGATGGCCGTCGAGGTACGTATGGACTTACGTCCCGAGTCCTGAACTGTATAACGTGGACGCACACGTCGTTTGGCTACGCTACCTCCGGGCCTCTTTTTATGCAGAACAGCTGCCGACTTTGTGTCTTTTTTGGCTGCCGGCTTGGTTTCCTGCGATAGCAAATAATTGTAGGGTGAGGAAAAAAACTTTAAATAGATTTATTACCTTGTAGGCCTTGGTGTTTACGCCGCCACGCTTGCGTTTGATTTCGGGCGCCTCTTCATGGTCGGAAACGAGTTCATCTTGCTCATCAATACTGAAATCTGAATCCACCACATCTTCATCGTCCTCGTCCTTTTGGCTGTGGAATATGTCCCGAGAGTCAGTTAACAATAGTTAGCTGTCCCAGATTTCTACTTACACATATTCCCGGTCCTCAGCTTCGTCCTGGAAGCCGCCATAGGTGGTTTTGTAGAAATCATCTTCTTCCTCATCTAGAAGTTTGGCTATTTTATTGCCTGCATTATTACGGCGAGAGCGTGAGGCAGCCATTTAAATGTAATTGAGTTTTGTTGTTTTTATAAACAATTTGTTTGTTTGTTTAATTCGATAGATAGTAGAAATGAGCCGGTGCTGGTCATTGGTATTCGTTATTTGTCACGAGTATTTTTAGGTAACGAGTCGCCTGGCGACTAATGCACTCCAGCCAGCAATACACTCTTAAGTGCTTGGCAACGCATGTGCAAAATAGTTTTGTCTATTTTAATGAATTTAAATTGAAAATTTGCTTGTGATTTTAAATTTAACTTGAAAATAACCTTGAGAGAAAAATCACAAAAGTGCTCTTCTCTGATATCACAAGGCCAGTCACAGTAAGTGTTGTCAATCTAGCTTTTTCTGACAATTTGGAAAAGTAAAGCCCGGGTTGCTTATTTAGCCATTTTCGGCCTGATCTAACTATTTGGTAAGATCGAAAACCGTAACATATTTTAATTTGACAAAGCCAGCATTTCTAGTTTATTTTACCATTTAGCCATTTTCCAGCTTTGACAGTTGGCAACACTAAGAAAGGCAAGCCAAAACATTAAATAAATGAATTTTCAGAATTAATTTATAAATGAGATGCGACTTGTATTTTAAATATATATTTATGTACATACAATTTTGTTTAATTTATGATATGTTAGGACCAACTTGCAATAAATTTATTATCACTGATTACAGATGCTTTTTTGCCTTATCACCATGGCTAAAGATTTTGCACCGTATGGATGAGTTGACCTTTATGTTGTTGCCGCTCTCTCTATAGCTCGCTCTGGCTCTCGCTTATCATTCAACATATTGTTTGATACATCAATGAGTCTCCACATTTTCGTTTCTTTTTTTTTTTGTTGGGTTAAAAGATTCTTATTCCAGCGGCGTCAGTGAAGAATTACTCTACGCAACAATCACATCAACATGATTAACTCGGGCAAATTGGCAGGATGCACTCTGTTCATCACCGGAGCTGCGCGTGGCATTGGCAAGGCTATTGCTCTCAAGGCAGCTCGTGATGGAGCCAACATTGTGGTGGCCGCCAGATCAGCTAAGCCACATCCCACGTTGCCGGGTACCATTTATACCGCTGCTGAGGAGATCGAAAAGGCTGGTGGACATGCTCTTGCCTGTGTGGTCGATGTGTGCGATGAGAATCAGGTGCGTGCCGCTGTCGAGGAAGCAGTGGCTAAATTTGGGGGCATCGACATTGTAATAAACAATGCCAGTGCCATCGCGCTCACCCCCACCTCACAGACGGACATGAAGAGTTACGATCAGATGCATAATGTCAATACGCGTGGCGCCTTTCTGGTGTCCAAGGTGTGCCTGCCTTACTTGCAAAAGAGCAAACATGCCCACATCTTGAACATATCGCCGCCGCTTAACATGAAGCCCAAGTGGTTTGGACCCCATGTGGCCTACAGCATGGCCAAGTACGCCATGTCTTTGTGTGTGCTGGGTATGGCGGAAGAGTTTCGGGATCAGGGCATAGCCGTTAATGCTCTGTGGTCCCGCACTGCCATCCACACGGAGGGCATTGAATTGTTTTCGGGTTCCGAGTCTGTCCAGTGGTGTCGCAAGCCCGAAATCATGGCCGATGCTGCCTATGCTGTTCTCTGCAGGGAACCCAAAATGTTTACCGGCCAGTTTTATGTCGACGATGAGGTGCTGGAATCCGAAGGTGTTAAGGATCTAACAGATTATGCTTGTGTGCGTGAGAATGCGAACCAGCTGTGGGGAGATTTTTTTGTGGATGTCAGAGGGGCTCCCGCTGAAGATGCTGTTTAACGCAGGTGCTATCAATATAGCTTTTTTTACCTAAGATTTTTAAAATAAAGAACATTAAAATATATACATTTATTTATCATAACTAAATGAGCGGTTTTTTTTTTTAAATTTTATATGTACATGTTTAGCAGTAGCTTAACATAGCTTATATCTGTTATACAAATTAGCTTTTTTTTCTTTAGCTATTTATTAGCCAAATTGGTCCTCATATGTGGGGACTGCCAACTTGTGAGAAATGTATAACAATTTATGTAAAATAATAAAATAATTTAATTAAAGGAAATACTTTTACCAAATGAATGGAACAGATCTCTGTTTACAAATGTAATTTCATCTTATTGGCACTTTGGCCAAAGATTGTGCAGCGTATGTGTAAGTTGACCTATCCCGAACCGTTATGTTGATACCGCCGCTCTCTCTCGGCGTCTGCTGGCTCTCGCCTCTCATTCGACTTGTTGTTTAATAGATCAACAGATTGCACTTTGGACTTTCTCTTTCTTGGGGTTGCAAGGTTCCAATTCCAAAGGCGTCAGTGAAGAATTACTCTACGCTACAATCGCATCAACATGATTAACTCGGGGAAATTGGCTGGACGCACTTTGTTCATTACTGGAGCTTCGCGTGGCATTGGCAAGGCTATTGCTCTGAAGGCGGCTCGTGATGGAGCCAACATTGTGGTGGCCGCCAAGACAGCTGAGCCACATCCCAAGCTGCCGGGCACCATTTACTCAGCCGCCGAGGAGATCGAGAAGGCCGGTGGACGGGCTCATCCCTGTGTGGTCGATGTGCGCGATGAGAATCAGGTGCGTGCTGCTATCCAGGAAGCGGTGGCCAAATTCGGCGGCATCGATATTGTGGTGAACAATGCCAGTGCCATCTCGCTGACCCCCACCCCGCAGACGGACATGAAGCGTTACGATCTTATGCATAACATCAATACGCGTGGCACATTTCTGGTGTCCAAGGAGTGCCTGCCTTACCTGCAGAAGAGCAACCATGCCCACATCCTAAACATCTCACCGCCGCTAAGCATGCAGCCCAAGTGGTTTGGACCCCATGTGGCCTACACCATGGCCAAGTATGGCATGTCCATGTGTGTGCTGGGCATGGCGGAGGAGTTTCGGGATCACGGCATAGCCGTAAATGCCCTGTGGCCACGCACGGCCATCTACACGGCGGCCATTGAAATGCTTACGGGTCCCGACTCTGCCCAGTGGTCTCGCAAGCCTGAAATCATGGCCGATGCTGCCTATGCTGTTCTCTGCAGGGAACCCAAAAAGTTTACCGGCCAGTTTTATGTCGACGATGAGGTGTTGGAATCCGAAGGTGTCAAGGATCTGACAGACTATGCTTGCGTGCGTGAGAATGCCAACCAACTAATGGTGGACTTCTTTGTGGAAGCCAAGGGGACTCCCTCTGTTGAAGCTGCTGCTGCTGCTGCTCCGGCGACTAGCACTGAAGCTGCTGCTCCTGCCAGCGGTGGAGGCCAAGTACCTCAATTGTTCAAGAAAATCGAGTCTCTGCTCTCGCCAGAAATTGTCTCCAAGACGCAGGCCGTCTATCAATTCAATATTAAGGGCGCCGAGGAAGGTATTTGGTTCTTGGATTTGAAAAACGGCTCGGGCTCTTGCGGTACTGGCACTCCAGCAGCCGCTCCGGATGCCACCCTCACCATGAACTCGCAAAACTTTTTTGCCATGTTCTCTGGAAAACTCAAGGCGGCTCCAGCCTACATGACGGGCAAGCTAAAGATTAGCGGTGACTTCCAAAAGGCACTCAAATTGGAGAAGCTCATGAAGGCGCTTAAGTCTAAGTTGTAGGTGATTGGAGGAATTTTTTTATAATTTTAAATACGATTTATATGTATGTATGTATGGTTCAGCATGATGAATAAAAGTCTGATACTAAAGATAGGCCCAAGCAGTTCGTTTGCAGGGGTATGAAACAAAATGTGTAAAGCTAAGTTCACACAGGTAAATAATTTGCTTAAATTAGGTTGAAAATTTGTCTAAATAATTATAGTCCCAGACTTTGCAGGACTTTAAGCTAAAGTTATGGATCCACCTGCAAAATAAACTGCTCGAAAAGTTCTCATAAATTCCATATTTAGGTTTATTTTGACAAATTTTCATCAAAATTTGGGCAAATTATTTGCCTGAGCAAACTTACCTTAACAAACTTAAGTTTTAACCAAGAAATCATACCGTAATTGAAAACGTTAACCGAAATTAACTTTTCGAAATCACTAAGGGTACGATAATAATTTAAGTAAGTAAGTAATATTAGTCACGGGGGAACTGAGAGCGGCGCAGTCCAATTAGCTACTGCAAGTAAAGTCCAGTTGGGAAATTACCAGTTAGCTTTTGCCCTCTCGCTCTCTCTTTCTCGCTGCTTTGAATTTTCTTTTACGTATAGCTCTAATATCGTTTATCTGATCGAAAAATGATGTATGACGGGTCCATTAATAATGAGTATTAGAATATATGTCTGGAATGTTCGAACTATCTATCTTTAAAATTGTGGGAGATATTAAGTTTTTTTTTATTTACGGGGGAGGCAGGGGGCGTCGCAAAAATTTAAAATAAACTTGATCTGCCTGCAGGTATAAGAATTATATGTTCCATACACTTCAAACCTCTAGCTCTTACCATATCTGAGATCTCTTCGTTCATACGAACAGATGGAAATGGCTATATCGACTCGACTGTTGATGCTGATCAATAATATATATAGTTTATAGGGTCGGAGATACTTCCTTCAGGCTGTTACATACATTGGCACAAACCCAATATACTCTGAGTACCTTCGGTACAGAGTATAAAAAGAAAGATTAAAAAATTGTTTTTAAATAATTCTCACCTGAAAAAAAATTCGTGATTTTTTTTATTAGAAAATCTACATTTAAAAAACTCTGTGGTTTTACTGTAACATAGTTTAATCGTTTAGTTTTTGAAAATACCTAAAAATGTCAAATGATATATTTAAAATAGCTTAACTTGCAGTTTCCTGCAAATCTAAATAGTTTTCAGATTTTTATCTTAGATCTTGTCGGAAAAACGGCTAAATTGGCAACACTACTGGAACGCCAAAAAGAAACAGTCTGCCTGGCTGGCCTCACCTTATGTATGTATATTTACCCGTCGGCTGCTTAAATTTTTCCTGTTTAGTCATTTTTGTGATCTCACGGGGAGAGCAGCTATCTACTTAGACTTAGCTTCTCTTCTCTACCAGAGATTTTAGGTTTGAGCAGAGCACAAACACACACACAAACGATAAATAAACACATAGTATTTAAAATCTAACAAACTGTTGATTCCAACCGCAACTCAATCTGATTTCGGCTATCGAACCATCGAATATCAAAAGAAGCATCTCAAACGATCAGTCTATATTTCGCTAGGCAGTGCTGTGATACACTCTGAGAGTCTACAAATGGTAAGTATTGTATTATTATGCGGGCGGTAATTAAAAACAATATATGTATTAATTTCGAATTTAAATAATTGTGCTCTGTACCAAAGGTAGAATGAGTTTGTGCAAATGTATACAAACTTTAAAATATAAAGTATAAATATGCTTAACACCCGATGCGAGATACGTGGGTTGCTATTTAAGTTTCTGGCCTAGGTCACTTCTAGCCATTTTAGGAACAATTGGCCTTTTCCCAAAAAAAAAAGTTTGGACTTTTATCGATAAAAGCTCCATACTACTCTTTCATGTGTGACCAAGTTTGATATCGATTAACGATTAATCATACCTCGGCAGAAAAATGGAATTAACTCGTGAAAATTTTCGTGCAATCATTTTTCACAACTTTCGACGTGGATTATCACGACAAAAGTGCAACGATGAACTTAAATCTTTGTATGGCGATGAAGTACCATCCTATAGCACTGTGAAAAATTGGTTTAATGAATTCAATCGCGGGCGATTGAAACGGGGCGTTGTGCCAGAAAACATTGAGGCATTTCTTCCAACAGCATACATTCGATATTGCATGAACACCTGGGCGTAAAAAAGGTTTGTTCTCGTTGGATCCCGCACAATTTGACAATCGCTCAAAAGAGGCTCGTGTGGATTGGTGCAAAGAAATTTTGAAAAAATATAATCGCGTTGTTTCAAAAAACGTTTATAAGATCGTCACAGGCGACGAATCATGGATCTATGCTTATGAGCCCGAACCAAAACAGCAATCGACCGTGTGGGTCTTCGAAGACGAGCCAAATCCAACGAAAGTCGTTCGTGGAAGAAGCACTTCGAAGCAGATGGTCGCCTGTTTCTTCGGTAAAACTGGTCATGTGGCGACTGTTCCGCTTGAGCAACGAAGGACGGTCAATTCTGAGTGGTAAACCACAATTTGTTTGCCTGAAGTTTTCGGAGAAATTCGAAAAACGAACAAGAGAAGACAGATGATTGTGCACCATGACAATGCGAGCTCTAACACATCAGCTCACACCAGCGCGTTTTTGACCACCCAAAACGTCGAATTGATGGGTCATCCGCCCATTCATAAACCATGTTTTGGAGGTGTCTCAATCAGAGTGGAAAAAGTGCTTCGACAATTTGTTTGTTTTGGGTTGTCTTACCTTTCGAAGACAGGAGAATTTCTTTGCAGCTAGATTTAAAGTAAAAGTACGACCTTAAGGCCAGCTTGAGCAACTTATAAAATTAGATATGTTGTCTCAAAATTCGACCTTTAAGAAAGCCGGTGAAGCTGGTTTTATTTTTAAATAGATTTAGATTTGACTGAGCTTTCAAGCTTCACCTGGTCTTTACTTTTTCTCCTTTGAAAAAACCCACCTAGACTTAAAACGAATCGACTGTATATTTCAAATCCTGAATTTTGATTACAATTTTCAGTTTGGGTTAAATTTTATTACTTACATTAGTCTTCAGAATCATTTGTATTTAATCTCTTATAGGAAAAGGGTACACGAAATTTATATTTGGTCCAAATTCCTAAGTACTCCCTAACACTGTTTAAACTACTCATCATTATCGATCCACTATACATAATTTTTAGATCAGCTGAGCGATAGTGAAGATATGTATGTATAAGCAAAGCAAATAATTACGCTGGGCAGCACCGGCCGCATCCCTGATGGGCAGCACTTTTATAGTTTGTGTGGCCCCACACTAACAAACTTTGGCAGGTACAGAGTATCTTACAATCGGGCTTGACCGACTTTTTTACTTGGTTTTATTTACAAATGGCATTTTGTGTGTAAACTTTGTCTTTTTCTATCTTTGCAGGACGCCCACATTAAATGTTATTGCCAATGCCGCGATATGAACGTGGCAGAAGTCGCCAATGTTTTTAAATTGGCAAACAGTGGACGTCACGTCCTCGATAACGAATGGGCCACACATTTGCTGATAAGTTTTATTGAGGAACGCGAACTGGGTGATGATAATGTTACCTTGGAATGCATTAGCATTTACCAGGAATGTGTCGGCTTGCTAAAGCAAGATGAAGACGCTCGTTTAAAGGAGAAAGTTCGTAGACTGCTGACGCTACTTCCGTCTGGGTTGGGTAATGAACTGAGACAAGCTGAGGCGACTTCCAACAATTGCAAAAACGAAATACTGCAGCGCATTCAACATTATTGCATCACCAAGATAGAATCTTTAACTGATCTCGATGATTTTAAGAAAGATCTACAGCGGCAAATGGGCTAATTTCACTGAGAAACATCTAACATCTTGAAGAAAATATAAATCGCAAAAGAAGTCCCAGGAGACCCACAGAGACGAAGATGGTAGTCAGAATAGCTGCCTTTCAATTACCACCATAAGTTGCGATGAATGTCAATTACAAACAAAATTCGCAGAAAAAACGATCAATAAAAAGCGATCATAAATTTTTATAGCAAAATGAATCGGCGGTCACCCATGGTTCTTTATACAATTGCAAACTGTATATTAAATTTGCCAAGAAGTTTGTAACGCATAGAAATATTTATTTACGACGTAGTAAAAAAAAAAAAATAATTTACCTTGACTTTACAGCCCCAAAAGGCCATGTTTTTCAATTTTTGCACAAGAGAAAGGGACCTACACAGTCTAACCGCCGATTTCGAACGGCAAATTTTGAGAAGCTATTTCATGGCTAGTTACTTTACAGTTTGCGTCAATAGCTGGTGAAGGTGACCGGATGTGCAAAAGTTTTAAAGAAAAAACTTTTTTTTAGATGTTCCGAGGCGGGATCGAACTCAGACCTCCCGCACAATAGGCGCACACACTACCCACACAATTGCACCCGACAATTGACCCGTCTGTCTGTTTCTACGAAAACTAGTCTCTCAGTTTAAAAGCTATTGACCTGAAATTTAGCACAGAGTCTTATTTGAATCGCCCGTATCTTAAAGCTGTCATAGGAACGATTGCTCGAAAAATAGGTTTGTTTTCAATGATACCGTTCATAAACTCATCAGTTATAAATATTTTATGCTTTCACACAGTTCTGCAAAAATTGATAAAAATCGGATGACTGTATTTTATAACTGCCATATAAACGATCGGTCGTAAAATAGGTCTTTGTGAGAACAACTTTTTTGTTATACATGATTACGTTCCTTATCTCAGGAATTGTTAATAATATATGATTTTTAAACAGTTCCACAAAATTATATTAAGATCGCATGACTATATTCTGTATCAGTCATGGGCATGGCAAATATCCAAATAAATACTGAAAATTTGGTGCTTAAGACACTAAGACCATAAAAGATGAAAAAACTATTAATATATTGGAAGATAAACCTTAAAATCTGATCGCAGTACTTAATCAGAAGGCTTTAAAGGTGGTAAGCGCATTAAGGTACACAGATACAAATTTGAAAGTCTGAGGATTTAGATTGCTCGGGTTTAGACAGCAGCATATTCAGGACTTGTTAGAATATCCATTCGTATTCCAATGTTCATAATTTAATTTTTAAGCGTGCTTGATTGACTTGCGTCAACGAATGATGAATGATTTGAAACTTTTGCAATGGACTTATTTTCTCGGTGTACCTAGGAACCATTTTCAAGCCAAAAATATCCTTTAAAAAACACATTAACTTTAGCAAAGCTAGGAATAGAGATGTGGGACTAGACACCAAATAGAATCTTTAACAGGCCGTAAGCCGATCGATACAAAGCTATAGGGTACAAGTATGAGGATTGGCCAAGTGCAAAGAAGTTGATAGAATGCAAAATTTCTTCAGCAAGATCACATGTTTCCACTTGATCTATAACTTCGTTAAAACAAAAGAACGCTTGACGAGCCGATGCTCAAACATGCTTTTAAGGAAATGGAAAGGCATCTTCATTATAAATTGTTAATTTTAACTTAAAGTGGAGCGTTCCTTTGACTTGGGAGAAATGGCCGAATAATGCACAAGGGTTTAAGAACCTGCTACAAGACAGATCAATGAAAATCGCAAATAGGTTCTATAGATATTAAGAACATGGCCTAAGACCTAGCTTCTTTGAAAAATCGCAAAAATGCAAGATGAAATAATTGCGATATTAATAGGTAAGAAAATGATGGCTGGGAAAAATTTTGCGAACTACGTGAGAAGCACGTTATCATACGGAAAGGTTATCATTACTGAGTTCGTTTAAATTATTATAAATAGTAAGGGAATTTTATCGTTTTTGGACCGGAAGCGATTTGTACACATTTAAAAACAACTAATTTAACCGGTAAAATATATATAAGATAGAGATATCAGATATTTAAAATTTTTAAATCATTGATAATAAAAATTTGATACCATAAAAAAAACTTTTCTTAGTAAAACACATTTTCCGACCGTTCTGTACTATGGCAGCTATATGCTATAGTCATCCGATTTTGATAGATTTTTCCAAAATTATGTGAAAACATATAAAACTAATATATACCAAGATTGGGGACGCTACGAAAGAAAACAAAAAAGTTCTTCTCACTAGAACTAGTTTTTTGAACGACCGTTTATATGGCAGCATAGTCATCTGATTTTGATCAATTTTTCCAGAATTGTGTGAAAGTATATAAAACTAATAAATACTACGATTGGTGACGCTACGATAGAAAACAAAAAAGTGTTTCTCACTAGAACTAGTTTTTGGACCGATCGTTCCTATGGCAGCTATATGATATAGTCATCCGATCCTGCCGGTTCCAACATATTAGTTGCGTGCAGTAAAAAGAAGACTCTGTGCAAAATTTCAGCTCGATAGCTTTAAAACTGAGGGACTAGTTCGCGTAGAAACAGACAGACAGACGGACGGACGGACAGACGGAAATGAACTCAGCTCGTCGTCCTGATCAAGAATATATATAGTTTATGGGGTCGGAAATGAATATTTCTATGCGTTACAAACTTCTGGGCAAAATTAATATACACTTTTCAAGTGTATAATAATGTCATAATGTAACAAAAATCATTTTATATTCCTTAAAATTGTTTGAGAATAACTGTAAGTAAAGGACAGTATTATAATATATATCTCGTTTGTAAGGGCTTTTATTTGGAACATCTTTAAATATCACTTAAATGTAAAACATTTATTTTTTGTTTTTTCGTGACCCTTTCTGTTGGTTTCAAAATATCGTTGGTGTTTTCGGTTGGACACCCTGTAATATCATTTCGAATAGGCAGTACCGTATAAACTGTTTTATTTTGATTATGGTATTTTGCTAAATGGCTACCTGCGGTCACACTGCGAACCGCGAGTGCTTAGATTGGACTAGTCTGTGGATTGGATCATTTGGAGCCGGATGGAAAGCATTTGTCATTAGTTTCGGCTTCCATCCTTATCTATAAAACAAATAATTTGAATTCTACACCGGGGACCCCCCACCAGCTACTGCACCATCACCATGGCGGCTTGTTCGTACAAGGTTTGTGTGTATTTTGCTTAAGTCATTGACAAAATTGATATTGATTCATTAAAATGTTGTTGTCCAAACAAACAGAACAAAGCCGTGCGGCTTATCAAGTGTTTTTGTGGCTGCTCCGATATGACAGTTGAAGAAGTGCATCGCATTTACACACTGACCAACAGTGTACACGAAACGCTCCTGGATGCGGAGGCCACCAAGCTGCTGCGTCGTTTCATGGAGCTGCAACGCTCGGGTGACAAAAATGAGGCCGAACAGTATTTGGATATTTATGAGAAATGCGCGGAATTTCTGCTGGAGACGCAAAGGACTTTCACTCAAGACGAGGTCGAGGAATTGGTTGATTTGGGATTGCCGTATGACTTGGAACAGGATCTAACGCGACGTATGCTCAGTGGTCAGCGTACGGATATAAATCTGGGTCTTTATCGCATTCAGGGGAAATGTCGCAATGAAATTGAGGCTAGCAAGGATTTCCGTGACTTTCGTGATGCAATATTGGCTAAAATGCGGCGTGTGCCGAAATGATCCTTAGCAAAAGGATAGAGCTAAGAGTGGTGCTTTTTGTGTGTTCACATAATTGTAGTAATTGTATACCAAAGTAAAAATGGTAACGCCGCACTAAACCTCCTCACCTGCTAGTTAATACGCACCCAGTGCCTTCCCATCGAGTGTCTCCTCCGCCACCACCAAGTCATTGTGCAACGAAACCGTCCAGCTGTAGGACTAATCCATAGGAATCGCTTAATATTTAATGCCAAACAGCAAGCGAATGTTTCTCTCTCTTAATACTTTTAGATTTGTATATTTTTTGTACATTTTGTTAAGCACCTCAAAACGACAAGAATAAATATTTGATATCTTAAATTAGGCACGTATTCAAGTGTTAGATGAATTACACTCCCAGACCTAGTAAGGAAGAGATTACAATCCAGTCCTTTAGCTGTCCTATTCCAGTTTCCAAAAATATTCGGTATTTTGAACAAAATTTGGTGCCTTGTTAGGACCGCGCTCATGTTTCCATTTCCTTTGCTATGATCTTTCCTTTAACTATCACCTTTGTTTTCCTTTGAGATAAAGAAATGATATTGCCCAATTTCAGAAAAAAAACACAAACTGTTTGCATATATGAATGTATCTCTATATATATAAGCACTTAAAGGACAAAAACTATATTTCTCCATCTAGAAATATTCAAACTTTTAATACTAAAATGCGTTGTGAATTCGGATATTGCTTTTCTTTAGGTTTTCTTCCATGAGTAATACATTTCCATTGGTCTGTTAACCTGTAAGCGGATAAAGAAGAAGAGCATTAGCCACAATTCACCAAATATTTTCCTCCATGCCTCTACTTACTTTCCAAAATTTGTCATTGACCTGATGCAATGTCTGATTGCCATTTAATATGACCAATTGTTGGGGTTGAGGTGCCACATAGATGCAAAAGATGAGCAGGCGGCAAGCCTCGGGCAAATCAGCGCCCAAATCCAGGGTTAGACGCATAGCTAGATACTTGCTGAGATGATCTACGGTGCAATTGGCCGTGGTCTTGATGTAGCGCACGCAGTTCTCTTTGAGGGCACGAATTAGTGGGTTATCTGCCAACATCTCGGTGGGATGCGGCTTGAAAACCAATTCAATTTCATCGTTAATGCCGAGTTCACCATTGCCCTCGCCCTCGGTATCGATATTCGAGTCGCCCTCAGTACGACAATCCATTTGGGAGTCCGACTCAGACTCTTCGGAACGCTCAGAAGTCATGACGGACATGGCGCGCTTCGGTTTGGAGCTACTAGAGTTCGAAGGTACCGGTGAGGGTGTGCTGCGCACTGAGGGCGGATTAGAGGCCTCATCCACTTGCATGCGATTGGCGGAAGTGCTGGCTCCGGTAGTGGTTGATGTGGATGTGGCTGCCACCGCTGAGGTGCTGGTATTGGTTGATGTGGCCGAAGTTCCAGAGTTGCCGGGATCACGATTATCGCGTTCAATGCTATTGGTGTTGCTATTACTGTCATTGGAGGCGGTATCATGGACCTGTAATTGATTGCCAGAGTTGCGAACAGGATTGGCCACTCCCACTACGCCTGCACTTGCCCCATTAGCGGCGTTTCCATTGCCGCCAGCCACTACACCACCATTGCCGTTGCCATTGCCATTCCCGTTCCCTCCGACTACCACACCCCCACCACTGCCCTTGGTGCGAAAACGCTGTGGTCGGTTTTGAGATTGCAATTTGATGCCCTCATTGATCGAATTGACCAAAGCCTGTTGGGACTGCGTCTGATTAAACTTGGCCATCACCTTCTCCTGTATGGCCTCGTACTCCTCGCGACTGGGGTAGATTTTTGAGATAAGCAAATCAAAGTTGGGATCAGCACGCAGCGAACGTTTCGAAACCAGTTTCTTGCGGCAGGTGGGACACTCTTTGTTACCCGATCGCAGCGCTGTCACTATGCAGTCCGAGCAAAACCGATGCAAGCACTCCTTGGTCGTCATGGTCTTCTTTAGCATGTCCAGGCAAATGGGGCACATTAGCTCGCTGTGCAGACTCCGCGGCGAGACGGCAATTTCTGTGCTGTCCGTAATCAGCTCCTGGGGCTTGCGCTGCAGCTCGTAAAGTGACAGTTCCCATGTTTTGTTTGGGGCTGCATCCAATGAGGTCATTTTCACACCAATTCTGAGGCTTTTTTTTGTGAATTTTCTTCACAATTTTCAGGAAACTTTTGTTAAGAGTGACCGGATTTGAAGAGAGCAGCGATAAAACCAAAAATAATCGAATTAGTTCACACTAATACAGAAATAGGTCGATAAGCAGTGGGACCGCATTTGGTCAGCGAAAATACACTGACACAAAAAATACATGTAGAATAATATCTACGCATGTAAAGTTCGTTAAATGTTTGAAACGCCTAACCGCTCGAGCCAAGGTGTATCTATTCCATTTGAATGACCGCCACACCAAAATAAATACACAAACATATACAAAAAAACTTAAGTTATTACAATGCCCCTGAATAATATATTATTATTTGAGCGAAAGCCAACAATCTACTCGTTGAGATAAAATATCTACGTTGCCTTTTGTGATATCTACACAAAAAACTGTAAAGCTTAACAGAAAAACTGTTATCGTTTAACAGCGTTTCCGTTATTATATGAAATTTAAGCAAAAGGGAAAGGAAATATTTTTCGTATATCAGATAAATTCAAACAAGATAACGCATGTGAGAACTGGTGGGCATTGTCTTAATGTCACAAAACTTCCTTCTTAAGTCCATTCCTACAATATGGTCCCATAGTAATTGCTGAGGTTAAAAATTATTTTTTAACATTTTGTTCAAACACAAATCATTTGGTTAAATAAGGTCAGCGACACAATTATTACATTATAAGCAGGGTGTCAAACCTGAACCCGAACCGAAACCCTATACCGAAAAGAACCGATTGAAACTTAGAACCGGAACCGTTATTTTTTATTTTTTGAGAGCTTGTATGTTGGAACCTTTATTACTGGAACCGGTACAGTTTCGGTTCTGAGTTCTTTTTTGTTATTTCAAATTTATTGCTTCAATCAGGGATTTCCTCAGAGTAAAACGATTACAATATTAAGAAAATGTACTTAACCCTTCCGTTAGATTAGCAAAAACTTAAAAATGTAAGGTTAAGTGACCATTTGGTATATGCTAAAATTTTCAATCAATATAAAAATGTCATCTTAGTTTTTTCATCTATTTTGGTTTAATAATTTCCAAATATTATTCAATTATCCTTTATTAAAGACAGTTAATGTAAAAACTAGTTGTGGGATTTTCCTTTAAAGTTTTTAAAAGTTTTTTTTTGCTCTTCCAGTTAATTTTCCTTTTTTATAACTACATACTGTTGTGTAGGTTCCAATCCGCTCTATTATATCTTCGGTTTAAAGGATTTTTAAATAATACCGGTACGTACCGGAATAATGAAATAAAATCCGAGGAAGCAATACGGAACCGAATACTGAAATAATCTTGAACCTAAACAGAACTTTTCACCGAAAACTTAGTTTCGGTACGTACCAGAACCGGAACTGGAACCGAAATTCGATTCGGGTTGATTCCCTGATTATAAGTAATCGGGACACCCATTTCCCATTTTAAACCAGGGCTGCAAACAACAAAAATGTTTACGGACCTCCGGTTCGCGGGTTCGAATCAAAATTTACCTATTTCGAGATGTTTTTTTTAACATCACCTTAAAATCAGGCTTGTTTGGAACCGTAACAGTTCGATTCTGGAATTCAAACTTTTCTTTTACAGCGCAAATTGGAGGTTCGATTCAATACAAAATTGGTTTGCATTCCTGATTCTTTTGACATAATTTTATATAGTTTTGCTAGATCATGCACTTTCAGTTGACCGTTATCAAATGTCAAGACGTTGCCCCCAAAACTTCAAACTAAAACTTTTAAAGGGTCAATCCCTTGTGGTTTTTTGTAGTTAATCAACGGAACTACTCACAGTCTTCTGTGGGTGTACCCAATTATAGATATTTATATATTTTATCATATACTTATGCATGCATGTATGTCAATAGGATTCGATATACTTAGTATTTGGCACAATGCAAAGAAAAATCGTTACAAAAAGTTTCACTGCCCAATACAAATTCGAAATTTCTCAAATCCTGCTCTCTGTTGCTGTTCGACAATCTGGCGGCATCAACAACACCTCAATTTTCACCAAATGCATTGTTGTCGCTGTCAATCCATCTAAAGCTGAAAATCCATTTGACTGAATTGCCACCAAATATGGCTTAAATGGTTGCGATTTGTACCGTTACTTAAATTGCATTTGAAAGGAATGAATCTAAAAAGCTTGTGTGGGGTCCAATTCTGTGCACTGGGAATTGAATTTGAGTCTGCACCTGCACCAGTGCGACGACGATGATGACGACAACGACCCTTAACAGTAACTGGCGGCATTCCATTAGCTTTGGCTTCGCGTGCTTGCGCGACTCCAGACGTTTTTCCCAGAGTCAAAGCCAAAAGGTTTTTACCATGTCAGTTCGTCAGTCAAGCGATGGCCATTTCCCCGCCGCCCCCACACACTTGTCACATTGGCTGCGCATGCGCAAAGGTGACGTGGCAGAAACAGAAACCGCTGCGCATGCCTGGCATAACTAAAAAACTAACAAAGCATTTATCACCCGGCCATGTCCAAGTCCAGGTCCAGGCAGCAGCAGCAGCAGCAGGCGTTGCCACTTTCAAATGCCTCATTAGTTCGAGCAGCTAATTATGGCCAGATGGAGGTGTGTCCGGATACTTCTGGATGCACAAGCAATTTTCAACTTATCGAGGTTATTCGCTGACCAAACGCTGACACCAATTGAACTGTTGCTCCCACACGATGCTCTGCGGATCATCATCGTAGTCATCTTCGACTGCTGATGCAGAGGTGTCCTCAATTCTGTCTAGGTACGCGCAGGTTCACGACCCACTATGGCCAAGCCGTCATACACTTAGAGAAAATAGTCTCAGGAATATCAACTTGAAGTGAAAAATGTTGAAAAGTCAAAAAATAAATAAAACGAGAAGGCAAAGCTAACTTCGACTGTGCCGAAGTTTTAATACACTTGAAAAACTTTACTCCAACTGATTTAACCAGTAAAATATATATAGGACATAGATATCAGATATTAAAAAATTTTAAATCATTGATAATAAAAATAGGATACCATAAAAAAACTTTTCTTAGTAAAACACATTTTCCGACCGATCGGTCCTATGGCAGCTATATGCTATAGTCATCCGATTTTTATAAATTTTTTAAAAAATTTGCAAAAGCATATAAAACTAATATCTACCAAGATTAGTGACGATACGATGAACGACCGTTTCTATGGCAGCTATATGCTATAGTGCTCCGATTTTGATACATTTTTCCAGAATTATGTGAAATCATATAAAACTATCATATACCAAGATTAGTGACGCTACGATGGAAAACAAAAAAGTTTTTCTCACTAAAACTTATTTTCCGACCGATCGTTCCTATGGCAGCTTTATGATATAGTCATCCGATTTTCATAAATTTTTTCACAATTATGTGGAAGCATATAAAACTAACATACACCAAGATTTGTACCGCTACGATGAAAAACAACAAAGTTTTTCTAACTAGAACTAGTTCTTAGACCGATCGTTCCTATGGCAGCTATATGATATAGTCATCCGATCCGGCCGGTTCCGACATATTAGTTGCGTGCGGTAAAAAGAAGACTCTGTGCAAAATTTCAGCTCGATAGCTTTAAAACTGAGAGACTAGTTCGCGTAGAAACAGACAGACGGACAGACGGACGGACGGACGGAATTGAACTCAGCTCGTCGTCCTGATCAAGAATATATATAGTTTATGTGGTCGGAAATGAATATTTCTATGCGTTACAAACTTCTGGGCAAAATTAATATACACTTTTCAAGTGTATAAAAAATAGTGTGTGGTGCTTCATCCCCAAAAGTTAATATAAGCTTGTCGACTCACGCTTGTCTTGATATTTCATAGCGAAATTCATACTTATGAAGTAACTTTCAATAACACAAATCGATCAATAAAGATAAAATGTTTTAAGCAAGGAATCAAACCGTAAAGAATTTCGGTTCCGGTTCTGGTACGTACCAAAACTAATGTTTCGGTAAAAGGTTCTGTTTAGGTTCTAGTTTATTTCGGTTTTCGGTTCCGTATCGATACCTTGGTTTTTATTTCATTATAGCGGTATGTACCGTTAAAATTTAAAAATCCTTTTAACCGAAGTTATTATAGTACCAATAGCAACCTACACAACACACTGTAGTTATAAAGAAGGAAAATTAAACATAATAAACTTTACCCCGGAAAACAGATGTCCCAATAATACTGGTATAACTGGAAGAGCAAGAAGATCTTTTGATATCTGATAAAATGTTAAATATACTCTATGAAGATAACTTTACCGATCACAATTTAACCCTGCTGTAAGGCTAAGCCCATTTGGTCCAATTATTAATTCGTTTTCTAGTTTTAATATTAAATTATTGAACCAAAATAGATGAAAAGAATGAAATGAAATAGTTATTCTTATTAAAATTTTAATATATACCATATGGTCTTTAATCTAACATTTGTAAGTTTTTGTTAACCTAACAGAAGGGTTAAGTACATTTCCTTAATTTTTAAGCGTTTTACCCTGAGGAAATCCCTGATTGAAGGAAAAAATCCGAAATAACAGAAAAGATCAGAACCGTACAGTTTCGGTACAATGTTTCAGTGCTTTTCGGTCCTTTCGGTTCCAAAAATTAAGGTTCCGAAATACCGGTTATAAAAAAATAAATAATAACGGTTCCGGGTTCGGTTCGGGTTTGACACCCTGGCTTTGACGAAACCGCAGATCGCAAATCACAATATTATAATTCAGCTCGGTGAAAGCCGTGTTGCAAAATATTTAAAAATAAACGGTAAAAAAAAGTTCCTAAGAATCAGAATCTTGAAAATAAGGTATAGGTCTTTAACAACAGCCATAAAACAATGTTCTTCGGATAATTGACCACAAAAAGGGGACTAGTGTCTCTATGATTCAAAGAAAGAATCAAAGGCATTACTAAAAGAAATTCAAAATCGAAAAGTTTTGAAAAAAGTCAACAAGACAATTAACAAAATTGAGTTAGAAATTTTAAAGACCATTGTGATAGACGACGAAACCTGTTTATGTAAAGCCGAAAGGTGGTTCTGTTGACCAATGAAATCCACCAATAAAAGTTCAAAAATTTAATCAGAAGATTTCGATATGTCATCTCATTTGATCCAACAGCCTTAGAACAACTTTATTTTTCACACAGGACTTTGTAAGTGCCAATATCAACATGAAGAACATTTTTTACCATTTTTTCGTAACAATATGGTAACAATATTTTGAACAGATCTGGATACCTCATAATAAACCTGATGATCTCGAGCTTTGCTTAATGCAAAGAAACTAAATTTTTCTGCTCAAAAGGAGAACGCACCAAATGCTCCAAAACTTCAACCAATAGATCGATATTGGGAATAAAAAAGGAAAGTGGCGTTGCTGAAAATCAGAAAAAGCTTTAAAAAATACTGCGTAACGACAAGTAGAAACGCTAAATCATAATAGCCCAAAATTAAATGAAAGAGTTAAGCCAAAAAATGTTATCTAAAATAAGGGAATGTTTTTTTCTCAATAAGTTTTGGCAATTTTTAAAGAAAATATATTTATGTAAAATGCAAAAAAAAAAATGATCAAATCGGAGTAGAATTCCTAAAGTACTAAGCAAAAGTATGAGTGCAATTTTTTTCGGTTCAGTCCTTACATGAAAAGAGCAGTGTCTCTAACCACCAAAGTCATCATTGGGAATCCTCATCTACATATTTAAACATGCAAACTTCAAAATAAATAAAAGTTTTTGCCAAGTGCAGCAGCCATACTTGCAAAGTTTTCTTGATGTTTTCCAGCATTTTTCCATCATTTATTGACATTAATCATTGGCAAAGACTTGGTAAAATTTGCAAGTACTAGTTGTGGGTACTTGGTGGGGAAATGGTGGGAAATGGTTTTTTATGGCATGTTTATGAACCGTCAGTTGTTTACGGTCAAGATTCCAGACTCCCTCTGGGCAGCGGAAAAGTTTCTTACTGGATTTGATTTTCTCTTTTTTTCATACGGCACAAGAGACCGGAAGGAAGTGGACGCCATTTGTTCTCTTTTTGTCTGCGACATTTTTGTTTTATTTTCAATGTCTGGAAAAATTTGTGCCCTATTGTTTGGGTGTGCAAAGTGAAAGTTTTGCTCTGCTCCAGAACTTGGGCAAATTCCAATGTCTAATTGGGCTTAACAAGCGGCAACAGTTGGGGCAGGGAATGAAGTGGGCGTGGCTTAAGTGAGCAGGCCAAAGCAATTGAAATGCTGCCTGAAAATTGCTATATATATGAGTAAGCCACAACATGCCACTTAGCCTCAAAATTGCCAGCATGGAGCATACCTGGCCAGACAAACCGTTAGAATGTCACCCACACACACACACACACACACAATCTATGCTACTGCCACTGACATCCAACGATTGACAATAACAAGCAGGAGGCGTCCGCCCAATTTTCAAACCCGAACCGTTGGCTCACTTCTCGCTTTGTTCTATTGAAGTGGCCAGGCCACCGCACAACAGCACAACAACAATTGAAGTTCTCAATTGGCCGCTTGTCCAAATATTTTGCCCCGATCCCAGATTCCCAGGAATGGAATGGTGTTGTGTGTGCGGTGCTCTGTTTGCTCATTATTATGGACCTGGTGCAGCTCTTTGTCTAAAAAAAAACCAAACATAAATCTCAATTAAACTACAACCCTTTCTTTCCGACAGGCGTGGCACTTTTTGGCCAGGATAATAATCAATCAGCGACCGAACGTTGCACGTTGAGTACACTCCATCGGCGTTCACACCCCACCATCGCGTTATTCTTTTGTCCCTCCCAGCATGTTTATTTGACTGACCAGGGGACAGGGCCATCCATTTACATACATATGTACATAGAAATGCACAGTCCAAGTCCCCAAGTCAGTCGCGACGACGTCACAGTCGTTAAGCGTGACTTTTGTTATTGTTGTTTGTTGCTTTTTGCATACCATACGACGCCAACAGGATGGGGGGGCACGTAAACAAAAAGCCGAACTAAACCAACTCTGATTCTTGAAGTCGAAGCCGCTCACGAAGTTCAAAGCGAAAGAAGAAAGAAACGAAACTGTTTTGGCCCAGTCAAAGATGAAATACTCTTTCCTGGACAAAAAGTTAAATGAGAAGAAGCTTAAAAAAGCTTTGCTGAAATCTGTATAAATTACAGCTATAGTGGCATATAGAAGGAATAATTTTTCTTAGTGTATCATTTTTGGCTTTATGTTGACAATAAAGACATCTGTTGTTCCTGAGCCCTTTCTTTACATTTTGGTGTTTCAAAAACAAGTTTTATTGTTTGCTTTTCGTAGTTTGAATTGGAATCTTGATGTCCGTTTGCCATTGTATTCTTGTAGACTTTTTTTAATTAACCTTCCCTCCTCAATTAAGCATAGGGGGTAGTGCTTGGGGAAATCTTTGTTATATAGACTAATAAATGGTAAAATTGACTCATCAGAGTTGACAAGTCAAATTAATCTTGGTGTTCCTTTTCGACCGACTCCTAACTTCATTCCCTTATCTCAGATACATTGTGCTACTAACTTACTATGCTTTACATGAATCGATTCTGTCCTCTGTGCTGATTACAATAAAATCTACCAAGTAATCAGCTTAGAAGAACCTCTTCCTGCTAAAAAAAAACTATTTTTTTTACGTATTTAGCCCGCAGTTTGCCTCAATTAATTCTTTTCCTACAAGTTTCGGTTGCACGTTTATGGCTGCACCCCTCGGTCGGATGGGCGGGAGGTGGGCTGCTATTTTGCCTGGGGTTTGCGCTTTAAAAGCATTGGCTTGGTGTCGCTTGGGCCATTTTAACTTACTGCGCATTGCACGTCAACGTCCAAACATTTTAAAGATCCGTCAAGCTTAAGATATAAGGCCTATTTTATATCTTCCTAAAGCTGTTTATCTGTAGTAACTCTTAAATAAGAAAGGAAAAACTTAAGTGTAAAAATGCACGTTCCACTGATTTCTGTGTTTCTGGAACAGATAGTACAGATAACGCAACATTTTTTAAGTTTTCGTTCTGAAGACTTTTTCAAAATTTAAAACACTTGTCGATATATGATCTCTTTGGAAATTTTCAAAGGAATCTACAACACCATAGACAGATTTTAATTTCGCAATCAGTCGAAGAGGGTTTTAACGTCTAATTTTGAAAACTCTTATGTAGAATTTTTTCCGTTGAAAAAATGATTAAGTATTGTGATTCAAACCTCTTTTTTTGAAGAAGTGGTCCAGTTCTGATTCAGGTTCGAGGGATTAAACATGTGAAAGGTTCGGTTCATAGTACGGTACTGAGGGGATCGGTTCCAGACCGGTTTGCAGCCTTGGAATGTACATTAATCGATTATGTGCTTTTTGACCATCTTTTGGGCAGCATCAGGTGGAAGACTGCTCATAAAACTTTTCGTCAAAAAAATTAATTAAGTGCATTTGACAGCCTCAACAGAAACGAATGATATATCATTTAAATTTTTTTTGGAGAGACCGAAACTAATGATAATCTGAAGGAGCAAGGTCGGGGCTATATAGAGGATATGCCATCACTTCCCAATTTGACTCCGATCATTTTTGAAGTATGCGGTCGACCCTTATCATAATAAAAAGTGACACACCCTTGCGATTGGCTAATTTGGGATGCTTCTCTTTGACTTATTCGGCATCATGTTGAGTAAGGAAAAAAACAACAATCCGCTGTTAAAACAAAACTAAGGTTTGCATTATGCTGAAATTTGACATGTCTGCCTATACTTTTTGCAACAGCAGCGCACTCAAGGCTGTCAAATATGTTTTTTGCATCCCACCTAATATTTTACAGACATTTCGGAAAATTACTTTTCGGACGGGATCAAAAAGTTGGAAAAACGCTGGAATATGGGTATCGACTAGGGTTGCCGGAAATATTATTGATATATCGAATATCGATTTTTTGCCGAAAAAACTAATATATCGAATATTTTGTCATCAAAATATCAATATCGAAATAATACTTTTATAATATCGAAAAAAGGAAAGGGGGGGGGGAATGAAAAACAACAAATGCTAAAGAAAAAAATTTTCCTCCTTTAGAAATGTTTCTCTTACAAAAAAACACCTACCTGTCGCCAACCTGTTCCTGATCTATCGAAGCTCTCTTTTTTTGTCAATGTGTTTTGGGCTAATACCCTTCGTCACCTTTCTTCAATTGTCCATTGTTAACTTTGCTTACTTTTCCCGTTTGGCCACTTTGTGTCTTTCTGCTTTATCCCGTTCACTTCCTCCTTGCACTCTTTACCACGTTCCTTTGCCCGTCTCAAAAACTTTTTTATTTAGTTTTGCTTTTTAGTCACTTCCATTCTAATTTTTGTATTCCTTATTTTGTTCTTAGTTTCACTTTACTTTTTTTTTTTTCTCCTTTTGTTATGTTTGGCCGTGCTCCCACTTTTGCTCCCTCTACTTTCTTTTACGTTTCTGTCTTTTTCTCTTATTTATTCTCCCCCCGAAAATAATAAATATTAATCTTTCTTTTTGGGTTATTTGGGCAATATGTACAAATTGAATTTCGTCGCTCCCTCATTCACCCTTCGTTATCACTCATCTTTGGTGCATCTGTATACCGTTACTTTTTCATTCGTTTGTTGTCCTCCATAACTTTGTAAGCTCCTGGTAGTCCATTATATAAAAAAAAAAAAATTTCATTCCAAGAATGTTACTTTTAACCCCACCTAGTAAACGCATAAATTGCGTTTTCATTATATTCTTTGAACATTCGGTACTGAGCATAAATATTCGACAGGACTTTCCTGCCACACCCAATAGTTTGTCCAAAGAGCTTTTAAACTGAATTTTATACAAATCGGCTCAAAAATAACGTTTGGCCTTGAACTCAATCGTCAATCCAGCCCCCATTTTCCGACCATGAGGGTGGATTTTTCAAGATCGGTAAAGCACATGTCCAATTACATCCAATACATCACTGTGGGCGGGTTTTTTAAAATAGAAAAAATACTCATATTTTACTTACGAATCGAGTTTTAAGTCAATCGGATTAAAAAAATTTTTTACTTATACAAAGATTTCCGGGAGTTTTCCAAAACCCCGTCTTAGTTTACACTTTCACAACATAGAAACTAGTGTACAAATTGCAGCTTTCCATCTCTTACCGTTTAGGCAGAGCGAAGATTGATAATGAATAAATGAATGAATAATTTAATGACTGAATGAATTAATAAATCAGGAAAAACTAAGGATATTCGAGAAATAAATTTGTAAAATTTTATCTTTAGGGTCTTATACATTATACAAATTGGAAACTTTAAATAGAGTATGAAATTAGAGGTTAATGAATTTCCCCAAACACAACGGTGCGTAATGTTCACACAACTGAATGTCAGGGGAAATTTTTTTGCATGAACCCATGGTTTTTTCCCTGAGAGTGACGACACAGAAAGTGCACACATTTAATTCATGGGCCCACTCAGACATAAAACTGTATGACCGTTACGCATCTTGTTAGCTTATAAAGTTTTTGGTATTACATTATTTTCCAATCGGTTTAAGAGAATAAAATTTGTGAAATCAAATATACATACTTTAAATTTTGAAAACAAGTACAAGTAGTTACCCAAATTCAGCACCCAGTTGATATACTCTCATTTAATGGTATAACAACGCCACTGCTGCTCGTTCTGTAAAATAAACAGCAGAGCTGACCGGCTCGTTCATTCAGTCTTTGGCGAGATTTTATCGTGTGCGGACGTGTCTGCGGTTTATTGGCAAAGTTCCACTCTCAATCCTGTTCCCCAAAGTTCTTTCGTTTTTTTAATGCATTCGCCTAGAATTTGGCGCCAGAACCAACAGATTTTGAATCGCTAAATCGATTTGTTTCAAGTGCCATATAAATCAAATAAAGTTAAATAGAAAACAAAAACCAACAAAAAATATGACTGCAACAGGAGTAAGGAGCTGGTTGCTAGCTGGGTAAGTCATAGTCATTGTCCTAAGAGCGTCTTAGGGTCCAGCGTGTTTTTTCTTTGTCAGTTTGGGTGGCGACCTCAGCCTTCAGTATGTCTACGGTTTGCGTGCTTTGGCAGCTGTAAAGATATATAAATCAATTCATGAATTTTCGTTTTCCGTTTAGGGGACACCTACTCAAGGGCCACACGGTGCCTCAAACGATGCAGGTGTAGACCACAGCCTTTGCATTTCAAAGTGCAGTTCCAATTACGATTAAAGGGAAACCGCAGGCAAGAACTGAAATCAAGGGTGGGTTGGGATGAGGGAGTAAAAGAAAAATTTCGAAAAAGTTACCTCTTAGCTTTTTTGGGTTTGGGTAACTTAAGTAAGCTCTTTCCCTCGCCAGGTACATCTCTCTCATCCTGCCCTTCAGGTTTTATCATCATCAGAGGCGTCTCAATTGTGGCAGCCAACTGACGCTGTTGGCTTAATCCGTGGAGTGTCAATTCGATTAGCTGATTAAGCACATCCACTACTCCAATTTGTAGCAATTCGCCCTGACATGTTATCGAGGACATGATCAAGTTGAGCGCCTGCTGTTGTGGATTCTGCATCAGTGGTTCCTCATCTGCGGTGGTCTGGGTATAGCTATGCTGGCTATTCACCATAGTCTGCTGGCCCACACTGGTACTTTGCTGCTCCGTCTGAGTTCCCAAACAGCAAAGTATCAATTCGGTTTGGGTCTTCTTCTCCTTGTGTTTGACCAGCTCAATTTGGGTGGCTTGGGATTTTTGAGTTTGCATCTCCGTTTGACTAGCCGTTGATTGAGAGTGATGAAGTAACGTTTGTTGAGATCTAGAAGACTTCATTATCAAGTCCAGGGTGTCCACCTGTGCATTCGTGTATTCTTTTATGGGCGTTTGACTGGCCATATCCGTTCCATTGGATGACCGTTTTTGCCTATGTCGTTGTCGTCGTCGAACTGTTAACATCTGCATCTGACTGGCCTTTGAGTTGGGAGTGTGTCGAATCCTTTTCACTTGCTGTATTATAAGTTTGGCATGTCTTAGTTCATAGCGTATGACATAGCTATTGAGGATCAAAAAGGATTTCAGAAATTCAGAAAAAACCCATATATGCATTTACTTACCTCATTTTGCCGCAAATGAAACGTTTTTGGTAGCGCTGCACTCCATCAGAAGACATGGACAGCTGTAGCAGAGTCTTTAGATCTATTTCCATCTGGATATCTTTCTTCTGTTCTTACTGGTAAACTCACAAAAATATAAAACAAAAAATTCGACAACTTTTAATTTTGACAACACGATTTCAGTATAATTTGTCTGTTTGTGTTTCGTAGAAGAAATTATAGACTAAGGGCCGATTTCTCACCTACTAAATAGATGCTTTATGTCAGATAAACTTAGAAATTCTAAGTTAGAATCTATTCTGTTAGTTTATGTGACAAGTAGCGCTATGTAGGAGATGAGAAATAGGTCCTTAATCTTTCCCACTAAGTAACTTCTGGGAAATAAATATCATAAATCATTTAGGTTGGCAAAATGTTTACAAATACTTCCAAGCCTAAATAGTGTTGCATTCAAAAGATGAAGATATAGAAATTTATCTCCGCGAAATTGACGCTTACGTGGGAATCAATATTTGAAAAAGAACCCTCGCCGAAAAACTTTAAACCTGAAATTTTCAAACAAAGCTTTGGAAAATTTTTTTTGGATTTGATAATATATATTAATATCTAGACAATCTTCTTTCATTCATATGGCTTATGTGCTTTTTAATATTCGCACTAGAGAAAAGGACCTACAGTTTAATTCCGAATCCGAACGGCAGAGTTTGTTAAGGTCTTTAATCGCTACTTAGTTCACAGCTGGCGCCAATAGCTGGTGAAGGTGACCGGATGTATAAAAGTTTAAAAGAAAAAACTTTTTATTAAATGTTTCGAGGCAAGGCCTTTCTACACTCAGAAAAAAATGACGTTCTAAAAGGCAGCATAAATTTCTTGCTTTTATACCCGACCCGTTCTTGTTTTTTCCGTTCTTGAAAAAAGTATACCATCCGTTCTAAATCGACGAACGAACTGAGAAAATCAGTTCTTGAAATGGTTCTTGAAAAATTACCGAATTTCTTTAACACTGAGCTTAGGCACGACATATTAACTCGGTACGGTGGTGGAACTGTTTAAGATGCCGGATGGTTCTTAAACGCAGAACGTCCGGTCTCAAAAAAGCGTTCTTAACTTAAGCCCGCCGTTCTCGGTTTAAGAAAAAACGGACTTACCCTGCTATTGAGAACGAAAAACACGGTTTTCGGTACATTTAGAACGGATTTTTCTCTGAGTGTAAGTATATCGATGTTTCGAAAAAAGACCTTGATGATTTCGATATATACGGCCCTGTTCCGAATTTCAAATCGATTTTCGTGTAAGCGGTAGTATTTTGCAATCGAATTCAATAGCGTGGTATAGAAGGTGACAAATAAACCTACGGTTACTAGATAAGGTATTAGAAAACTAGGAATTTTTTGAGCAGCTAAAACCGGCTGCTTAATTTCAAGTGAACTCAATTCGAGAAAAAAGGACAACGGAATCTAGTAACCACAGATTTGATTGTCACTTGCATATACTTTTATTCAACTTGAATTCGAAGTACAAACGTTTTACACGAAAATCGAACAGAAGCCCATAGATTTTTGCTGATGCTTTAAATGTATTTACTATTTTGACAAAATAGGCTTCAAAATCAACACTGCCCCCTATATGAGAGCAGCCTTAGATTTTATTCGTTTTAAAATATGAAGTCTTGACACTTTTCTGAGTCTGAAGAGTATTATTATAAAATGTTGGTAGAATTTTTATAAGATATTAAAAATTATTATTATTGAAAATCGAATCCCACCGTTGGTATTAATCGTGCTTCTTGAGTTTCCTATAAATAATTTGAAGCTATTCTCGCGTGTTCTACAAATCGCTATAGACCCAAAATCGACACAATTTCACTAGAATTTATTTAAATTTTGGGTTGAAAGCAATTTGTAGAAAATGTGGGACTTAATTTCGAGAAAGTTATACAGTGGAGTCTTAGATTATAATCCTTGGAAACAAGAGCTGATGGAACAAAATCAGTGATGCAGTTTTGTTTAGTGCACTCCATATTTATATAATCAGTTAAAGATAGGGGCGCACCAAAAGCACTGTAGCCCTGTGTAATTACACAAAGTATTAAATTATCTTTTTTGGTTTTAAATTTATACTTTTGCGTATAAAAATTATTAGAATTAGACTGGATTTACACGATGAATCAAACTTCAATAAGTTTTTCGAAAAGCTCTTGCTTATGGGAAAAAAGGTGTAGAGGGGTAAGCTACACCACTACCTCTCTTTCCTACAACCAATAGCTTTTGCAAAAACTGCATGAAGTTTGCTTCATCGTGTAAACCCCGACTTAGGACCCAACTGATACTTTGTAATACTTTGACAGCTACAAAGTATATTACAGTCGGGCTTGACTGACTTTCTAACTTGTTTTTATTATACACTTGTAAAGTGTTACCTAATTTGGCCCAGAAGTTTGCAACGCATAGAAATATTGATTTCCAACCCCATTAAGTATTGTATATATATATTCTTGACCAGGACGACGAATCGAGTCGATTGAGCTTTTTCTGTCTATCGAGAACAGAAAGGAACAGAGTTTCTTTTTAATTTCCGAAACCGTCCGGTTCAATCTAAATCTAACTAAAATCTAATAGCTGCCCTTTTTTGTTTTCGATAATCCATAACCCTAGTAAAACTAGTATCCGAAATATAGTAATCGGCAAAATCAGTTAGCGATAGCATACCTGTTATTCGTTTCGGTTTTAATCTCTGTTTAAGACTGATCTGTAAAATTTGTTATGGTATCGTAAATCGTATGACAATATCGTATAGCAGTCTGAGCACGATCGGTCAGAAAATAGGTCTTAGTATAACTTTTCTTAATTTGAGATGGAAGCGTGCACAAATTTCAAATAAACCATCATATAATTAATTCTTCTGAATTTACCAAAATCTGATACGTTAACCCTATATATATGCTAACGGTAAAATCACTTGAAGGTTACTTTTGTCAGTTTTGCATATTAAAACTTCGGCACAGACAAAGTTGGCAAAGTTATGAAAGTTTTTTGTTAATTTTAATAAAAAAAAAGAACTATCTTTTTTATCTCTTTTGAACGCCTACCTTGATAACAAAAATTTTCTCAATATAATTTTTACATCTTCTTACTTATCTTTATCATTTCTAATTTTTCATTTTATTATAAACTTATATACCCTTGTTCTCTAAACAATTTTCTCCTAACTTTTTACCCTTTCTTCTTTCTTTTCTCTTTTTTATTTTCATTTTATCTTTATATTTTTTTTCCTTTTTCCACTCTTTTTGAACCACCGTTTTTTTTCAAATCTCGTTTTTTTTTCTTTTAGATATAAAACTAATATATACCACGATTGTGATGTACGATGAAAACAAAAATTTTTCTTTAATTATATTTATTAAAAGTTTATAGAATTTTAACTTTGATTTATGAATATTGAAAGTTTGATTAACTATGAAAGCAACTTACATATTTAGCAGACGATATATGAAATTATAAAGCCCCCTTCCACCCATGTACAACCCAAAATTGTTAACCCGAATATAACACGAAGCCCTTTTTGCAGCACGCAATCGGTTTTTGTCCTGCCTCTTGTCCAAGCTGTTGTGTTTGGTTGTCTGCCCGCGGGCTCCTTTGTGCTTGCTTGACTGGGGATTCATTAATAATTCAAAAATGCCGCATATGCTGGGCAGGACAACAGCAGCAGCGGCAGCAGCAACAACCAAAATGTATTCACTTATTCTGCAATTTATCAATACGAGGTTAACATGAAAATGGCCACAAAAACCACAACACAGACAGAGCAAGAGGGAGTACTCGGAACAAGGAGTCTGCACTTGGGTATGGGCCTTGCAGCATGTGGCGGCGGCCTCTACTAAATACGTGTTGATTTGAGCACTTTTTGATTGTGTTCCCAAGGATTGGCTAAAATCGATTACTTGCACTCCACTTCCACTCCAGCTATTCATCAGTGATGTTTGCCTCTAATCCCGCCTCGAGGCATAGTTTCAGTATGTCTTGACTTGGAATTTATGCAGCTTCCTTCTAAGGTCTCCTTTGCATGCATTATGTGTGTGAGTGTGTGTGTGTGTGTTAGACTCAAAATGCCATGCACGTCGCCTGGCCTTCGGTTACATTTATTGCATAAAACTTCGTCAATTTCCATTATAATTTGTAACGAACAGAGACCGCCAAGAGGCCTAAAAGCTATTGGCTACAACTGCTTAGTCGGTCAATAACATTTCACTTGACGTCGGCGACGACGACGATGGTGCTGTCGAATATAAAACTGTCAGATAAAGAACAGCTTAATGACTCAAGCAAAGGGTTTGTCAATGCATAAGTCTTAATGACCAAGTGATCTTAAGCTAAAAGCTTTGCATATTGCTATGAAACAAAAAGAAGGGTAAAATGTATTGACGAAATTTTTTTTATTCATATCCAAGGCTGCAAACTCCTGTAATTTTCGTTAAGCTTGAGGTTTGTATCGTAGATCGTTTTTTTAGAATCATCGTTGGTTCATAACATATTGGATCGTTGATCATGATTTAAGATATGATGGACCGTCGACTGGATGGTCGATGGTAAGTTAAAGAGCTTATATGTATAATCTGAGAGGCAATCTTTACTTTGTAATTTTATCAGCTTTATTTTGAATAAAAATTATGCCTAATCACAATATAATTTGCGAAACTTTTCTATATGAGGCACCGATCTTGTTAAAATTGTTAAGAAAAATATTAAATCTCTTAAAGAAGTTGAAAAAAGATATTTTTTAGGCCCAACCTTCTGAGTTTTAAGTTCTTAAAGATGTTGATATAAGGTAATCTTTTATACGGTTTGGGTTCAGGTTCGGGAAGTGCTTAACTTATATTGTTTGGTTAGTGGGCCGGAACAAGAGACGCATTAAACCAGAACCAAACCAGTTCTAAGGGTTCTGAACCAGTTTGCAGCCCTAATAAATAAGTGTGTATACTCGTATTAAAGGGTTATACGCAATTGGAAGCCCCAAAAAATACGTTTTTAAAATAATTTTCTATACACAGATCCATTTGGAATGGAATTTGGAATCCTTTTTTTTGATATTAAAATGCATATCCTTTTCAAATTTTACACATCCTTTTGATATTTTTCAGCTCCATTGGATGAATAACTATGATCAATTTAACATTATTTAAACTCAAATGGATGATAAAAATGGATATGGACATATCCAGTCCAAATGGATATGAAAAATATCCAATGGATCATCAAAAAATATCCTTTTTTATCTGTGTAGCAAGGGATTTTATTAGACAGATGCACGTGATATTTATTCAGATAGTATCTTATTTTAAGTTTTTAATGATACTCTGACCATGTGAAAATATTAAAGGATACGGCTCATGTAGACGATCTCACGATGGTCCTCCTAAAAAGTCGTTTGGCGGTGAACACTCTATCTCTGGATTGGCTTTTCTGAAATAAAACGAGAGGTTTTAAAACGGTATAGCTTCATTTAGAAGATAGATGAATGCTGGGATTGATAGAAGCAATAGCCGATATTTCAAGGTTTAATAAAATGGGGACAATATAAAAAATTTCAATTTGCGACCAAAATATTCTAGAAAAATGGTAAAAAAAAAAATATAAAAAATTATTGGATATCTTAATCCTTCGATCAATCCCTGTAGAATATATCTAAGAAGGTTGTGTGAAAATTTCAGGTCGATCGGCTAAGCCGTTTTTGAGATCTAATAATCACCGACTTTGAAAACACAGATTTGAGAAAAACGTGTTTAAAGTTAGTTAAAAATTGTTTTCTTCAACTTACATGGTGTCGTCTATTCGAAGGCCATAAGATGATACCCTCTACAGCATCAGCAGATTTTAATAGGTCGAGTTAATGTTGTCCAAAAGCAATTCTTCCTTCGCGGACTGATTTTTGGTGTTATTTTCATTATCAACTGATTAAAACTTGAAATTTTTGTTTTGTGTAAAATCACCTTTACTTTTTTCCAAAAATTTTTCGTTGATAAAATCTTCTGAAATTTAGAATACGGCTTAAGAAAAATCAGTTGTTAAAGTCTGATAAGAAAATAATGTTTTTGTAGCCCTAATGCGTCCTTACAAATATGGGTACATCGTCGAAAATATTTACCGGATCTGTGTGAAATTTTCAGAGAATATACTTAAATATACAGGGTGTATCTTTTAGTGGTATCCGATATTTTTTGTTAAAATAATTTCGATTATTGAGGCAAACGCAATAAGTAAATACAACAATGAGTCGCGCTTTAAAAAAAATGATTGTCGTTATTAAAAGATGGAAAAATTAGAAAACAGTCTGAATAGAATAATTATACCGAAAAGATTCTTATTTAATCATAAATGCATTCCAACGGGTTTGAGTTTTCGGTACAGACTTTTTTATTAGACTTTAGTTGCTGTAACGGATTATTCTAAACTCGTTTTTCACGCTATTTGTCGGAATGTTATAAGTGTCTCGTAAAAATGTCGTAACTCACTCACCCAATTCGAGGAAATTGAAATGGTCATCCAGTCTTATGGGTTTTCTCTTTAGTCGCAGTGCATTTGTGTTTCGTCTAAGACCGCTTTTTTCCCCACACACACACACACACGCACACAGACAACACATTACATTGTAATGCACGTGCCTATTTGCATTTTTAGCTACTTTGTTTTATGCTTTCTTCCTCATTATTGGTGGGCCCCAACTATGTATTTTGTACAGGGGCAAGCGTACTTTTAGGGCCACTGGCCCTTGAAGGTATACAATTTCAAAGGGAAATGCAACTATTTTAAATCATCTCTCAGGTTACCCTATATATACCAGTTGACCCTGAACCCGTTCAATCCTTTGAAACATTCGCCAATCAAACCGCAGGCGGCATAATCCCTTGTAAAATTTCACATAGTGCAAGAAATATGCCAGCTTATAAAACGACAGCCATAAAAGTAATTTTATTTTCATTTCTTTTTTTTTTTTTTGCAGTTTATGCTGTCTCGTGTGTCTTGCCGCCTTAGCGGAGGGCAGTTCACCAAGTCTGGCCAAGGATGTGGCTCAAATATACAAAATCAAAAGGCAGGACAAATACCAGCAGTCAACAGTGGCATTGGCGGCAGCGGCGGCTCCTCAGCCAGGCTCAAAGCTGCCACAGCCCCAACAAGCACTGGCAAGAAGTGCGCATGGACTCAATAAGAAGCTGCTCAAGTGAGTATCAGCAGGAGGAAGGGAACGGAAGCCCACCTCTTATTTCGGTCTTAATTAATGCAACGTAACTACACTCAGAAAAAAGATCATTCTCAATTTGGGTATTTTGACCGTTTTGTTTTTAAAAAGAAAATTAAGTATACGTAAAAACAAACTTCAATTTTAAACATAAGAGAAATTTATAAAAAAAATATTTAAAAAAATATATAAAAAAATATTTTATGTGAGATTTTTGTTTAAGGCATCAAATAGAAAAGTGCTAAAACACAGACTGTCCGGCTTAATTGGAATTACAGATAACCTTATCTATTATTAAATTTAGAGTTGACTCACTACTATAAATCAACGCATCCTTCGTTTCAATAACATATGCTATTGGGTTATGATATGTGAAATATCAAACATACAAAAGTTTTTGACTGTATTTCATTAATATTTCTGTTGTGACATTTATTGCTGCAGACTAAGATATGTATATTGTACAATGTACATTGTACATACATAGATTGTTCATTGTCAAAAAGAAAAATGTTCTTAATGGACTCGAGCCGATTTGATATTTATTTCAAGAGAACTAAGAATAAATTAATCTTCTTAATAAAATCCCTTAGGAACTGAAATGGCCATCTGCTTACTTGGAACCAGCAACTTCGTAACTTGAATTTATCAAATGGAGGCAATCTGTTTTTTTTTTTTTCAATTTAAATTAGGAAAGAAGAGCGTAACTTATACCGCATACGCATGAGAGGGTGATTTCAATTACATTTACAGGCTATTTATAAAATATAAACGCATATCAACACAAAACGAAAAGAAACTTCGAAACAAAGACAAAAAATACTGTCACAAAGAGTTTGCTCTAAAAACCTCATATCTTACACAATTTTGTAGGTAAATTTTTAGGACCTATGATTTATATACACTTAAGCATTACTCATTTGTCAACCAAAGTTGGGTACGATTAGATGAAAGATAGTGGAGCACAATACTCGTGAAATGCAACAATAATGAGTTCACACTAGAGATGGGCGCTTGTCGAATATTTTCAACACGACACGACATTAACACGAGCTGCATATTTCAAACACGCACACCACAAGCACGGTCAAAAATTTCGTTAATACCGGAGTTACACAGGGCGCATCATTGTCGAAGATGCGAAAAAATGATGCAGGCGTTTAGACCGCAGCCGCATCATTGAAACAGCTGTTCGCCATGCCAAACGTAAACAAACCGAATTAGTAAGAAGAAGAGAACAAATGTAATTTATTGAAATAGAGACAATTATGAGCGATAATATTTTAAATGTGGCACGCGGTGTATTTGGCAACGGCACTGCGTTCACCAAAATAAAAATAGAGCTTGTTTATGCGGATCATTTATTTTTTTAAACTACGCGGTCCAATTATGTTGTTGTTGCTTATCGAAATTCGATGGCAGAATCAGCTGCTCGCTATCGACGCTGTGAAACAATACTCGATACTCCTCAATATACGGTCACTCTTTCCGCATGATTGCCGCATCATTAAACATGCGGCTCTTCTTCTATCCACAGGTTTCTTATGGGAAACAATTCCGCACCTTCCGTTTAACGGAAAATTTCAATGATGCTGCCGGTCTAAACAGCGTATAACACTTCACGACACGACACGTACGACTTTATTAAATATTATTAAAACGAGAGCGTAAGTTAAAGTCGGCCCTGCTCGACTTCGATATACCCGTTACTCAGGATATCAACATGTCCAAATTGTGGGAGATTTGAGTTTTTTTCCAATTTGCGGGGGAGGCAACTCTACTATAGCTAATCTGATCAATAAATGATGTATGGCTGATCGATAGGTAATAATTATTAAAATATATGTCTAGAGGGTTCAAGCAATCTATTTTTAAAATTGTGGGAGATATGAGGTATTTTTCAAATTGCGGGGGTGGCAACTCTACTATAGTTCATCTGATCGAAAAATGATGTATGGCGGATCGATAGGTAATGATGATTAAGATATATGTCTAGAAGGTTTGAACAGTCTATTTTCAAAATTGTGGGAGATATGAGGCATTTTTCAAATTGCGGGGGCGGCAACTTTTCTATCGTTCATCTGATCAGGAAATGAAGTATGGCTGATCGATAGGTAATAATTATTAAAATATATGTCTAGAAGGTTCAAATAATCTATTTTCAAAATTGTGGGAGATATGAGGTATTTTTCAAATTGCGGGGGTGGCAACTCTACTATCGTTCATCTGATCGAAAAATGATGTATGGCGGATCGATAGGTAATGATGACTAAGATATATGTCTAGAAGGTTTAAACAGTCTATTTTCAAAATTGTGGGAGATATGAGGTTTTTTTTTCAAATTGCGGGGGCGGGAGGGGGCGTGGCAAAAATTTGAAACAAACTTCATCTGCGTGCAGACAATACAAGTCTACACTGAAAATTTGGTAGCTCTAGCTCTTATAGTCTCTGAGATCTAGGTGTTCATACAGACAGACGGACAGACGGACATGTCTATATCGACTCGGCTATTGATGCTGATCAAGAATATATATACTTTATGGGGTCGGAAATGCTTCCTTCTGCCTGTTACATACATTTGCACGAACTTAGTATACCCTTTTTACTCTACGAGTAACGGGTATAAAAATTTAATATATTTATTTATATCCATATATATTGTGGCGAATCGCACTTTTAGATATAAATGTGTATACAAATATTTAACCTTAAAATTTTCAGTTAATCGAGAAGGGATACGGAGTTTCTAAAAGAAGATTCGAGTTTAGCTTGGATACTTGTCAAAATTAAAAAACTGTTAAAACTGTTAAATTTAAATGAATTTTGTTACTTTCTATGGTACAATAGAGAATCAGAATTAAATATTAAACAATTATAAAAAATTCTTTTTTTTGGCCAAATAAATGGGAAAATTTGAATTTTTTCCGTTGTCTTGAATCACTGTATTTATTTAGTATTTTTGTTTCTGATAAGTCGAATCTAGTAGTGTCGAATTGTATCGTGTTTTGTCGTGTTCGTTGAGTTAAGTCGTGTTGGACCGTGTTCGAGTATTAGGGGATTAAAAATTGACACGCACAAAATCTGACGTTGCAACACAAACACGTCGTGTTAAGTCGTGCGTGTTAGTGTCTCGAATAAAAACACGACACACGCCCAACACACACCTAAGCCGGGCAGCACCTCAGACAGTTTGTGTGGCGCCACTTTCAAAAGATATCAGTCATATGCAAGTAAGCAAATTAAAGTATTCTTTGGGCAGATGATTATTTCTAAAGGCCTCATTCCAGATGACATACATATTTATTTCGGCACAATACTTTATATGAATAGAAACACTTTTGAATATTTCTGAAAGCTGAAAGCTTTCGAAAAGCTGTCTTATTTATATGAAGCATATGCCATCTGGAATAAGGCCTTTAAGTTGAAACTGGGGATTTTGAAAATCCAAAACGAACTTGAAATGGGAATTTTGCTCTCAGATTTGTTTATATCATCATCTTTTAAATAGGTGTTATGTGTCAAATAAGCTCACACTTAACTCTTTTATAAGTAAGTTAATGTGACAGATAGTGCTATTTGGGAGATGAGAAATCAGCCCTAAGTCGAATTTTAAGTTTAAATGTTGAGGATTTTCGATGGTGTGAGTTTTGAGTTCTTTGTTTTTTTTTTTTTTTGCTGAGTGTAGGTTCTTGGCCCTTCTCGTGGCAGCCATAAATTATATAATGAAATATTCATGAAAAACGTTTAGTAACTGACCAGACAGTTCTTACCGCAACACCCTTTTCCCTTTCCCTCTCTCTCTTTATCTCGATTCAGCAAAATGGGCTTCATGAAGGTGAAGGCGCCCAACAGCCCAACAAAACGGAAACGCTTGGCGGTTGAGTCACGACGTCATGCATCGCGGGATGATTCACACATGTTCATCATCAAATTGCCACCAAATCTGCACTACTATACAGGTCCAGGTGCCAGCTCCAGCCCAAGCCCAGCAAAGAATGCGCTGGATGACAGCGCATCCAAGATTGCCGCAACAACAACAACAACAGCCACAACATCTGAGGCGTCGGCGTTGAAATCTAACGGGAAAAAGGTAAACGGGATTCCATTAGGTTACACCATAGACACAGGCCACCACAATGTAGTGTTTCTTCCCCCTTGGCCAGAACTGGCTTTGGGTTGGGTGATAAACATCGATGCGCATGCGCACAAAACAAATTGCAAAAAGAACACAACAGAACAGAGCAAACGGCGCAAAATGGATTACCCATTTGGGCCGATGCTTGGCCAGACTTGGCCATGGCCATGGCTCACCCATATAGCAAATAGTTAAAGCGACAACAACAACTATGTATGGTTGAGGACGACATGATGCACAGACGCACATGCGTTGGCAACTGGCGACCGACTTATACAAACTCAGCTTCAGTTTCAACTTCCAGTTACAATCGAGCAGCTATTTTTATACCAGGCACCACTCACCGAGCATATATATCGTATATATACAAAGGGAAGAGTATATTAGACAGTATTTAGTAGTTCTAAATTAAGTGCGAATCAATTTAAAATTGAAACTCTAACTACAGTGCTTAGATATTTTGTATCTCCAGCTAATATATGTCAGACTTGCATTTCAAAGGGTTACATAAAGGAAACAGAGAATAAAAATCTTCTGATTTAGTTTTGCCATCAAATCATTATTGCCATTGTTTTTTGAGCAAAATGATATCGAACTGCTTGCCGTGAGCCGCTGACTGGCAAACAGTGAGGCATGACTTCGGCAAGCAATCGGCTGGTATGCATGTGAGATTTACCGAATGTGTTCAGACCCGAAGGACATTGGGTCACCCTGAAAAAGTATGAGTGTATTGTACAGGGTAGATCAAAATATATCACCCTATCAGCAGATACATTTTGCAAATGACGGCAATTGTCAGTTTTGTTTTGATATAAGGGTCATTCCATGTAAACTCAGCCACCCAATTTTTATTTTCTGTTTTAAGAAAAACTCATACACCGAGAAAAAATGCGTTCTAAAAGTACCAAAATCATGAACATCCGTTGACGAAAGTCTATCATGCACGTTTGTTCTCAAATCATGAACATTGGGGTACGATTTTCATGAACATTTTGTTCTCACTTTGGATTTTTTGGGCTTGTTTCGTGAACATTTTGTGCTTGTTTTATGAACTGTTTTTGTGCATGTTTCATGAACATTTTGTTCTTATTTCTTTTCCTCTCTGCTGTTCACGCACCTCAAAAAAACCTTACCAGAAAAGCTTATTTTATTCCCTCTTTAATTTATTTATTTCTTTTTGAAGAACAAAGAAAAAACGATGAGTGTTAGTTAGCTATTTGCTCCGTCTGGGATTCGAACTCGGGACCATTACCTTGCACTCAAACGCACAAACGGATCTGCATCTTAGCGCCCTCTACCACCGGACGCTTTCGTTGCTACATGTCTAAGATGCTACTTATATTTGTTGTACGATGGTTGAGTTGAGTTAAATATTCATGAACGGAAAAATAGAACGAAATCATGAACATTTGGTCATGATTTTAGAACGTCATATTTTTCTCTGTGTAGTATAACCCTATTTTTTGAGATCCCCACCAATAACAGATCGCAAGATCAACGACAAAAAAAAATAAAACTTTAAAAAATTATTGCATCCGATTTAAGCGAACCAAATTGTGAAGTTACTATTATCACGTCTTGTATCCGAGAAAAAATAAGAGGTTCAAAAAACTTAGTTCTTAAGTACGGTTTTTAATGTTTTTTTTTTTCAAGGAGGGCCAGCCGATATTTTTATGAAATATTTTGTTTCTGATTAAGGATATCCCTATACATATTTTTCAAAAAATCTCACGATGGAACAATCAATTAATGCGCGAGGAAAAATATTTTTCTAAAATAAAATTGTTTTAAGTAAAAATAACTTATGAAAAATAATATCTTAAATATTGTTAACCACGGCGGATCTTAAAAGTAAAAAGTTAAATTTAATCATTATAAAAATGTCATAATTAACATTATTTTGAAATTTATGGGAGTCCAAAAAACTGCCTCCACATATAAAAAAATTTTATATCAGAAAAATATCCTTTACCCGAAAACAATTATTTCATAAAAATATCGATTGGCCCTCCTTGAAAAAAAGACAAAAATCCATTAAATTTCGCTACCATCCTACTTAAGAACAGACTTCAAACCTTTTATTTTCTCTCGGATAGAAGACATGAAAATAGTAGAATCACAATTTGGATCGTTTTAATCGGATGCACCATTACGATGCTATAATATTTTTAAGTTTTATGTTCTTTGTGAGGATGCCCAAAAATAGGATTATATTCTCGATGTGTAGAACTTTGAACCGCGGATAGTGATTTATTTTCTTAAAACAAAAAAATTTGGGTGGCTGAGTTCACATGGAATGACCCCTAAGTGAAGTAAAGAGATAAGAATATCGAGAATCCTCAAGAACGCGGAATAACTGATAAATTATTTTTTTATTCTTTTTTTATATCTTTAATAAAAAAATCAAATAAAATATAAAAAAAATAAAATATCGTTTTGTTTCAAAGATATAGCAAAACAACATCGACTAAATGTTTTTGGGCCACAATGTTTATATTAAACAGCGAAAATTTAAGAATAAAAAAAAATGCATTAAATATACATATTGAACGGTTAAACTAATGCTTAACCGCATGCATCGGTAGCAAACCGACGTCAATCTGCTTGCCCAAACTCGCGGAAAGCGACTTATTTTTCGCTTACAAACAGTGGGATATAACATTAAATTGCTGGAGAGCGAAGCTATACCGAAATCAGTTTATTGTATTAGATTCCCAGTTTGCGATTCCTTTTAAATTAAAGTAGCATTTATAGGGCATCATTCAGATCAAACTCAAAATTATTGTTCAGCCTCATGCTTTAAAAGAATTATATTTATTTTACTTTTGTGAGTTTATGTACTACGTGAAGCCTTTAATTTCAATCTTAAATTTACAGCTTTATATAAAGAAGGCACTTATATCTTTGATCAGTGATCAGTTCAACTGGGTACCTAGGTGTGGGTAGCGAATTCGGTACCCACCAGTTAGCTACCAATTTCAAATTCCTAAAAATTTGAAAAATTTGGTAACATTTTCCAAAGGCCAAAAACTAGAAACTAGTTTAATTAAAATTTAAAATTCTAGTATCAGTCTTTGATTTCGTTGGAGTCTTTAGGCTAAAATAAGCCAGCATCCCTTGGGCTTGGTGTTGCAAATCTTTGTACATTTTATGTCTTTTTGCAACCAGTTCAACTGCTGGATATCTTCTAGTCGACTCCCTCTCATCGTCCCTAAGTTTTATTTTGCCTTGAGTCTTTTGTTGTTTTGCTGGAGTTTGTGTGTGCGGAATTTATGTGCCAAGTGTCAATGTCAGTGGATGCGGCGTCTGCTGCTTCTGCTGTTGCATACCCCCAACCCCAACAGAGCCACGAATATTATTACGCTCTCACGACTCTACCGCATGAACCAGAAATAGAAATTAATATGCAAGCCATTAACCAAGTCGTCCCAGTCGTCTCCAAGTTTCAATTAAAAATGCAATTTGTTAGAGCCAGTTAAGAGCGCGCGAGTAAAGTGCGCCAGTCGTCAGATTTATGGGGCGCCATGGCCCCAACTCTGGTTAATGTTGTCTAATCAACGCATTTTGCAATTGCAGGTCTCATTTCCCTTCAGCTCCAATGGACGGCCGGGACGCATCTATCACTGGAATTTGCCCGTTCTGAAGCAGGCGTTGCACAAGAAGCCACATTTCGCTCATGTCTCGGCCGCCGATCGCAACCGTTTGCTGGACATAGAGAAAATACCCACATGGCGCAAACCCTGGGAGAATGAGACAATCGAAAAGTCCTTTGCCACTAACAGTGGCGGCAAATCCAAATACAAGAAGTCACTGAAACCTAAATCGCCCACCTATTATGCCCCATCCCAGGCAGTGAGTAAGCAAAGTTTCCACAAATACTTTGCCGGCAATGGCAAGCCGAAGGGATTCTATGTGATCAAGGAGCATCAGACCAAGCCACAATTCTATCAGAATATTATATCATAAACGAATTTCGCACTGCTAAGCAAACGCATCTAAAAGACTGTGGTGTGGGCGCCCATTAACCTACTTACTTACTATTGTATTTGATTTCTTATGATTGACTAGAGTGTAAGAGTTTCATTTTGTTTCAGTTTGTGTCGAGACTGTTTTCAATTTCCAAAATATGTCCGTCCATTTTTTAATTAAATTTATGGTAGAATTTTAACATTTATGCAAAAGCTAACAAAAAAAATATGACAATATTTGTATGAATATTTAATGCATTTATTTTCACAAAAAATTTTATATCATAAGAACATCTCATGTAAAACAAGAGAGTTAAGCTATTTTGTCATACTGAAATCATTATAAGATTTAAATTAGTAGAGTACACAGCTCACATGGAAAAGGGCTTGAAAAAAAGCTATAATAAAGTACTAAAACTAATGAGATTTTTACTAATGAAGATTAAATTAGACAAGATACGCTTTTAAGCGTTCTTTACACGAAGCGAGGTTTTCGTAAACATTTCTTATTGATTCCTTATCAAGAAGTAATAAAGTACACCGTGCGAAGTCCACTCCAAGTTCCACTAAATGATTGAAAAAGTCTACGATATTGACTTAAAATATCGAAAGGGTCAAGTGCCCGAGCTTCTTAAGGCCCAGTAAGTTTAATTATGCTAAAAACCTTTGATATGACATACATAAGGACAAGGACAAGATGACGATTCCAATGGCCATATATTTTTGGGAATTAAAGAAAGGTAAGGAGAGTATTATGTATCGTCTAAACACACATAAGAAGTTCCGATATAAATTCATAATTTACGCTCTGAATTAATGCCTTATCCCCCGTTTTCAGCGAATTCAGTCTGTTCCCAAATATGAAAAATTGCTCTTTATGTACAAATTGAAATTGGTGTATTAGTAATAAATTGATTAATTATTTTGATCGCATGCTGTTTTAAGACACGGGGTGAGCTTTATCCACCCGTCCGTCTGTCTGTTTCCACGTAAACTAGCATCTCAGTTTTTAAGCTATCGAGCTGAAATTTTACACAGAGTCTCTTTTTTCCGCCCTCTGCTAATATTTCAGAGCCGCCCGGATCGGATGACTATATCTTTTAGTTGCCATTGGACCGATTGGTCGGAAAATGGGTCTTTGTAGAAAAACATTTTGGTTTTCAATGATATCGTTCTTAAAATCAGCAATTATGAATATTAGATATTATAAATATATGAATGAACGATAGTAGAGTTGCCACCGCCACAATTTGAAAAACTTCTCAAAACTCCCAAAATATTTGAGATAGTTTGTTCGAACCTTCTAGACATGTATTCTACCCATCATTATTTATCGAACCCTCATGAATCGTTTTCCGATCAGATGAACGATAGTAGAGTTGCCACCACCACAATTTTAAAAAAACCTCAAAATTCCCACAATTTTAGAGACAGATTGTTCGAACCTTTTAGACATATATTCTACTCATCATTACTTATCGAGCTCCCATACTTCGTTTTCCGATCAGATGAACGATAGTAGAGTTGTCACACCCACAATTTGAAAAGCTGCTCAAAACTCCCATAATTTTGGAGATAGATCGTTCAAATCTTCTAGACGTATATTCTTCTTTTCCAAACTCATTAAGCCCTAATACATCGTTTTCGAATCAGATGAACAATAGCAGAGTTGCCACCCCCACAATTAAAAAAAATAGAAGGCTTAAATACCCTTGCAGTTTTTGAAAGTCACTACCATTGATAACAAAAAAGTTTTTCTCACTAGAACTAGTTTTTTGACCGACCGTTTATATGGCAGCTATATGCAATAGTCATCCGATTTTGATAAATTTTTCCAGAATTGTGTGAAGGGGTATAAAACTAATATATACCAAGTTTGGTGACGATTCAATAGAAAACAAAAAAGTTTTTCTCACTAGAACTAGTTTATGGACCGATCGTTCCTATGGCAGCTATATGATATAGTCATCCGATCCGGCCGATTCCGACAAATGTGCAGCCTATGTGTATTTAAAGACTTTTTGCAAAGTTTGGTCAAGATAGCTCTAAAACTGAGGGAGGAGATAGCATAGAAACAGACGGACGGACAGACGGACATGGCTATATAGACTCAGCTCGTCATGCTGATCAAGAATATATATAGTTTATGGGGTCGGAGATGCTTCCTTCTATGCGTTACAAACATCGTGACAATTTTAATATACCCTCTGCAAGGGTATAAAAAATTCACATTTTCTAAAATTTTAAAGATAGATTGTTCAAACCATTTAGGCATACATTTTAATCGTCATTTCATATCGATCCACCATACACCATTTCCAGATCAGATGAACGATAGTCGAGTTATATACAAAACAAATAATTAGAATGGGCAGCACTGGCTGATATCGTTTTAAGCAGCACTTACACAGTTTGTGTGACCCCACACCTAAAAGTTTTCATTTATGTACAATCTTTGACAGGTACAGAGTACCAGAGTACATTCGGGCTTGACCGACTTTCTTACTTGTTTTTTTGTTTGAAACATTACCGAATAATATAAACCGAACCTTCCTTTTCAATAATTGGTCCGGTTCGGGTTCAGCTTCGACGTGTCAAAAATGTTAGAGGTTCGGTTCATGGTCCGGTTCGGGAACTTCGAAAAACCAGAACCAAACCGGTTTTCAGCCTTGGTTTTTAATATGATATTATCGATTCTAAGACTATTGGCTGTCGGATACCAGCAAGGTGAATTTATACATGTTGTGACGGTGACTGATATGTGTAAGGCTGGGTTCACACTGTGCGAAGCATGAGACAGGATAATCTAGTGTGCCTCTATGTTGTCATGTTTTCATTGTGAATAGCTTGTCATTTGGTATTGAAAATAAGGCAACATTAAGGTCTACTAGATTATCGTGTCTCATGCGTCGAACTGTATGAACCCAGCCTAAGTTTGGAACATTCCTTCTAGTTCAAGTGTAAGTTGCTCACTGACAATATGTAAGGTATGATATAAAAGCTTTTAAATGACGGCCACTAGTATAAATTACCATTGAATACCAAATCACAAAAAATTCCAAATATAAGTTCTGGTTCTAAGTTTTATTCGGTTAAATTCAGTTCCGGCTGAATAATCTGGCTATAAATTTAAATTTAGTTTAACTAAATGTTTGATTTTGATTTGATTTATAAAAAGCTTAAAGACTTTTGGCTGTACTTCTACGGCTGACTTCACCTTCAGTTTATTGACATAAACTTCACCTTATTTTTGGGCTGTGCCCAAGCAGCGTAACCGTCTGCGATTTTTTTTTTGATATAAATTTCAGCTAATTATATAAGCTGGGGCGTGTTCTGCTTAAGCCCTATACGAATCTGGGCAACTGCCTGGAAACGGAAATGTGGCGAGTAACCACCGTATTAAGAACGACTGGTTGGTTTTTCTTCGCATTTGTGTGTGATTGTTTGTTGTTGTTGTTTATTTTTTGTATTTTGGTGACTTGGGCGCATAATTGTTTTGCTGGGCTTAGGCTGCTGACTCACGTCCATTGAACTTTTCACCCGTATCCTCCTGTGTGCGAGTGAGTGCTTAGCTTAAGTAGATTTAATGACTTGCCGGTTTTGGTGGGGCAGAAACATACTAAATGCGAAACAAATATATATATATATATATATACATGACAAATGCCATTAACTGTTGGGCCAGGACGGATTCTCTCCATTCTGATTTCTATTTACGACCAACTTGAATGCAACAACAACAACAACAACAACAATAACAATAACAGTTATAGCAATCAAATGTCAGATAACATTCGTTTGCGATAAATGTGCCAAAGTATAAGCCAAAACTGAACTGTCCGGCATTTCACTTGGTCCGTGTCAGAGCCAGAAGTAGCAACTTGTTAACGCCATTTCCGCCTGTCATATCAAAATAATTATCTCAGAGTGGTGTTGCCTAGACCAAGTCCTAGTCCCAACAACAACAGCAACAGCAACAACTGCGACCAGAGCAAGTGCAGTCAAATCAGGCGGCGGTTGGCTTTGGCTTTGGCTTTTGCGTGCGAATAACTCGATCTGCAAAAACTTGTTCTTTTCGCACTATCTTGATGGTAATTATGTAATTCCGAAATTCTTACTAATTAAAATAACAATTCACTTAATTATATTTACATAGCCTCACGCGCTTCCAAGCAAATGGAAATGGAAAATGAAGCGGTTTGGCGCAAGAAGTAATTGCAAATTAACAGCATTTACGATAGTTGCCTCAAAAGTAGGTCGGTCTGCTTTCGGCATTTTCCAAAAATGAGGTTTGTGATGCTTAAAAATAGGAACAAGATATAATCGTGGATAAATCCCAAAGTTTGACAGCACTTGTTCGCTGTCTGCGCGAAAAAGAAACGAGGGTGGCTAATCAACGCTGCTACATTAAGATTATTAAGTACATTTTTTTTTTAATCCTTTTATATTGTTAGGAAAATAAGTTTTAATACATTTTTTTCGCTTCCAAACTGTATTGTGCAAAATTGTTAAAATGTACTTTATTGAAAATTCCATCCATATATCTTTTTTCCAATCATCGATTCCGTCTCATTAAACTACTCGCTATCAAATCAATTTTGTGTACCTTTTTTGAGATTCCCACCACTAAAAGATCGCGATATAAACGAAAAAAAAACATAAAACTTTAAAAATCCGGTGTCTCATGTCTTCTATCAAAAGTTCATTAAAAGTTGTTTCTTACTTGATTTAAAAAAAGTAAATATGCAAAATAATTTTAATTAAAGAGTTTAAAGCTTTTCTTTGTACAGATAGCGATATATCGGGCTAGAAAGTACAAATTTACGTTTTGGCCAGTTTTTCAGTGCATTTTCTCTTTTCGATATACAGCTCTCAAAGTGATTGAGCAATTCCACTCTTTTCGCAAAACTTTAGCTACAATTAAAATTAATTTTTTTTGTTGCTTTGAATAATATATTAAAAATTTTCTTCACTAAAATGAAAAAATTGCGTAAATTTAAAATTGATTAACTAAAAAATTGGCAAACGAAATTTAAGTAACGTAACGTCAGTAACGTCACGTCAGATATAAAAAAGCTAATAAAAAAGAACGAGAAATGATTTTTATATTTGGTAAATTGGAAAATAAACTTATATTATTCTAAAAACTACTGAAAAAATGTTCATACAAAAAGAGTTTTTCAATTCGCAGAGTTTTGCAATTTTGTAATCCGCGTCAAAACCCACTTCCGTTTTAAGTAACGTCACGTCAGGGCATATTTTTAGTGATTTCTTTAAATCCTCTAAGTCGATTCTTTACATTTTTTTCCTAAATAAAGTGCTATTAAATTACTACCAAAATATAAAAAAAAATTTTAAAGACTTGTCTCTTTCATTTTTTTAAAATATATTTTATCGTACGAATGTCACGTCACGTCAGAAAAGAAATGCCCATATTTTCATGAAATATTTTTTTCTGGTTAAGGATATCCGTATACAAATTTTAGAAAAAATCTAACGCGCGATGAAAAATATTTTTCTAAAATAAAACTTTTTTTAAGTAAATAAAATTAATTGAAAAATATGTCTAAAATATTGTCAACCAGGGCGGATATTATAATGTTGCTTTAAAATTACTTTCTCGATTTTAAATAATTAAAATGAGGACACCTAAAAACATTTTAAAAAATTGAAAATAAGAAAAATATTTTTGCTTGCGCATTAATTGATTGTCCCATCGTGAGGTTTTTTCTAGAATATGTATGGGGATATCCTTCACCAGAAAAATTTATTTGAAAAAAATATCGGTTGGCCCTCTTTGAAAAAACGACAAAGAACCATTATATTTCGCTAAAATCCTACTTAAGAGAAGACTTTTTTGAACCTTTAATTTTTAATCGGATATAAGAACTGTTAGTGGTGCGGATTACGAAAAATAGAATTATATTCTCCATGTGTAAAATTTTGAACTGCGGATAGTGATTTTTTTTTTAAAAAAAAAAAAATTGGGTGTCTGACTTCACATGGAATGACCCTTATATGTTTAACGATATATTTTTCAATAACATGTGGAAATATCAATGGGCGCGTTCAGCAGAGACACTTGATCACTGATCAGCCTAATAAAATTGCTCTGATTACACTAGTTTACAGCGAAAAAGACCCATTGAAGCCATTATTTTTGAATGATGGATTTTGGAATGCTGATCTTAAAAATGAATTTCAATTTTCAAAATTTTACAGATTTTGGGAAAAAAAATTTGGACTAATACTTAGCCGTTTTCTGGCTAAACATTACAGCTGTTTTCAAATCTGGTCACACTGAACCAGAACAACAGCTGTTGTAGCCGGCAATGAATATAAACAACGGTTATTATATGTAAGTTGCATTGCAAGCATGAATACGAATTTAAGTTCCCAGTTGCGGGATATTATATTAAATACGCAAAAACCTCTCATAATCGATCAATTCCCGCTGGATTGGGAATGTTTTGAGGGCTCTTTGCATGATTGGTGCGAACGTTTCGATGCAGATGCCACTTCTCCTCCTGCATTTGAGCTTATGTCCCTGAACGACTGTCGCACACCGCAATGGGAACGCAAACGGAGTAGGGTCAATAACCTGAGTATGCAGCAGTTCCTTAGGGACTTTGGCCACCTGGAGGATGAGCAGACCCACTGGGCAGCATATCAATACAAACGTGCCCACGAGGTGCCCGCCAGTTGCATGCAAGGCATCGATTTTGGTAAATTTGGTTTTCCAGATCATCAGAATGACTTCACCTTCTGGCTGGGCTCGGAGCAGGCAAATACACCCTGTCACTATGACACATTTGGAATTAACATTGTGGTGCAGGTTTATGGCAGCAAATCCTGGCTACTCTTTCCACCGGAAACATCTTTGCAAAGTACACGCATTCCCTACGAAGAGTCCAGTGTCTATTGTCTGGAGAACTTTTATGCTCCCAGTGGCGAGGACTACGAGAAGTTCAGTGAACAGGCCCATCAGTGTATACTCCAGGCGGGGGATGTGCTTATAGTGCCACGTCACTGGTGGCACTATGTGGAGGCCACAGCGACCTCCTTGAGTGTCAACTATTGGGTGCCACTTAAAGCAGATCTAGATTTGGCTCTGGACGAGTATATGGTCAAGCATATTATGGAGAGCTTTGTCAAGAACGAAGATGAGCCAATGAAGCATTATCTATTGAATCCCAATCAGTTGCAGGAGATGTCAGACACACCCAGTGAACTGTTTGAACAGTACGAGCGAGCCGTAAGGAATGCCGAAAGTGGGGAGAGTACACGCCAGCTCTGGACTACAGACTACCTAACGCAGGCTAAACTTCAGCAAACGCTTAATCAGATAGAGCTGACTGTAAGCCCGGTGCAGATCATGGACAAGGAGGAGTATAAGCTGTTAATGGAGACCAACTCAAAGAGATTAGAAGCCAATCATGAAGCCCCCACAGAGCCCAGTGTGTTGAGCTCCAATTTGGAGTTGTTAATCAATAGTATGTGTGCCCCACGCAGCATAGCCAGTATTAAGCGTGAGTTCTTTCGAAGATTAAGACAATAGAACGATTTGTGATAAGGGATTAAAATATGTGTTGTTTTTTTTTTTTTTGCATATGCGAGATTAAAATCCAAGAAGCCATCAATACAGAACAGATCAGGGAGGGAATAGGAGCATTAAATGCTTCGCTAGAATCTCTAGATTCATGATACACAGATTGAAATTAACTTAAATACAAGCTTGCTTCTGCTACTTCTTCTTCTGTGTGTGTGTGGTGTCTACCAGCCAGGTGGCTTCTGATTGGGATAGCCACCCTGTTGATTAGCATAGGTGCCGGGATAGGTGCCATAATTGCCAGGTGGAGGTCCCTGAGGGAAGCCAGCGTATTGATAATCTGTGAATAAAGGCCAGACATTAGAAACTTAGTGAAAGGTGACTCATTTTTATGAACACTTACTGCCTGGATAGGGCAACGTGGCATAGGGATTAAAGCTCTGCGGCATGGGTGGTGGTGGCATATAATTGGGATATGGCACACCCGGACTGGCACCATAAGGCACTGGCATGCCATGCATCTGAGCCGGATAGGGTACATTAGCAGCTGCTGCTGCAGGCACACAGGGAGCCGAACCGCCGCCGGGATTTGTGGGAATGTCTGTATATAAAATTTTGAAAAAAATTATTTACATTCAATTGTAGAAGAATTCTACTTACCGCTGCCACTGCCCGAAGTGGAGGCATAGTGCGAGGGCAAGGCCGGTGTGGCCGGACAAGCCTGGCGACTCGACTCCGTGGTCAGATCCTTGAGCAGTTCCTCTTTTTCCGTCTTACGTGCAAACACAAAGTCACTGATTTTATTCTGGAACACCACCAGCAATTGGGTGAGGTCATTGTAGAATTTAGTGCCCTCCATTAAGTTGCCCGATAGCTCTATATAGCTATCATAGGCAGTGGCCAGCTCCTGGTAGAGTTTATCACGGGAGCTGCCACAATTGCCCGTCTCGGACACAAACTGTCCATGCGCCGCCTGTATATCCGAGACCAGAGCTTGCTGACGCTCCACACTCTCCTTCACCTGCTGCTGCAGTGGCTGCAAGACCTGACCAATGCGTGACAAGGACAAAGCGGGCTCATCAATGGCCCCATCCTTTTGGAGGGCCAGCAAAAACTCTTCCTTCATATTGAATGTAGCCGATTTAAGCTCGGATTCGACTGCATCACGCTCTGCCTTAATGGTCTCCACGGCCTCCATTAGCTGCTTGAGACGCTGCACACTGGAGCAATTGGGATCCACGCTGCCGCTGGCCGAGGGCAAAGCCTGTTGAATCTGCTCTGGCGGCAGTGAGAGCAGCTGTATGCCCTTCTGATTGGCCTCGAACTTCTGGCGCACCACCTTATCGGCCTCGATGGCATTGGTGATAACCTCGCGATACTTTTTAGCATTGGTGCGGAACATCTCTGTCAGCTTATCGGAGCTAATGCGTGTCCAGCGCTCCTTGAACTGAGCCCTCAACTGATTGTCCGAATCGCGCTCCTCGTCCAGCAACCTTTCGGTCTCATCCAGAATCTCACGATTGCGATTGAGCAGCTCGGGCAGATCCTTGAGCATAGTCTGCACATTCTCAATGCCTCCCTTCTCGCGTACCTCGTGAGCCTTCTCTCTGAGGGAGGGCGGCAGGCCACTGTTACCATCTGTGGTCTCCACAGCTGCCGGCAGATTTAGACTGGCCAGCACGGCATTCAAAGTCTGCGTGGATTCGCGCAACTTCATAATCTCCACATTGACAATCTCATTTTTGCGCATATCAGAGGCAGTCAGAGCACGATGCAGCTCCACCGGCACCAAATTGCTGAAGATATCCCGGAAATTGGCTGCCAAGGGCACCGGAATGGGCAATGGCTTGGCCAGCTGGGCTTTGCCCGGTGAGGCCAGAGTGCTCAGCTCTGGTATCATCTCATTGTAGATAAACTCGTTGTCCTTGGTGGACTCGGCCAGGTTGCGCTTGGCGCGGCTGAAATACTCATCCAGGTAAGTCTCATTGCCGCCACGCGACTGAGCCGCCTTGAATAACTCGTTGGCATTACGCAGGCGGGCAATCTCCTCGCCAATCCGCTTGGCCGAGCGACAAACGAAACTCTGATAGAGCTGAGTCAAGGCATGGAAGCCGGCCTGCTTGCCCGCCACCGTGGGTATCCATTCCTTCTCCCATAAACTGCGCACAGACTCCTTTTGCATGGCACGCAACACATCGGCATAGAACTCTTCACCCTGGCAGCACAACTTGGCTATAATTTGATCCTTCATGTTGTCTAGAATTAAAACTGGAAAATGTAAGGGACAACATAACAAAGTCTTAGGGTAACTCACCTTTAATGGCCTTAAGAATGAACACTTCCTGAGCCTGAGCCACCATCAAGGCTTGCAGCACAATAAGCGTATCCTGGCTAAGATCAGGTGTCGGTTCGGAGGGTACAGCTGCTGGGGTGGCACCTTTAAGATACTGGAATATGCCGGCACTTTGCTGCAGCAGTTTAATGGCCAGCTTAAGACCCTCATCCGTATCCAGTTGCTGACTGGAGGCAACGCTGCTCTGCAGGGCGGCTATGTTGAAGAGCACACATACCTTCTCATACATCAGCGAGGTGTGAGCTAAGAGGGAAACGACAAAGTTAGGTAACAAAATTTTCTTCTGTTCAGTAGATGTTATATACTATTGCCATCTTATCTTATCAAAGAGCAGGTCTGTGACCCGAGAGATAATTGTAACCCTAATAGACGAAATTAAAGGCAAGTAGGAAGAAGGGTTAAGCAAATTTAATAAAATCTTATGCTGCGAACGAAATCATTGGTGAGGCAATCAGAAATTCTAAGTTGATGATCACGGTCGCCAATTTCTAAGATTAAAGCATACGAAAGTGTTGTTGCCCTAGACGCAGCTACTTTTCTTTTAAATTGAATGATCCAGAATCTAGTTACTATCAGGCAGGTGTTTATTATCCAATACTTTCTTCTTATAAAAGTTTGAACAAATTTAACTTAGTTGTTTTTTTTAGTTTTTGTGATTTTAAAAATTTATTTCGGATTTTGCTTTTAATTGCGGCAGTTCTGACAGTTCTGGGAACTTTAGCGACCACCATTGAAGTGCATCTTCTTAATTTTGTAAACGCTGCTCTGTAAATACAATAAATAAAACTTAAAACCAAAACTGTATCGGTACGATGATTCGTTTCAGACTTTTAATCGGTTCTATTCGGTAAACGATTCTGCGTTGGGTTCCGGATTAATTCCCCGTTTTTAATCAATGATGTTATGAAGGAAGACAGAGCCTCGTACCAGTGGCTAGGGTAAGAAAGCGGTGTTTTGGTATAATATAAGTTACAACGTGTAAGCCTCTTTAGGACGATCTGGTAGTGCCTCAAAAGATCTGCATGAAGAGTCTTCATTTTCTTAAGATTAACTGTGCAGAATTCATGAATAGCAGGTATGCCAACAGTGGCGCCCATAACAGCCGTTCGACGAAAGAAAATACCCAAAATATACAAATATTTATTGTATATTTTTCATTTTCATAATTCAATTTCTTGAAACCGAAGCAAGACTGCGAGTCGCTACTTGATATCCAATATCATTGAATATCAGATCGAGTGGCCACAGTTTTTATAGAGCCGCTTGTATTTCGTTCGTACACTCAGAAAAAAACGGCTGCCAAGCGTTCTAGAACGAACGGGATAGAAATTATACCGTTTTGTACATAAATTTCAATTCTTAGTTGTTTGTACCTAAAATTCGTACTTGGTTGTACTTAAACTAAGTCGAGATTTACACGATGAAGCAAACATCATGAAGTTTTCTTAGTAGGCGTGAAATTTGGGGGAACTCTTTCAGACCTATTAAAAGAATAGTTTGGAAATACATTGAAATCTCTCGCCTACTAAGAAAACTTCATGAAGTTTGCTTCATCGTGTAAATCTCGACTTAGTACGAATCAGTCTAAAATACTCAAAACGTTCTTAAAATTAGAACAAAATTCTAAAATCAATTACGAAGTAATTAAATCAAGAATTTTTTGTTCTTAATCGTTCTAAAAAGAACGGGATAGAATTTATACCGATTTGTTCTTAAATTATTAGATACGATTCGTTCTTGGGTGTACTTAAACCAGGGCTGCAAACCCAAATCATTTTTGTGGATGTCCGAATTGCGGGTTCGAACCAAAATTTACCAATGGTTAGGGTTCAAAAGATTACGGTTCAAGGTTTCTGAGCTAAGGTTTTGGTTCGTCCCGAGTTTTACCAAATTTTAATAGAAAGCTATTAGTTTTTTAAAAATAAAACAAAAATATTCAAAAATTTTGGATTTTTGTTATATATTTACATACGAGTAAATTTTTTATAAATTAAGTTTTTTAAAAGAACTTCTTCAAGTAATGTTTTGTCTATTCTTCTTATTTGATCAGACAAAACTTAACTACACTTAACTTACGGCCCTGTTCCGAATTTCGAGTCGATTTTCGTGTAAACGTTAGTATTTTGCCATCGAATTCAATAGCGTTGTATAGAAGGTGACAAATAAAACTAAGGTTACTAGATCAGGTATTAGAAAACTCGGAATTGATTGAGCAGCCGAAACCGTCTGCTTAATTCCAAGTGAATTCAATTCGAGAGAATCGGGCAACGGAATCTAGTAACCACAGATTTGATTGTCACTTGCATATACTTTTATTCAACTTGAATTCGAAATACAATCGTTTACACGAAAATCGACTCGAAATTCGGAACAGGGCCCTTAGACTTTTGCTGAACCGAAGCGAAAGTTTTGGTTCTGAACAGGTTCAGGTTCAACTATTTTTTTCACAAGCGGTTCGGTTCACAGTAAAAAAATGTCGGAATTCCGGGTTCGAACCGGTTTGCAGCCCTGACTTAAGCAAAGTACGCATCAATCTTATAAGAACGAATCAGAAATGGTTCAAGACCATTTCGTTCTAAGAATAAGGTTAATAAACCTTGGAATATCCCAAAGAGTATTTAATGTATTCCGAAACGGTCTAAAATCAAGAAACCGTACTTGAACCAAGTATTTTGTACTTGTATTAAGTATTTTCGTACTTGGCGACACCGTTTGTACTTGATTTAAGTACAAAGTTCTAGGTTTTTTTCTGAGTGTACATTGCATCCTTCAACGTGTATAATATCGTGAACGGCGGTGTATTTATACATTTTTTTCCAGCTTCAAAAGCAGAAAAAGTTGTCAAGGCAGACACCAATACATATAAATTAAATGATTTGTCCAAGAATCACAAGAAGGAAGAAACTTTATGTGAGTTAAAGTTATTTTAATTGAATTTCGTTACGGGTTATTAAATATCTATTCCTTACCAGGAACCCCAACATAGACTTGGCTATAGAAAGTTACGCACACAGCCCATGCACTTGGTGCATTTGAGTTCTTAATAAACAGAGCTTAAATATAAGACAATACTATGACGATGTTTCATTTTGTGCTTCCCTGTGCTAGAATGCCCAACTGTAGTAGAAAACACCTCCAGAGTTGAGTCATACAAAGAATTATACTTTCTTTTATACCGAGCACTAAATTATTTGGTTTACTGATAAAAAAAAAAATTATCAAAATTTCCAAACGTGTAGAATATATTTCTTGAGGAATTTCAATGTATCAGATGATCCCCTCTATTTGAAGTGCAGTTAATACATAATTATGAATCTACTTACTTAGGCTGATTTTGCCACCGAAAATGGATCCCTTATCAAAGGCATCTTTCCACTTGAAGGGTATTTGCAGTTCACCTACTGCTATTTTGGTTTCCAGAGCGCAGATCTGATCGTAATAGCTGAAAAGAAATTAATTGCCATTATAAACGACGACGTCATCCGGAATGTTTACACAGACACACACACACATACAGGTGGTACTTGAGTGTGTGAGGCTGTGATTAGGCCCCCCCTTGGACTTTCCCTATCAACGATGGGGTGCGTGACTCATTCAATAAAAAAAGTGACCACACAAAGGAACTTACGCGTAAACAACTTCCAATGAAGTCTCATATTTCTCGAAGAACTTCCAAATTGCCGTATTGCGTTGCTTTGAAAATTCATTTACGGCCTCCGCATACTTTGCCTTCTCCTCGGCGGAGGCTCCATTGTAGGTGCTTTGTATGAGATTGTTTAGAGGTTTGATAACATCCACCTCCGAGGGTTTCTTCAGCGGCACGCCCAACAGCTTAGACATATTTGTTGTTAGCTGCACTATTATTAATTAATGGTTGAAATTCTCTTCTTTTTTTTCGCCTTCCGTCTGGTCCGTCGAGTTTGAATGTCTCATCCAACAACAAGAGCCACCAGCTGTCAAATGGCTCACGGGCGTTGTGAAACACTAATGCATTCCACAGTGCTGTCAGTTTAGCTATTTTCACGCCAGACTTGACGGGAACACAAAATCTAGCTAGAACAAATGTAGATGAGCAAATAACAATAAGTCAGAGAAGTTAAAGCTTTTTTTCGAGGCTGCTAGCGGAAAGTGTTATATTTAATCGAAATTAAAGATAATAAATAAAGTTGAAACGTTGCAAGTAACTATAAGCAATTAATTAAGATTTATTTTGTGTCTAAGAAAATTAAAAGTTTCTTTTATGGTATTTTTGTCATGTTTGTTATGTTGTCTAAAATAATTCAGTAACTTTCACCATAAATGTGCTTTAGGTGTAAGTGGGTCCTATTTTAAATAGGTTCTAGTGTAAATGTGTCATAAATACCCCCACGTTTAGCTATTTTCAATTCGGCTGTTTTCTCGAGCTATCTTTCCCACCACGCCTTGCAACACTGGCAGTACAAAGAGAAAGGTAACCCTAGACACTTTCTATTTTCTGATTGCGTTGTTTGTGGGTGAAAATTTTGGGCGAAAATACTTAAATTTCTGCATATTGATTGGTGAAAATTGCCTACAATTGACTGAAAAAACCTTTAGCAAGAATTCGCTTGCAAGTTGTGTGTGTGTGTGCATTAAGGCTGAGGGCGTCGTCCTCGGTGATTTGATAAACAGTTGCAGGCAGACATTCAATTCGAGAAAAAAGAGAGCGAAAAATCGAAGAACGAGATGGCCGAGGTTGAAAAAATGACAGCGACAGCGGCTCCACCAACCGACATACCCCTCTCCGCCTCCACCCCAGCTGTCAGTGAAACGCCCGAGCTGGGCACCTCGCCCACCCAGGAGCCATCCAGCAATTCCCATCCACATGACTCCGAATATGACACGGCTAGTGACCTCGAAGGGGGCGAAGACTATGACGATGAAGATGAGAGTGCGAGCGAGGAAGAGTCGGAAACCGATGAGGACGATGACGACGAGACTGATGAGGAGGATGGGGTGGGCAGTGGAAATATAGAAATGAACAGATCTGTAGCCGATAGTGAGGCAGCGGCTGCTGCAGCAGCAGCACAAAGGAAGGTGGACGAGGATCGCAGTAATCCCCAGTACATACCCAAACGTGGCACTTTCTATGAGCATGACGATCGTACAGCCGAAACCGAGGGAGAAGTGGTTGTCGATGTCGATGCCAGCAACCTATCCTTGGCCGAGTCCAATGGCGACATGAATGGTGTGGTGGCCACAGGTGCCGTTTCAAATGGGCAGGATCCGACCATATCGCAGGCATCAAAGACCATGAAAAAATGGCAACCGGCCTCGGGTGGCGATCGTTGGTCCCATGATCGCTTCGAGGCCAACGAGCAGGCACCCAAGACAAGGACTGAACTCCTGCAAACCTATGGCTATGATATACGCAATGAGGATGCTCCTCCAAGAGCCAGACGTCGTCGACGCTATGGTCGAGGTCCTAGTAAATATTCGCGCAATTGGGAGGATGAGCAGGCCTATCTTAAGGCAAGCAATAAAGAACGCAAGCCGCCCAGGCCGCAGGATTTCCCAGCTTTAAATGAGCGCAAAGTAAGAGGACCAAGGGAAGAGAAGGAGAATCGTCGAGGAGGAGGCGGCGGCGGCGGAGGAGGTGGCGGTGGTGGTGGTGCTGGTGGTAGTGGTGCTGGTGGTGAGAAGCCGCCCAACGCAGGACCAAGTGGTTCACAAGATCTAAGAGATCGTGAGCCAAAGCCACGTCACTATGGTCGAGCAAATGGTCCGGTTGGACGCCAAAATGCCATGGAGTTCAAACAAAAGACAAATCGTGGACCACATCCCCGAGAACGTGAGCGGGAACGTGACTATGTAGAAAACAGAAATGAACGTGAGCATCAAAAACCTATTACACCCAGATCCCAGAATGGTCAGGCCAAACAGTCCGTTGAGTTACCGCAGCAGCAGCAGCAGCATCAACAGAGGCCACCAATACAGCAACAACAACAGCAGCTGCAGCAGCAGCTTCCCCCGCCGCCGCAGCAACAGCCTCCCCAGCAGCTGCAGCTGCAACCAATTCAGCAGCAGAAACTGCCACAAACGCCACTGTCCACCACAAATCTCTCCCAGCGCCTGCAACAGGTGCAGCAGCGCAATGATCCCAGTCATGTGGGCAGCGTACAAATGCATTCGCTGGCCAGCCAAAACCAACAGCAACAACAGCAGCAGCAGCAACAGGTTCACTTGCAGCAGCAGCAACAGAGTCAGTCGGTGGCCCCCAAGCGCTACTCCAGTCTGCGTCGCAACCAGCAACAGCCGGAGCCGCCCACGGCCCTTCAACAGCAGCAGCAGCAGCATCTAGCCGAGCAACAGCTCCAACAACAGTTGCAACTGCAGCAACAGCAACAACAACAGTCACAGCTCTTGCTGCAAGATCCTCATGTGCTCATGCAGATTGCCTATCAGCAGCAGGAGCTGCAAGCCCAACTGCAAGGACTTCAACTGGGGCCGGCACCGGTCACGGCTGCTGTCGTCCAGGCGCCACCAAAGCAGCAACACGCACAGCCGCCGCCAGCTGCTGCCTATACTCCAACTCAAGGTGCTCCGTATTATGTGACCGGGGCAGAGGCGGCACCTTTTGGCAATCCAGCCAATGCAGCCGCCTACTTGCCCACCACCCCAGCGGCTGTGACCTATGCCCAGGTACAGCCCACTACCCCAGCGGCTGTGGCCTATGCCCAGGCACAGCCAACGCCCGCTCAGCCGCCACCGCCGCAGGTGCAACAGGGCACAGCCCAGGCTCAGGCGCCACCGTCCATGAACTTTCATCAGAATTACAATACGGTGGGCGGCACCACCTACTTTGTGCCGCCGGCTCAGGCAACCAGTCGGCCTGCTGTGCTACCCCAAAGGCGACCAACCAATGCTATACCAATTCTGCCACCCTCCGAGAAGCACAAGGCGCGAGCCGCCGGAGGCTTAGCCGCCAGTGTCAAGGAAGAGGGCAACTCGGACAACATTGATCACATTATAGACAACATGTTTGTTCAACGACCGGCCTTCCAGCCCTCCGTGGAGGCCACTAAGGAGGAGGCCACTGCGGTTGCAGCTGCCGCCGAGCCCGTTCTTCAGCCAGTGGCTGTTGCTGGGCAGGAATGAGTGCACGCTTATGCCAACTTACAGCAGCAGCAGCATCAGCAAAGGCGCGGCCGCCACGCCCCAGGCCATCCAGTTCCTTTGCCCGCCTACGCTTTGTTGCCGCCGCACGTTGGCTACTATCGCACTCACTAAACACTCACCGGATTCAGCTCATCATCCGCACATTGGCTGCCCCCCCCCCCACTCATTTTTTTTTGATTATTTCTATTTGTTAATTCGCTCACACTCGCTCATGTCTGCGACTTGGGCCAAATTTCTAATTGTAAGTTGATGGATCAACCATTTGTAAATTAGTGCTTAGCTCTCTCCCAGATAATCGAACTAACTGCACTATATATATATATATATATACATATATATATAGAGTAAATATGTATAATCCGAGCGCAAGCCTCAATTAATTTGTATGTAGTCTGTAGGATCAGCTGGTGGCGCTTCCGCTTCGTTGTCGCGCATCAACCAAGTCTAATGAATTTTTAAATAGTCGCATTTTAAAGTTCGGAAAAATAGTCTCGTGTGAAATGTATAATTATGTCAAACTAATGGAATATTGAAAATTGAATTTAAAGCAATAAACATTTAACACGAATTACCACAGATGAGCTTAAGGTAACACGGGGGTAATTCACATATGAAAGGCGTGGCTCTACCCAATCGTCAATCGTAAGTTATTATACCATTCTAGTGGCTACACCGAACCGGACCATGTACGAAACAACTTGTCCTGGGACATTTTCATCTTGGGTTTCTTCTATGAAATCTTCTTCATAAAGAAAGAAAATTGGATCTCCTACTGTCAATTCCCAATCAGAGATTTTCTGTCCCCCACACGGTCGATTGCTGTTTTTTTTCGTTCTCATAAGCATAGATCCATGATTCGTCACCTGTGACGATCTTATAAACGTCTTTTGAAACACCGCGATTATATTTTTTCAAAATTTCTTTGCACCAATCCACACGAGCCTTTTTTTGAGCGATTGTCAAATTTTGCGGGATCCAACGAGAACAAACCTTTTTTACGCTCAGATGTATTGAATTTATGCTGTTGGAAAAAATGCCCAAGGATGCCTCTATCTCACGGTATGTCACATGACGATCTTGCATTATCAGTTCACGAACGGCATCAATGTTTTCTGGCTCAACGACTGTTTTTGGACGACCTTCGTCTTAGAGCGAGCGTCGCCCGCGATTGAATTCATTAAACCAATTTTTCACAGTGCTATAGGATGGTGCTTCATCGCCATACAAAGATTTAAGTTCATCGTCGCACTCTTGTCGTGATAATCCATGTCGAAAGTTGTGAAAACTGATTGCACGAAAATTTTCACGAGTTAATTCCATTTTTCTGCCGAGGTAAGTTTTTTATTAATCGTTAATCGATATCAAACGTGGTCACACATGAAAGAGTTGTATGGAGCTTTTATCGATAAAGTCCAAACTTTTTTTGGGTAAATTCTTTTTTCGTCAATAATCCAATTTTCAATTATATTTTTTTTTTTAGATTAAAACCCCACAGGTTTTTTTTTGTTTCAGACAAGCCAATCAGCTGATATCATGGAGGAAGTGGGCATCCATTTTTTCGAGGCAGGTGTATAGCTATAACTTTGGTTCTACTGAACATTTTAAGCTAAAAATTTAACTGTATACTCTTGAATTATGTATAAATAAATGGTAAAAAGTTCAAAGTTCTATCTCTATATTGGTCCCAAATCCCAAAATGTGCTCAAAAATCAGGGTGTCAAACCAGAGGACTCCCATAAATTTTAAATCCTTTTTTTCGCGGAAAACCCGACAACTAGCTGATATTAGGGCTATATACTAAAATAGTTGTTTGGATATACGACTTACGCTCTGGTTAGTAGACGAAGGTTTCTTTTGAAAATTTTTCTATAAATTGAGAAAACATTTTCTTTAAGGACCAGCTTAGTCACTTTCGGGATTGCTATTAAAGATCGCTTGATTT